>OY728138.1:445707166-446050589 GCA_963277665.1 Viscum album
GGGACTCCCACTCCTAGAGTTGGGAGATATATTTTTTTAGTTATCATCACTCACGATAGAGGAAAATGGTCATTCTCATGATCGGGGACTACCACATGTAGTGTAAGAATTTATGGAGGTATTTCCAGATGACTTATCGGGGTTTTCTTTAGAGCAGGATGTGGAGTTCTTGATTGATCTAGCATCAGGGACATAGCCGATATCTCTTCCCTCCTATTACATGGCCCCCACTGAGGTGAGGGAATTAAATACATGGCTGTATGACTTAGGATCTTATTGATTCATTTTCTCAAGCATCTCTCCTTGGGGTACTCCTCTGTTGTTCATGAAAAAGGCTAACGGATCCCTTTGGTTGTGCATTAACTACAGGAAGTTGAATAAGTTAATAATCAAGAACAAATATCCATTTCACTAAATAGATGACTTGTTAAATTAGTTGAAGGGTTCCAGGTGGTTTTCTAAAATATACCTGGGTTTGGGATATCATCAAATGATGGTGAAATAGGTAGATATCCTAAAGACATCCTTCTGAAGCATGTACAACCACTTAGAGTAATTGGTCATGCCATTTGGATTGACCAATGCTCCAGTGGTCTTTATGGAACTCATGAACATGGTGTTCCATAAATATATTGATTCTATAGTCATGTTATTTTTGGATGACATCCTAGTTTATTCGGGATCCGAGGAGGATCATTAGCATTACTTGTGGATCATTCAAGTCACTTTTCGAGATCATCGACTTTATGCAATGTTGTCCATGTGCACTTTCTAGATCAGGGAGGTGAAATTTATGGGGGTTGTGATCTCATAAAAGAGGGTTTCAGTGTACCAAAATAATATTAGTGTGGTTATTTCATGGGAGTAGCTGAAGAACATGGTCAAGATCATGTGTTTCCTTGTTCTGGTTGGTTATCACCTGTGTTTTTTTGGGATTTTTCTCATCTTGCTTCACTGATTACCGCACTCACCTAGAAAAGGGTGATGTTTGTATGGTCCCCAAAATGTCTGGAATCATTTGAGAATATAACGATTTGGTTGACTAACTCTCCCATTCTAATTTTATCTAGAGGCTTGAAAGGGGTATGTGGGGTATTGTGATGCTTTAGGTATGGGTATCAGGTGCATGCTTATTCAGGATGATCATGTGGTGGCGTATGTCTCTCACCAACTCCGATAACATGAATGGAATTACCCAACCCTTGACTTGGAATTATTTGTTGTAATGCATGCTTTGAAGACATAGAGTCACTATCTCTTTGGGGAGATATTTGTGGTCTACTCTGATCACAAAATCATGGCCTATATCTTTTCACAGAAGGACCTCAAATTGAGATAGTGTTAGTGGATTGAGTACTTGTAGGGGTTCAACTTTGACATTGTCTATAACCCAGGAAAGGGTAATGTGGTGGCGAACACCTTAACAAGAAGAGTCCCAGTGTAGGATTTGAGGAAGTCCAATGATGTGTGGACTGTGATGGGACTCTTTTATTGGATTCATGTAGAGACCAGAGAGAAAAATGAAGGTGAGTTCTTAGTGAGATTTCAGTTGACTCCTTCTATGTTGGAGCTAATTCAGAGGTAAAATCATAGTTATGATCTTTATCAGTGGTTGAAGTAGTTTCTTCATAGTGGGGAGATGTCTTCTGATTGTTCATCATCACCCTAGGGAATCCTCTTCTTCAAGGGATGTTTAGTAGTGCCTTTATCTCTGTACAAGGTGGTGATGTAGGATAGCCACCAGTCTTAGTGGGATGTCCATCTAGGTGCCACTAAGATTTATTATGATGTCCGTAGGTAGTTTTGGTGGACTGTTATGAGATGAGACATCTCAGACTTCATGTCGAGATGCTACATATTCTAGTAGGTGAAAGTAGAGCATAATGGGACCTCTAGTTTTCTCCAGCTGTTACCCATTCTTACCTAGAATTGGGATATGTTCTATATGGACATAATTTTTGGATTTCATAAGAAACCTCATGGTAGGAATTTTATTAGGGTGGTGATTGATCGTCTGGCCAAATAATCCCACTTCATTCGGATTAGAGGTACAACTAAAGTTGATGAGTGGGGCTGTTTTTAACTTCAAGAGGTGGTAAGGCTTTATGGCCTGTCATCAGTAGTTGTATAAGATAGATACCCCCATTTCATTTCTCGATTTTGGGAAGGCCTTCAGAATGCCTTGGGTACTCAGATTAAGATGAACATGGCATACCATCATCAAACTGATTGTCAGACAGAGCGGGTAGATCAGATTTCAGAGGACATCCTCCGTGCATGTGTTATGGACATTGGAGGATCATGGAATAGCCATTTGGGATTGGATGAGTTTGATTATAATAACAGTTACCAATCCTAAATTCAAATAGATCCTTTTGAGTCACTCTATAGTCGGCCTTGTCAATCCCCCCTATGTTGGGATGAGGTAGGCAAGACCCCACTACTGGGGATGAGTATGGTGTAGGAGATGTATGAGATTGTCAAGTTGATCAAGTAGTGATTATTGATAGCTCAGAGTCACCATAAATTATATGCCAACTAGATTCATCGATAACTAGTGTTTTCTATGGGTGAAAGGGTAATCTTGAAAGTGGACTCCTTTCATGGCCATCGTCAATAGGGAAAGCAAGGGAAGATTGTGTCGTGTTATATCGGACCTTTTAAGATCACCGAACGTAGTAGAAATGAGGCATAAAGGTTGGACTTACCTTCTCATTTTACATCCATCCATGATATCTTACATTCCTTCCAGTTGAATAAATACAACTCAGATCCATCTCATGTATTGAATTGGGAGGAGTTGGATATACAGCCTAATTTATCTGTTTTTGAGTTGCTGGTGTGAATAGTGGACTTCCAAGAAAAGGATCTTTGGAGAATGCCTATTCCACTAGTCTGGGTTCATTGGAAATATGGGCATGATACACATGTGTCTTGGGAGCGGATGTTGTGGGTTAAGAATGACTACCTATTCTTGTTTTTTGATCATGATTTAGGATAACTTTTTGGGGGTGGAATGTCATTCATGGTGGGAAGAATTGTCACATCCATGAATTATTTTAAAGGTACATTTCATTTAATTTTCATTATTTCTTTTTTGTGGGGGGTTCCCATGCAGTTTTGAAGGAAAGGGCGAGTTTTCATGATTTGGGCCAAACCATGAACCCATTTCCAAATATAAAAACCAATTTTGTTTCTTTTATAAATCATTCTTTTTTCAACATTCTCCACCCATTAAACTTCCATAATGTAATCCCAAGATATATTAACACCACAATATCAATTTGGACCCTTTAGGTATCCATAATCATGGTTGGTTTGGGTTTTTATATAAATAATTGGGCCATCCCATAAGCCCAGTTCCATTTTTTTATAAATTTTATATTTAATATCATTTTCAGTTTTTATAAATTTTAAGGATTACAACTCTCACCTGAGCCCACTAACCATAGGCACAACCCCATTCTATTTTTCCCCTCTTTAGAGCTCATACGCATCGTGAATTTGGGAAGAACTTCTTAGGATTTTTCGAATCGTCTAGATTTGAAGAGGTAAATTCTTTCCTTCATAACTCCTTCAATTTTTAAACTGTTTACCCCATTTCAGTTCTTAATTTACCTTAATGGCCTCATTCGAACCTCGTCTGAATTTTTTTGTTTGGAAATTCATCTACTGGTTTATTTGGGGATTGTTCTTCAAGATCCCATAATTAATTGGGTCTCCTTCTTTCTTCCTCCCATTTTTCAGGGTTTCTTCCATTTTCATAGGGTTTCTTCCATTTTTTCATAACATTCCAAATGTAAAGAATGTAGGTATTCTAACCTAGGGTTTGATCTTGGGTTTCTTGGTCTAGTCTTGTTGTTTTAGTCTTGATATAAGTCCATTGTGGTGCGGTAGTGGTGTGGTTGAACATTCACACAAAAAATCAAGGGTTTTGACACTTGTGGTAGGTGATTACATGTGTAACCACCTCTAGATGAGTTAGATTTTCTTAATTTATGTTTTAAGCACACTTCTTCTTCATTATACATTCTTTGAAAAAAAAAATTTGCCTTTTGTTAAGAAAATAATATTTAGGTACAATTTTGGTGTTAAATTGGGTGTTTTACATGTCAATTATGTGTTATCCCAATTGGGGTTGTTTTATGACTCTTGTAATGTATTTTTAAAATTATTTTAGTGATTAAAATTCTATTTGGGTGAATATTGGTATGAACATAGTGTTCCAAGTGGGGTTTTTAATCGATTTTGTGTCGAAAGCATTGCTAAATTTTGTGAAGGTATTCTATTGAAATTCTAACGGTTTTATTGAGTTATGTAAGTGGTGAAAAGAATGTGTAGCTACTATTTTGACTGGATTATGACCAGAACTGATGATTTTTTTTGTGCTATTGTATTTTTTTTAACATGTAAAATATTTTTTATCACAAAGGGGGAAACATAGATATCTAGGAGGGTGGATATGTATTAGTACGCTAGTGATCTGGGGTCGTTTTATACATGTTTCACTGAGAAAAATGGATAACAACTGCACTAAAAAACCATATTGATGATGTTTTGGGACAACTTTTTTATGGTTATGTTCCCTACTAGTGGATCATGTATGAGAATGAATGTTTCTATAGTTACTTTACACCGACATATGATGTACATGGGGCACGTGACTAACTAGTGCCTAGGTGTGTTCCTGTTATTATTTCTCATTAACTCTTATGTTTTGATCTTTGTAATATGGTGGTTTATGAAGGAAGATAAAATAGATAACATGTTTTTTTGAAATGTTACTACTGATGAAAAATCCACTTTCGAAATTCTTTATATTTAAAATTTTCAATCGTTAGAAATTATTTCCACCACTTCCTGCTTATCAAAACTAGCATGCTCTTTCTCTTGTATTGCTTAATATATAGAATCTCTTGTGGGTATCCTATTGGGAATAGGCTCACATCCTACATACACCCCTTGTTTTTATGTACAGTTGATCATGTTTGGCATAGGAAAGAGCAAGGCCTTGGGTGATGGAGGTTTGGGTTGTTAGTTCCCTTCTATGGTGCGGTGTTGTGATGACGACTTGCTGGTGATGAACCCTTGTCACGTGGATTCATTGGGGTGGTTTTTCTTCTAATTATATGTGTATTTGGACCTCTTGTTTTATGTTTAAACCTATATATTCAGTTCTTGATTTTTTTAAGCTTGTTTGGCATGAATTTTCATATTCGGTTTATCAATTGTTTTTGATGTTTTACGTATCCATACTCGGGTAAATCATTCCCAAACCAAAATATAGGATACCGAAGCACTTGTTCCAGCCCTTGGGGATAGGTAACACCCTTCGGTCCATTTCATGGGCTGGGTTTGGTGCCGGTTTTCATGATGACCATATTCAGTTCATGACAATAAGTATCATAATCACAGTTGTTATGATAATAATAGTAAAAGAAGTATTCTTTCAAAAAGAATATAGAATCATAATGAGTAATTTAATAATTATAATAATAGAAATCATAATCACAATGTAATTCAAAAGTATCATAATCAGATCAATTACAATAAATATAATATTGAATATAAAAATGAATATATAAAAAACTCCATTTTCTATTATATTAGCAGTGGAAATGAAATACAAGTAAAAAATACAATTATTTTAACCCAAAGAGTAGGGTATACAATAACCTAAGATAAAGGTACCATGATTTATAATTTCAATCAAGTCTACCTTACCCACATCAAGGTAAGCCCTTGATATGATTATCAGGTGTGGTCTATCTACCTATCCTTGAAATCCCTCAATCAAGATGTTGATTGACACATATGTCTCCCAAGACATGGAGTCCCTCAATCTAAAAAATATCAACATACTTGTATTCATATCCCTGGAATACCTCAATTGAAATAAAAAATATCGGCGTCACACAAAGCAAAACTAACTCAATAAATTTACATTGTATGGAATAAGTAGTTCATGACTTATATAATTCAGATCTTTTACACATATAAAATTTATCAGATCTCTCACAAGGTGT
Source organism: Viscum album (assembly GCA_963277665.1). Lineage (NCBI taxonomy): Eukaryota > Viridiplantae > Streptophyta > Magnoliopsida > Santalales > Viscaceae > Viscum > Viscum album. Next base: position 445,713,193 of record OY728138.1, read on the forward strand.
CTTGAAATAAAACTTTTTGCTCAGTCAAATGACCTGGTATTTATAGGTATTCATCCCAACTATCATTTTGATCTCGAACAGTCATATTTTTACCCTAATTCTCAGAGGGTCATGGGAATCTGTAATTTCAATGGTCATCATGTAATTGTAATCAAAACATAATTTTGTTTCATACATATTTAAATTTATTCCATTAAAATAAAACAATTTTACATATTCATAAGTAAAACAAATGTAAATCCAATGGATTTGTAAATACGAAGGATTTTTTAATCCAGTGTATTTGTATGTTTTTAAAATTTTCTAAATGTGTTTGAATCTGATGATATTGATTCTACTATTAAATCCAATTAATACTTTTGTTAGTATGAATACAAAATATAATTATTTTAATGTGATTTGGAAGGGTCAATCTGATTAGGCTCAGATTTATTCCCACTAAGATAATTGTATTGTAAATTTTTTAATACCTGAAAACTTTTTTAAGATTTATGAAAGCATTTTTGGAAACATTTTCTATCAAAATTATTATATATTATATATTTGATAATTATTTCCTGATTTCTATATAAAAGTAATAAAGAAGTTAAAAAGATACTTTTGAATCAACATTTTATTTTTTATTAGTTGTCATTTTTGCATCATTATTAGAGATATATTATTCTAGAATAAAAATACAATGATATAAATAAAAATGATGAAAATGATGGAGATCAGTGTGATGAGATGGCGAAAAAATAATGGATGGTTCCATAACTCCTCTATATTAGGAATGTACTAAAATGAAAATGTTTTAATTTTTAATGAGGTTTTATAATGTAAAATCCATTTAGTTTGAATTCCACCATTAATTATATTCATACATTTTTGAAGGAAATTCTTCTTGATGTTGAAGATATTACCTCAAATCAATATAAATCCTATAAGTTAATTAAATAGTTCAAATTTTCTAATAAAAAATTCAATCTTCTCTTAAATATTGTAGTTTATTTTGGGAGGAAACAAAAGACCAAAATTACTATAATGAATGTGATAGATCTATATAGAAGGGATATATAGATGGAACAAGATATCATGGGCCACAAAAATTCAGGTTCCAATTTACATTGATTCGCATGCTTAAAATTATATTCATTTCTACAAAATTATCAACCAATATGTGATGGAATGATGTTGTGAGAATTAAGGATAACGATGAGTTAGTTAATCATTTATATGTATTAAAATGGTGGGAATTTGATGTATAACATCATGGTTTTGTTGTTGAGTTGTGTAATGTCAGTTTGGGTCTATCATATGATGGTCTTAGTCTTTTTGGTCAGATGCTTACAACTCACAACACACTGCCAATTTTTATTAACATTTATAATTTTTCTCTATGTATGTGTATAAAAAACCATCCAATTTCTTGAGTATGATAATATCTGGACCTTTTAATCTTAGAAAGTTTATATACATTTACTTGCAATCTTTAATAAGAGAGTTGAAGCATCTTTGGAATATGGGTGTGCACACATTCAATGCTTCTTCAAAAAATATATTTCACATGTGTGCTACTATTTTATGGAATATAAATGATTTCCATACTTATGAAATGATGTATGGTTGGATCATGAAGGGAAAGATATCATTTACTATTTTTATGAACAATACATGAATGAAAAGACATAAATATCATCATAGTTTCAGTGCCATGGTGCATCAATGATTTTTTTCCATTGGATCATCATTACATAAAGAATTTTCGGAGGTTTGATAATATTTTTAACACTAAACGACCACCTCAACATATATTAGAAACTAATGTGCCTAATGAAGAGAAATATTTCAATTTTTCATTATAGAAAATATAGATAAATATAAAAAGAGGAATAATATTGACCATGAGGCCACATGAAATTTTAAAAATAAAAATATTATTTTGAGTTTCTAAATTGTTATACCGACTTGCTACATCATTTTCAGACATAATTAAAATTTAGAAAAATATATGTGTGAACTGTTTCATTCAATTCATATAAATATAAAGGGGAGTACATAATATGACTTATTATCTCGTCTGGACTAGTTTGATTGGGTTATTTGAATAGAACATTATCTTGAGTGTATCAATGAAAAAATGGAATGTTTCTTTTTGGTTTTTATGTGATGAAAAAATCAGAGAAAAATACTTTATTGAAGTATTGTAGAATATCAATATTCTTGTTGGATATTCACTCAATATATGTAAGTGGTTCAACAAAATGGAGTTGGAACTAAAATCACTGAAAACTCATTATTTTCATATCCTTATTCATGAATTGATTCAAAAATAAATCAGGCAATTACTATCATATAATGTAAGGGTGAATTTGATTCACTTGTTCTATTTTTTAGTGGTATTTGTCTTTTATTAATTATCCAATTATTTCTTGAAAATAATTCTTCAAGAGGTGCCATTAATTTTTTAATGTTGAAAAAAAAATTCTTCTATCATTTTTCATTTTCATGGAACATTTAATTTTTCATCTTCCAGTTGAAACACTTATTTAGGGACCCATTTCTTTCTGGTGGATATATCGTACTAAAATAAATATATTGTAAATTAAATCTTATTTCTGAAACAAGAATCATACTAAATCTTCGATTGTGAAATCTTATATGTCTCAAGAATGTATGGATTGTTTTCAACATATTTGTGTGATGTGAGAACAAGATATAATAATGAAATGAAAAATTAAGTAGATAAGTATGGAGAAATTTATCCCTCATTATCATATATTCCTAAATAAGAGGAATTCATTTGTTATATACATTAGATACATTGATCCTTTAATAGAGGTATGTGGAACATCACATAGTTTTGTTCAATTATGGATTTCTCAATGAATATGTCAAGAAATTAATTTGAATATTTATAAGTTATCTTATACTATTTCATTTAAGAAATACCATAAACATTTATTGTCATTTTATATAGGGGATATAAAAAAAATTATATGCAGATTTCATTGTTCTTTTATTTTTATAAGAATAGGGGCTTTGCATAGATAAAAGTTTCCTTCTTGGTTGAAATAAAGGTATGAACATTACATTAATTAAATTAAAATGTAGATATTAATTCAAATTTATTATTAATATATATTTTAGGTATTGAGTATAACTATTTACTCCATCTCTCAAGAATTAATATTTTTGGATTTTGGCCATAATTCATTTCTTTAAGAATAAAAATTTTAATAATCCAATAGTATACATTTTTTACAACTGATCGAGTGGTGAAAATGAAAAAAAATGATGGAATTACGTTAACTACAATAAAAAAACTATAACACCACTGCATTAGGTTGTAGGCCTTGATATAAAAATGTGTCTTATTTTAGACTTGTTGAGAAAATGTTTTATTTCTATTAATAGTATTATGTCCCAGTGACTATGATGAAATATAAATGGTTTCATTCAATAAAGGGACATGTTATATTTATTGATGACTATGGATTCAATGTTATTAAAATGACTATATTCTTAGATATTGATGGACCATATATTTTGGTATCAATGAGAAAACCAATGTTTTATGAGAATGATTATCAAATACCTGATAATAGTGTCATTATTTATGTAATCCCAATACATATTTTTTTTGTGATAGTGGGGATGAAGTTGATACTATTTACACCCCAATTCTTATTGACCAAAATATTTTAGTTGATTAATAATAATGTCCAATTTTGAGAATTAACGATGAAACTAATGTAGTGGTGGGTAATATATAAAGGAAACTATATTTTTTCCTAGTTTATTCAGTTTACTATGACATGATTTTCCCAAGTTAGTACTACTGTAATTACTTTAATATAGTTTCAATTTAGAATGATATGTTTTTTTACTTTTATTTGTTATAGTATTCTTTGTTTTAATTTATTTTATTTAATTTTATTTCAATTATGAAAAATATTTTTAAAATGGGTTTTAAAAAAAATTTAACCTTGTTTTAAATTATAGTCACTAAAACATTTTATGACATTGTTTATGACTTCATTGAATTCTAGGTTGTTTATATAAATTTTAAAAATAGTTTCTAAAAAATGTAAATTTCATTATTAAGAAGATTATGAATGATATTGAAGAAGTTTAAAGGAATATAATATTTTATTATAATCTATGGATTTGTGATCTTGGGTTTCCTCCTATGGTTCCCTTAGTGATTATAATAATTGTAATATTTTTCTTCTGCATTACTTTTAATGTAATTTTATTGTTCTTTATCAACTTTTGTTTGGGACATCCATATCAATAGGAGTTGACATCCCCTCATCAGAATAGTTTGGATCAAAGCAAAGTTTCTCCTAGAGCTACACAAAGAACCCATTTTACATGTTCACATACTTACCATCAAGAGGACATCCCATCTACCACACTTTTTTTATCATCTACCTGAGCCTCCAAGAATCTTCCTCTAACACCCTGAGTTTTTATGATCCTTTTTTTCAACTAATTTTTTTTATTTGATGTTTTTAGATACTGGCTACACTAATTCATACATTCATTATACGATACACTAGGATAATCTAGCGCTACCCAAAACATCATATTGGCATGTGTTACATGCAATACTAAGATTCTACAAAATATAATTATATTGTTATAATTATTTAAACAAGATAGTTATAATCTGGACATTAAAATTTGTAATATGAATTGTAATAACAAGGTTTAAAATATTATTTATAATGGTTTTATATAATAAAATATTGATAATAAAACATGTAATATTTCTAAAGTCTATATATTTGAAAATATTATTTTCTCAAAGGAACACCTTTTTAGGCCCTTATATAAAAAATAATAAAATTAATATTAGAAACTTATAGAAATTTAATTTGATAAAATAAACTTAATTTTTTTAAATTAATATTTCAAAATTATCTTACGGTGATGTTTTGAGATATTGTTAAAAAACATCATTTTTGGATGAATAGTGAAAAATACAGAACATTAATTCAAAATTGTTCTTTAATATAAATTATTTATATGGATAAATTATATTTTAATTTTTTTTAATGTTTATTTTGATAAATTTTATATCAATTAATCCAATTTAGGTCATTGGAATCAATTTCACTTTGAAATTGGACATAAAAACATTTAAAACTTTTATAAATTGTGGTCTTGACACATCTGCAGGATTACTTTTTAAATTAATTTATGCCACGTAAGTGGTTATATTTTTAAAAAATGGATTCGATATTTGTAATCGTAAAAATTTATAATTTCTAAAAAGATAAAATTATTTTTTGACAAAAAATATTAGTGAATATGATTATAATTAATTACAATGATTAAGAGAAAAAGTAGCTTAACAATGAAGTAAACCATAAACATAAGGCCCAAAGGGACCTATAAAATTACCCGAAATCCAATTTATTCTCATATTTATACCATACCCTACCATTTCTCTGATTTTTAACATTATTGTAGCAACTTGACATGGGAGAATGTGGGTGGAAATCCCTTTTCAAAAATATACAAGAATGCTACTCCTCATCCACTATAAAAAGGTACTCACCCCTTACACTTAGTATCACCTCTAAAGCCCTTTTTCAAGACCAAATATGATCAAATAAGCTTCAAACATCCCTCCACTAATTTTATTATCGTCCCTTTGGGAAAAAATCAATCCAATGAATTCATTTTGTGCACACCAATATGACCTACCCAAAGAAGAGATAACATCCTTACAAAAGATCCTTTGTTTTATTTTCATTATCCATCGACTAAAATATTATTATCCATTTATTAAATAAAAAATAATTATATAAAATATAATGGTATTTTTTTATTCGGAGGTTTTGACCTAAGATTACACACAATTCCATATAATGGGTAATGTTTTTACCGCTCTTATGTATGGTAAACTACAGCCTCACAAAATTATGTTATTCATTTTTACATTACCACCTCTCAGGGTATGGAAGTATGATGTAAATATGTTTTTATACTATATATATGATATATATTATTTATTTATGATTATGAAATTATTATATAAAATATACCATCACTCTTTCAATTTTGTGTAAATACGATAACTTCGTTTGTGGAAGTGTGGACTACTGCCTCCTCAAGGCAATATGATTCATTCACACTCTATATGGAAGGTATTAAGGTTGTTTTTAATAAATTCATATTATATATATATATATATGAAATTAAAATTATACCATAATAATTATATAAATATATATATATTCATATATGTAATTTAATTTCTTTATTTGAAAAGGATAATTAAATGGAGACAAAGTTCATGCGTATATACGACCTACCATGTCCATGAATCGTGTATTTATATTTTTATAGATTATTATAAATATTTATATAATAAATTTAAATATTAATTATATTATGTTTTAAATTATTTAAATATTTAAATCATTATCTATGTAAGAGTATCAAAAATAATAAGTCAAAACATATGTGAAAAACAAAGTGGATATTACCTGAAGTGAAACCTTAACATGTAATTGTAAATAAGTGGGTAATATAAAGTCCAAATAAAACTATAAATTTGATTATATATAAGAATATTTAAATGTAAAATATTTATGATAAACTGTTATTTATTATACAAGAGGTTTTTATGAGTACGAAAATAGTCAATACATAAGGTATGTGGATTTCTACTATAACTTTTATTTATGTGAGACTTATACCTTATTCACAACTAGTTTCTTTTATGAGGTGTATATAATTCCCATGAATATATTATATAAAGATCAAAATTCAATATATTTTTATTTACACATCCATTTTATGATATCGATTTCATTGGTTTTATGTTTCAAATGTTACCAAATCAGTAAGGTAGTTTTGTCTCAATTTCACTTTTTGAGATACATGCCATGAATTTCAAAAACCATGTTTTCCCAAAAAAAATTAAAAAATATGTTTAAAGGTTATATTTTACTCTCATTTTGAAGTAAAATATATTTTAAAAAAATATGGTCTTCAATGAATTCATTATAAGTTTCTAAAGTGTTTTCAAATAAATGGTTTTCCAAAAAAATTCAATCTTTCTTTATATGTTTTCAAACTTTTTTCAAGGAAATGGTTTGAAAAAAATTTCAATATTTGTTTATAGGTTTTCAAATGGTTTTAAAATAATTTTTTTTCAGATAAAATCAAAAAAGTTTCATGATTTCATTATAATTTTCCAGTTTTATTTTAAAATAAAATGTTTTTCAAAATGTTTTCTCTTTTGAAAAACATTATTCAAAAAAGAAGGTATATTTTCCTAAAATAATATTTTTAAAAGATATTTAAAAATTATTTTATATCTAAGATCGAATTATTTGTTGTTACTCATGCCTTTCTGGGAAAATTATCCCAATTTTCCATTCATATTTATTTCCCTGAATTGTTTATGTTTTGATAGATTGATAGTTATGAAACACAAATATCAATCACGAGATACATGTTTTTGAAACCTATTTCTTCTTCATGGGTTATATGTTTATGAAACCTTCTTATTTTAGAGGTTCATATGTTTATGTTACCCACTTATTTTCATGGGATATATTCTTATGAAACATACTTATTTTCAAGGGTTATGTTTGAATTATGAAATAGGCATTTTCCACAGGTTAACATATGATTACATATTTATGATACCCATTTCATTTCATAGGTTATTATATGATTGTTTATGTTTTTTAGAAATTTTATAAATCATTTCATTATGATATGGGTGGGACCTATATAACTATAAAATTCATTGGATAAACATTTATATCGCATGGGACAATGATGGAAATCGATTTGATGACCTTTATCCACTGTAAAAGATAGTGAAACCTGATCCACACTAGAAATATGGGGAAAATTATCCATAATGGGAAGATGGAGAAACCTGATACACTCTGGGATTATGGAGAAACTGGATCCACTATGGGAAGATGGGTAAACCCAATCTCTTACAAGGAAATGACTTCGACTAGGTGTGGTGGTGCGTCCTGCCCAATAGGTTTAGTTCCCATAATGTTCCCTAAAAAGTGATATCAAGTCATCTTCACTTATAAAGAGTGATATTACATTCTTATGTGAATTTTAAAATTTCATGCATTAATCTTATTCTACTCTTTCATAGATTATTCTCTTGATTTTCTTATGATTCATTTCTTAGGAACTAAAAATTTTTATGACATGATTTATGTATATGGTCTTTCATATAAAGTGTATTATCTTCCAATGTTATGATCATATGATCATACCCTTATTATCATGTTTATGATTACATATCTCCCCAGTTTACACTTAATAAGAATATGAGCATCCGCCTATTTATGTTTTTTCCTGGGTTATGAATATATGTCTTATGTATGAAGCATCAAAGAAGGGTTCTATTCATGTTGATCCAGGAGGTAGATAATTTAGCTAACATATGTACTAGTGTTTAAGTTTCCATAATTTCAAAGTCACTAAAAAATATGGTCGTTGTTCTTCTATTTGGCTAATGTTTCTTTCATTCTGAAAATGTGATGTAATGTCAGTATATGAAATGTAAGTGTTGTTATAATTGGTATATAAGAAAAGGTTTTGTTAACATTGAAAAATAAGAGGAGAAAACCCTATTGATAACTCTAAGGACATGTCTAAGGATAATTCTAAGGATAAAGAAAACTATAGAAAACAACCCTAGAATTTTGGTAAAGGATAGAGGGATTGGTTTCCTAGAAATACATCTCTTCTGGGATACTACAAGTGGACATGGTCCTAGAACATATGTACCTAAGAGTAATAAATTTGACATAGTGGGTCAGGCCTGACACGACTGTAACCTAGTACATGATAATGGTCCTTACCGTGCACCTATATTGACACTCTCATGGGGGGTTCTTTGGAAACTCACAAAATATTTACGAACCATAAAAAAGGACTTAAAAATAAGTTTTTTATGAGTAGCCAAGGATAAACCTAGGGTGACATAGATTAAATAATGTTTCATAATTCAGACATCCTGTAAGTTTTTTCATGTTTATTTCATTCCACACAATGATAAATATTTCTTACTCTATGCTTTATGGTTTTAGTCAATGGATGGAACTCGATGAAACCATGTTTACGGTGATTACAATGGAAAATTTAGTTATTTTCATCCAATGATTTGAAATTCTATGGGATCCAGAATGAAAAATCATGTTGCTATGATCACCAAACGTTCTCAAGATATTAATCATTGTGATCTTCAAAACAATAATGTGAGGGAAAAATGTTCTCTTGATTCCTTCATAAGGAAACATCCATCTACTTTCAGTGGGTCTTCTGATCCACTTTTTGTTGAAGACCAGATCAGTACAACTAAAAAACATATTCTATCTTCATTACAGTTCAGAATAAGGAAATTTTATTCTATACATTTATTGGTTAAAAGGATAAGTAGAACAATAGTTTCATCTAATAAAGAATATTATGAAGCAAGATGAAATAGAATCCATGGATTTGGATGTGTTCAAGAAATTATTATTCAATAAGTATTTTCATCATTTTTTCAGAAGAAGATGGAAAATGAGTTCCTTGTGTTAAAGAAAAAGGATGATGGATCTATTAGTACCTATGTTGATAATTTCAAAAGCCATTCAAGGTATTCTTATGGAATTATTATCCAAAATGAATTTATATTTGATTGATTCTTCAGTGGCATAAATCCATGTCTTAGAAGGGTGGTATCCATAATATAATTTAGTACCTATGAAGATATTGTGTGTTGTGAAATCAAAGTTTAAATAGAGTTTGGAGTTATGTATCAATATTGTGCTTTTAATTGAAATGGAAAAATGGAGTTCAAAGGAAAATATAAAAATCATTTACAGAAGACGATGATCCTTAATATATTATCTAAGGGTGGAATGAATCATGAAGGTAATTGTATTATGGGGTATAATAAGTGTTTTATGTGCCCACTAGAATTCCATAGGGCAATTTATTTCCAAAATGATGGGATGAATTTGGAAAATGACAAAAATTGACGAAACTCTATGCATAATTCACCTCCCAAACTTTAGTTCTTCATGTGTAATGAGGATAGGCATTTTACTAACCAACTCCCAAACCTAAGGGTTGGTGATTTTGATCAATGTCAATAACCTCTTAAATTGAGGGATAGGGGAAATCTCATTTGATTATTATTTATAATGAGGGGTGTGATAAATATGTGGTGAAAGGTACAAATACCATTCACTCTAGAACTACGAATATCTTATTTTATTATGGATACAACCACTCGTTCAATAATGGCCTAAACCTGTTATATCAATTCCTTTCATAAAATCTTGTGTTGGAGGTTTTAAGGAAATTCAATATGACTTGTCCCCAACACTTTTCCAAATTTCTAGTTTTGTGAACATTGTTTCTAGAACTGTGTCTTTTATTTTTACAAATTTTTAAAACGATGACATATAAACTGCGGCAATGAAATAGTGGCACATAAACAGTGGCACAGAAATGGTGGAATAGAAACTGTGGTACCAAAAATGTGGCACCAAAACGATGGAACTGAAATGGTTTCTTGAATAATTCTTCTAAAACTCTGTCATTTCCTCTGTCAAATTTCCATGTTTTTTAAGATTTTATATAGTCTCATATTCTTGACGTATCTATTGATGTAAAATGCATTCAAGGCCCTATTTTATAGTATTTAAAGACGATTCAAATACCATAACTCATATTTTAATTTTTCCTAATATTTGGGAAGCCTTTACACTGTAAAAATGTGTGATCTGTGACATATCTGATCTTAATGGAAAATCCATTGCATCTTAAACCACTAATTTGTTAAATATTATAAAGGGTTGAGACATCTTCCTCCCTTGTTATTCCTTATTTTTCCCTAGTGAGAGATTATTGAAATTTTCCTTTCTTTCTGTATGTGTTGTGCATAGTGTTGTAGTCTTGGATCATGTCTTCCATGATGTTTCGTCCTACTATATGTGCACCCCCGGTTTTCGTGCAATTAGGAAGTCTTGACCTATCTTTGATATATCGTATGTTTAACTTCCATTATACTAGAGTTCATCTCATTCCATTCCCCCTTTCCATGTTATGGGATATAGTCTCCATGTTTCTAATGGAGTTTTCATGGGTATTGGTGGGTGTGGTGGTGTATCTGTATCCTCGGGTGGATGAATTCTTATAGGATAGGTTATCATGATCTGTTTTATTGGCCATTGTTGTGAAAAGAACGTCTGAACCCATTTGAGGTAGTGGATTTATGGATTCTCTATTATTTTACTTGAAAATATAGACATGTAATGGTTTATCCCACTAGATCACAATAGAATTGACATAATAAATATTTCAATAGGATAAATAAATTGGTATTGATTGAATATTGTTTCCTATTATTTTCTAAATAGTCTAATATCAATTATTTATTTCTTTATTATTTCATTCTTGAAGAAAATTGGTAAATAATGTAAAGTCGAGATTAACTGTAAATTAATTTCATAAAGATAAAGAGTCATGTTTTTTAATCCAATTGTGATATGGTAAACTATTGATAATCAAATGGATGTATTTATGTGTGTTTAAATGAACCAGAAAATTCAAGATAGGTTAAATAAATGGTTGTTTGATAAAATATAATTTCTAGAAGGGTTCATATTTACCCTATTTCTTGTAAAGTCTATGAGCCTTATGCTTGAAGCCATGAGTGCCCATTGTGTGTGATGGCTATATGCCGTTCATGGGTAAGAGATCATAGTTTCTTATCAACTTTTTTCCTACTACTTGTGTTGTGGTGTGATCCTGGGAGGATTTTGTGGTATGTGGCGTAGGGAGGCCTAGGGGTTGCGGTAGCAAGTGACGCCTACAGTGGAAAAATTCGTTTTTTATGCATGTGGGTGTCGGGGAGGACAGTAGAGATGATGAAACAAGTCAATTATGAATGTTGGATGATTGTTGAATCTTATCAGTTGTTTATCTTCTTTACTTTCTCCACTGCTTAAGGTAGATGGTTTTTATTACCCTCCTTCCAATGGATGGAATGTTGCATGTGGTAAGCCATGTTTATTCTATGTTTGTATTCTCTAGGATGGATGGTTCTACGCTACATCTATATGTGGAAAAGGTTCGACAGGTAGTCCAACTACCCACCTTATTAAACCCCTTGTGTTTGGTAGCTTAGTTTTCCTTTTCTAGAATTCCTAGAATTATTGGAAAGTAATAATTAAATTAATAAATGATTGTATAGATAATATTAACCCATGGGGTTGGAGATTTCTGGGATGCAATGGTTATGTAATATTTCTGAGAATCTATAGAATTAGTTTGGTTATTCTTGGGGGGCATGGAACATAGTGTGATGATAATGAAATGTAATGTTGAATTATTAATAGTTAATTAATATTTAAATAATTAACTATGTAATGTGAAACTGATAAAAAGGGATAAGTAACATAATATAGCTCTTTAAATAGTTATATTCTTATAGGTATCTAGTCTTAGCAATGGTAGCCGGGAGTCAAGAGATGTTATTTGTAGTTAAATATATGATTAGTTTTTCCCATATTATGGTTGTGAGGTGTATTATATTATTTAATTTTTGTGTTTCTATATGCTACTCCACCCTTTTCTTTATAGAAATGGAAACCCCAAGGATTCTGATACCCATGGGGGGTTTCCCCAACATTTCGGTGGAAGAATGGATGGATGGATACCACCTTTGGCCTCGCTCACATCTATTTGTAGTTACTTATACTAATAAGAACGATGTTTCGTTTTCCCAATATATGTGTGTAGAGGGTTTTATTGGGTTGTGGTTATTCACACACATATATATTTTGGATATTGTTTTCTAAGGACTACTATAGGTGTAACGTGTGTAGGCTGTGATGGCTTGAGGATCCTTACTAGGCATATGGGTTGTAATGTCATGAGTTATAATTCCTAATGTATGATACGTGTTATGAAATTTGTGGTAGATCTTGGATACTAACTTGTTACCTTGGTTACATAGGCTTAGTTGTGGTGTTTCACGGGGTTCTTGTTGTGGTGTTATGCCCATGTGTCTTTGGGAAAGCCTTTTTGGTGAGATATTCTTAGGACATGCAATGTTGGGGAAAGCGACAAACTAGTTGGGAAGTGGTAGCTGGGTACCCTTGATATTATTTATTATATTATATACATATGTATTTTACACTTCAAGAGAGTATCCATGGTGAGGTTGGGAAAATATTATACCTGTTAAAGTTGTTAGTTACTTTAACTTGTTGTTCACTCTGCATTAGAATGCTTTCGTTACTTTTTCAAAAGAGGCTATAAGAAGGATAATACTGAGTATATTGTTATACTCACCCTACATATATAAAATTGTTTTTTGAGGTCACTTGGAGAATGTTGGAGATTAGTTTGGTTACTACTAGCATGGGGTTGCAGGAGTTGTTAGGGCTTCACGGTCGTTTATGTTTTCCTTCCTTTTGGTACTTATAGTTTTCCCTTTTCATTTATAGTAGTCTTTTCATCACATTACATATGTTTACTTGGGTTTCATTTTAAATTGAATTATGATCTATATTTTTTTGGTTTATATATTATCTCTCTCTTTCACATGTGTTCTCTGAGAGGGTAATGCCTCTCATATGTGTGATTATTATACCCTCAGTGCTAGTCGCCAACCCGGTTCCTATTGGAGGTGGGAACCGGGTGTCTCTATCTCCCTTCTCACATTGCTAACTCAGGAGGGGTACACATAGTGAGGTGGGGGTCATGAAAAAGTGGTATAAGAGCTCTGGTTGAGGGATAAGATGTAGTTTGGAGTTAGGCACAGATGAGGTTGCTTGGGTTGGTAGGGCAATAGTGTTAGTCATGTTAGGAAAGTTCTGTAAGCACTAGAGACTGGATGAGGCACAGGTATTTAGGCCCCTCTATGGTTTGATGCACATATCTTTATGTATTTAGTTTCTACTAATGATGTGATGCTTTTTGTATGGTAGAGACCAAGGAATGGATCATTCATTATTCTTCTTTTCACCTATGTTTGAACGGTAGACTATGGGATATATTTACATAAAATTAATAAAATAGAATAATTAACTAATTTTGAGTCTCCAATATTCCACATTTAATAGCTCTAACTGTAATCTATTTTTTAGGTATGGCTCTAGGTCGACATCCTTGTCAGGTTCACATAGAAGATGTCTAGCAGGCTGCAGTAGAAGATCAACACAGATTGGAGGTGGACAATGACAACACATGGATGAGGAAAATTTGAGAGTTTCAACACCAGAGTATATAGAATTATGAGAGCTCAGTTTTAGATTCAGTCATAGAATACTATTTAGGGATTGATGAGATAGATTTCATCTCAATCCCTACTCATAAAAATAAATGGGTATTGTTGGATGTGATGATGTTTCATGTGGTAGTGATGCAGTGGTGGTTCTTATTCCTTGGAGATTGCGAGGAGTCTGAGATATCATGGGAGGATATCTGAGACATGTTTGTAGTTGATAATCATTCTTCTACCCCAAAGGCATATAGTCTCCAAGAGATTCTTACCCTTCATCAGTGGATCTATAATGTACAAGATTTCAAAATCCATTTTAGGATCTTTTTATGATATGATTAAGACCTATTTTTAGATGTGCAAGCCAGGGCATAACATTTTCAGGAGGCCTTGTGTTCATAGATCCCACGCCAGGTCACCTAGTTTTTGTTCTGGAAATTTCGTGAGGTGATGGTGAGGGAAGAGGTCATCAAGATAACATTATCTAGAACCAAATATTCACAAGAGAGGAGTCTTCTATATTCATCACAAAGAAGATCTGTGTTTTGGGGTTCTCGGTTTTCAGGGAAGAGGAGTTTTTGTTTGGAAGAGGGTATGTCCCAACCCTCTGTATCTTGCTTCTTTGGGGGTGAAAATCTCAGGCCTATACCAAGGGACTAGGAACATGTTTTTCTTATGGACATCAAGGTCATATACAATGAGAGTTCCCATCCTTTCATATCGGTAAGCATGCACAAGGTGTTTCGCTCCAGGTTCATCCACTGAAGTATTTCCAGACAAGGATGTAGCAGCAGGTTGCACCGGCTTTGGATTAGTAGAGAGAAGATAGGGCATGCATATGAACACCCTAGGATTCTCTCCATCCTATGAGGGAAGAGTGAGGTTGTGGTTGTGGTCATCATCAAGGTTAGAGAGGCTTTGGATTAGTTCATGGTTAGCTACATGCTTTAGCATTGCTAGCGTCAGGAGATCCAGATCTCATTCAAGGTACCCTTTTATGGTTTTCTATTTGGGTTTATTCCTTTTTTGACTTAGGATCCGCACACTCCTTTATATCGCCTACCCTTGTCCATGATTCTGGACTTCACGTAGAGTGACTTCCAATGCCCTTGGTGTTGACTACGCTAGTTGGAGGTCAAGCTTATATGTTTGAAGTATGTAGAGACTGTGAGCTAGTGGTACGGTAGCATCGCTCTTGGGTTGATTTCCTATGTTTACATATAAAGCCATACGATTTCATCCTTGACATGGATTGGTGTTATTCAATATAGGATATAGTGGATTTCTTCTAGAGGCATGTGGTGTTCTTCGATACTAATAGAGAGACAAAAATGTTTTTTGGTGAGCGAGACCCTCAAATGGGTCAAGGGCGTGTTCCCTCTTTTTCATCCATGATGGCCAAACTAATGTTTAGTTCATCGGAGGTTTAGTAGTCAGTGTTTCCTAGGGTCGTTAAAGAGTACCCTGATGTATTTTTAGAAGTGGTTTTAGAATTACCCCCACGATAAGCGATCATATTCGAAAACAAACTACAAAAAATAAAATCTCCTATATCTATGTCTACGTATAGGATGGACCCTTCTGAGTTATGGGAATGGCATATACAACTCGATGGTCTCTTGTAGTGAATTTTTACTCGGCCGAGTTTGTCACCATGGGGAACACCTGTTTTGTTCATGAAGAAGGCTGATGATATTTTCCAGTTGTATATCAATTATTGTTTCTTGAACAAAGTGATAGTGAATAATTTCTATCCTCTTCCATAGATTGATGATTTATTTGGTAAACTGAAGGGTGCGAATTCGTTCTCGAATATTGATTTGTGCTTTGGGTATCATCAGATGCAATTAAAGGATGAAGATATTATGAAGACCACATTCCATTGTTATCATGGGAATTACGAGTTCTTGGGGATTTTGTTCAGTGTGAAAAATACTTCAGCTATGTTCATGGGGATGAGGAATGCTATCTTCCATGATTTCCAGGATATGTTCCTGGTGGTTTTCATTGATGACATCTTTGTGTACTCTGTGTCTGAAGAGGATTATGCATAGCATCTGCATGCCATTTTGGAAGTTCGTCATTGACAACAGTGGTTTGGGAAGTTCTTGAAGTGTTAGTTTTGTTCTTGAGATGTTTTTTTCTTGGGACAAGTTGTATACTAGTTGGGAGTAGTTGTGGATCTGTCGATGATAGAAGAAGTTATGTCTTTGGATTCCCCCAAGATAGGGGTAGAGGTGTATATTCCTTAGTATTGTAGGCTATTATTGGAGGTTCATGGCTGATTTATCTCAGGCAATGAATCCTCTGATAGCATTGACTAGAATAGATCACACATTCATATGGAATGATCAGTGTCAGGAAGCTTTCGAGTATTTGAAGGAGAAGTTGTTCATTGCTCCATTTATTTGTCCTCCATTAGAGGTAGTTCAATTTGAAATTTTTTGTGGTTCTTTATGTCTTGGTTTAGACTGTGTCCGGATTCCCCAGAGATCAGGCGTTTCTTATGGGTCTCCACAGTTGCATCCCCATGAATGTAACTATTCCACACACGATCTCGAGTTATCATTAGTGGGGTTTACTCTGAATTTTTGAAGACATTACCTCATCAACAATCAATTTTTGGTTTTAATCTATCATAAGAGAATACATTATGTTTTCTCCTAGTGTGACTTAAAAAAGAAATAGTGTCAGTGGATGGAGTTCTTACAGGATTATGAAATTGAAATTTCGTATACACCGAGTAAAGGGAATGTATAGCCGATGTGTTGAGTAGGATTTTTTGAAGTGATGTTATGCATGAATCTGATGATTCCTAGAGATTTATGGAAGATCGTTCATCATTTCATCTGAATATGGGAGAATTTAGTGGTATAAGTTGTCTTTTCTAGATGACGGTGTCATCATCTCTGGTGCAGCAGGTAAAAGAGTCCCAGTTGGGGGATCCAGAGGTAGAGGTCTCGAGAGACCGATTTGTTTTTGGTGAATCCCAGGATGGTTGGTCTGAGGATGAATAGTACCAAGTATTGTTTCAGAGAAGATTTTTCATTACTTTTTAGATACATAAGATGGTTCTTAGGAATTTCCTGGGTTCTCCATTAGTGGTACATCCCAACATGATGAAAATATAGCATGCCTTGAGGAGGCATTTTTTTGTGGCCTAGGTTGAAGCATGCAATTGTAGAGTTTGTGTCTTGATGTTTGGTCTGACAAAAGGTGTAGATCGAGCACCGTGTTCCTGGTGGTTTACTCCAGTCATAGGATGTTCCTCAGTGTAAGTGGGAGGACACCTCGATAGACATTATTACTAGTTTACCTCGAGCTCAGGGAGGCTATGATCATATATGGGTGATAGTGGATCACTTGAAAAAATCATCCCTCTTCCTAGTGATCAAGGAGTAGTGATCAGTGCAGGTTTGGTCGAGGCAGTATCTAGAGGAGGTGGTGGGACTCCATGGAATTATGAGGATAATAATTTCTAATCAAAACCACTGATTTACCTCCAGTGCGTGGAGAGGTCTCTAGCTTGCTTTCAATTTTCATCTATGCCATATCACAAATTATAATCCATAAAAGGATAGTCAGACATAGCAGACCATCCAGAATCTTGGAGACATGTTACACTATTTTGTCCTAGATTTTGGAGGCTCGTGGATGTGGAAACTACCCTTGAAAGAGTTTTCTTACAAAAATATTTTCCACTCAACCTTTTGGATGGAATTGTTTTAGGCCTTATATGGATGAACATCCCATTCTCCATTGTGTTGGACTGGGGTCGGAGAGTTAGAAATTATCAGTATGGAGCTATTCTAGAATATGATGGAGATGGTTTGGGTAATTCAAAAACGGTTGGAGGTGGTGTAGGATCATCAGAAATCTTATGCTGAATATAGGAGGATACCTTAGGAGTTTGATGTTGGGGATCATGATTTTCTAAAGGTGACTCCAAATCGTGGTCAATGAAGGCTTGGTCATGGGAGTAAACTTTCTCCCAGGTTTTTTGTTTCTTTTTAGGTGTTAGATCCTTTGGAGTTGTGGCATATTGGGTAGAAATTTCCCCCATATTTGATCCGGATAGACAATTTTTTCCTTCTGTTTCATCTCCATCATTACTTCAAGATGAATCTCAAGTAATCATTTGGGGTGATATCAATGTTGACGATGATTAACCTTTAAGGATCATCCTATAGAGATGCATGAATGCAAGGATAAGGTGTTGCATCGATGTGTTAACCTCATTGTTCGTATATTGTGGAGTCATGGTGGCAAGAAGGAAAGTAAATGGGATCATGAGTTGAAAATAATCTCTTAGTAACCCGAATTGATTTATGTTTAATTGTTTCTTTCTAATGATATTTGGTTTCTATTTGTAGTACTTTATTAGTTATGAGAAGTATTTATGTTGTTCTTTATGTTTCTTTCTTTCTTTTTATAGGTATCTCCCCCAATAAGGTGTTTATAAGGTGGTTGTGGGTGTTTTGTGGAATCGCATGTCCTTTTTTGAAGAAATTGAGCTCCATTGGTGGATAAATCATTGGAGGGTATCTTGAGGAGTGGTTTCTCATAACCCTTTTTCTATTTCTTATCAGGGTTGTTTTTGGATTCGTGGGGACGAGAATGTTATGAGAGGTTCTGATGTAATGTCATGGACCTCTTCGATCAATTAATTTTTTAAAATATGGTGTTGGATTTGTTCAGGGAAGTCAAGATGACTTATCCACAACAATTTTCCCAGTTTTTAGTTCTATGAATAGTGTTTAAAAAACTGGGTCATTTCCTTTTCCAAATTTCTGAAATAGTGGCATAGAAACGGTGGCACAGAAACAATGGTATCAAAATTGTTACACAAAAATGGTGGCACAAAAAGGGTGGCATAGAAACTGTGGTACTGAAATAGTGCCATAGAATTGGTGTAACAGAAACAGTGGTATAGAAATAGTGGCACATAAGAAATGGCACCGAAATGATCGCACCCAAACGGTGGCACTGAAATAGTGTCACAGAAATAGTGGCACCGAAAGAGTGGCACAAAAATGGTGACACAGAAACGGTGGTACTATAAAGTTGGAACATAAATGGTGGCACCAAAATGGTGGCACTAATATGGTGGCCCCAAAACGGTGTAATGAACAGTATTTCCAAAACAATGTCATTTACATTGTCAAATTCCTTGATTTTCCTAGATATCATATAGTTTCACCTGTTTGGAGTTTTTATTAATGTAAAATGCATTCAAGTCCCTATTTTAATGTATTTATGGGCAATTCAAATCCCATAACTCATATATTAATTTTTCCTAATATTTTGGAAGCCTTTATTCGGTAAAAATTCTTGATCATTGACAGATGTGATCTTAATGGAAAATCCAAAGTATCTTAAACTATTGCATTGTTAAATCTTCTGAAGGGATGAGATATCTTACATTATTATTCTTACTTATTGTTCCCTGTTGGGAGATGATCAATCCGTTCCTTGGTTCCCAAAGGATTAATGCATAGTTTTATACCATTTGATCGTCTCTTCCTTGGAGTTTCTTCCTTCTCTATGTGCACCCCCTATTTTGGTGCAACTGAGAAGTGTTGATCCATCTTCTATATAAGGTATGTTCTGTCACCATTATTATGGGTTCCTCTTATATTGTTCCCTCTTCCCATGTTTTTTCATGTCATATCCATGTTTCTAATGGAGTTTTCTTGGGTTTTGGAGGGTGTGGGGGTCTTTCTACATCCTCGAGTGGATGCAGTCTTCCAGGATAGGTGATCATGATTTATTATATTGGTTGTTCTCATGCAGATAATTTATAAAACCTTTTGAGGTAGAGGATTCATGGATTCTCTATTATTTTTTAGGAACAATATAGTAATCATGTTTTAGCCCGCTGGATCACAATGGAATATACATAAAAAATATTTGTACAAGATAAATAAATTGGTATCGATCATATGTTTTTCCCTTTTCATTTTCCTTGATATTGGTATATCTATTCTTAATTTTTTTGGGATGTAATTCTTGATAGAAATTGGTAAATAATGTAACGCTGGGGTTAATATTAAATTATTTTGATAAAGGTAAAGAGGCATGTTTTTTAATCTGGTTGTTGCTTTGGTAAACTACTGATAATCGAATAGATGCAGTTATGCATATTTAAAGGAACTGACTAATTTATGATGGATTAAACAACAAGTTATTTTATAAATGATAATTCTGGGTAGTGTTTTGAGTTACTCTCATTCTTGTAAAGGCCAAGAGCCTTATTCTTGGAGTCTTGAGTGCTCATTTTCTATGAAGGATAGATTCCTTTCATGGTACTGGGAGCCTAGTCCCTTGTTGATTGTTTAACTACTGCTTGAATTGTAGTGTGAGCCTTTGGAGTTTTTGTGGTATGTAAAGTAGGGAGGGATTGGGCTTGGGGAATTATTTGATTCCTAGAGTGTTGAGAAGCATTTTTTTATTCATGTGGGTGTCGTGGAGGTCACTAGAGATTATTAAATGGGTAAGGTTTGAATGTTAGATGCTAGTTGAATATTGTTGGTTGTTTATCTTGTTTAATTTCCTCTCTACTTTAGAACATTGGTCTTTATTACTCTCATTCCAAATGAGGTGAAGACACGAGGGTTATGAAACATGCTTCACATTTTTATCTTCTCTTGTATGGATGATTATATTCTCCTGTTATAGGTGGAAAAAGCGAAATGGTTAGTACATCTACTCATCGTGTTGATACCATTATGTTTAGTAGCTTAGTTTTAATTTTATAGAAAACCTAGAATTATGGGAATGTTATAATGGTGTTAATAAATAATTGAATAAATTATTTTAACCCATGGGTTTAGAGGTCACTAGGATGCAATGCGGAGGTAATATATCTGAGAAGTTGTTGTCTTGGTTTGGTTCTGCCTAGAGGGCATGTAACTTGGTGTGATACTAATGAAATGTAATGTAAAATTAAAAATGGTAAATTAATGGATAAATAATTAATTACATAATGTGAAACTAATAAAAATGGATAAGTAACTTAATATTTCTATTTAAATGGTTATATACTTATAGGATATCTAGTCTTAGTAGTGGCAATTGGAAGTATGATAGATGTTAATTGCAGTTGAGTCTAAGACTAGGTTTTTTCCATAGTGTGAATGTGAGTAATATTATATTCTGTACTTTTTCTATTTCTATACACAAATCCACCCTATCGGAAAGAGAAACTACAAACCTATGGATTCTGAACCCTAGGAATGTTTTTCCCTAACATTCTTATGGGAGGATGGATGGATGAGTTCCCCCTTTGGCCCCACTGTCTTTTCTTGGTAGTTACTTGTGCTGGTAGAAACAACGGTTAGTTTTCCCCATATATGTGTGTAGAGGGATGTATGGTATTTTGGTTATTATCACACATATATTATCAATATAGTTTCATATGGACTACTATAGGTGTAATCTGTATAAGCTATGATGGCTTGAGGATCCTTACTCAGCGTATGGGTTATAATGACTTGAGGTATATTTCCTGAAATTGAAAAACATGTTATGAAATCTTTGGTGTCTCCCATAAACTACTTGGTTACATTAGTAATGTGGACATATTTGTGGTGTTTCATGAGAGGAATTTTGTGTTTCTACGAACAGGTGTCTGCAGGTAAGCATTTTTAAAGATATATGATTAGGACGTGCAACGTTGGGGTAAAGCATAAACTAGTGGGAAAGTTGTAGTGGGGTAACGTTGATATTATTTATTGTATTATATGTTATTATATGTGATACTTGGTGAGAGTATCCATGGTGAGGCTGGGAACATAGTAAACCTATTTAGGTGGAATGTTAGTTTTACTTGTTGTTCACTATGCTTTAGCTTGCTTTCGTTACTTTTGCACGAGAGGCTCTTGGGAGGATCTGATTGAGTATACCATTATACTCAACCTATTTATATAAAAATACTTTTTTCAGGTCACTTGGAGCAGGTTGGATATATGGATAGTTACTACTAGTTTAGGGTTGTAGGACCTGTTCAGGCTTCATGGTCTCTACTATTTTACTTCCTTTTGGTACATATAGTTTTCTCTTTTCATTTGTAGTTGTCTTGGGATGAGAATACATATGAGTACATGGGTTTAATTTTATATTGATGAATGATACGTAGTTGGTTAGTTTCTATCTTATCTATCTTTTTCTTGTGTTATCTTAGAAGATAATTCCTCTCATTTGGGTGATTATTATACCCTCGGTTCTAGTCACCAACCCAGGGCATACTGGAGTAGGGACATAGGTATAACTATCAGCCTTCTCACATTGCCGGCCGAGGAGAGGTACACAATGTGGGTAGGGATTGTGGGAATTTCATATCTATATAATTTCTTAGGGTATTAAAATTCCACCCAAACTATTATATATGTAATTAGTAGTAAAAACCTCTAATGGTATGATGATTGTATATTAGGTATATGATTCCTCTCAAATTTATGTTTCTGGGAATATACTTCTTAAAATTCATTTAATCCCTCCCCTAATTTAATTTTATGTCATATTAGGAATGTATTGGATTTCTATGCATAAATACCACATCAATTATCAAGGAAATGAAGTTATGTTTGATATTTCAAACCAAACTATGATTTTCTATCAATGTGACAATAAGTAGGAATATTCTATTGAGATTACATCTAGTGTATGAGTCTCAATTTTCATTAATAAGTTGAGTTTTTCTCAAATGGTTTGGGAGAAACTTAACATTGATGATATGCCTATGCGTTGGGAATTTTTGGATGTTTTCCCAGAAAAGTGGTTTGGCCTTCAACCAAAATTTGATGATTTGTTATCGATAGAAAAAATAATTGGTTCCTCACCAATTTCAAAGACTCCCTATAGAATGAACCCAATGAGTTTCAATAATTGAAGAATAAACACCATGAAAACCTTGATAAGGAATTCATTCATACAAGTGTGTCATCATGTAGTGCACTTACCCTTTTTTGAAAAAAGAAAAATGGAACAATGTGACTCTGCATTGATTATTTATAGGTGAAAAAGATCATGATCAAGAAGAAGTCTCCTCTTACCCATATTGATTAATTTTTTTATTAACTATATAGAGCTGATTTTTTTAAAAAAAAATTCATTTGTTCTGGATATAATCAATTATGGGTTAAGAAAGACAATATACCCAGGAAGAAGTTACGTACAAGGTATAAACACTATGAATATATAATGATTCCTTTCATTATTACTAATTTCTCTATTATATTCATGGATTTCATGAATAGAGTATTTAAAGATTACCTCGATCAGTTTGTGGTAGTACTTATAGATTATAATATTATCTATTCAAAGAGAAAGGAAGAGTATAAAACCACTTGATAATTTTACTAAGGACCCTAGTAAAGAATCATTTTTATGTAAAATTTACAAAGTGATAATTTTGGTTGTAAAAGGTGTCATTTTTGGGTATCATAATCTCAAGAGATGGTATAATAGTGGATCCATAAAAGATGGATGATGTTGAAAGTCGGACTAAAACAACCAAAATGACAAAGATTCATAGTTTTCATTATTTCTATGGATATTATCGATGATTTATAGATAATTTCTCATGACTATCTAATCATATGAAAAAGTTAACATGGAATAATGAAAACTTCTTCTAGATAGATGAATGTGTTAAAACATTCAAAGGAACTAAAGAAAAGGTTTGTCAGTACACCTATAGTAACATTACCTTGTAGTAGAGATGGGTTTGTAATCTATTATGATGAATCCAAGAATATATTGTGATGAATTATTATTCAAAATAAAATGGTTATAGCCTATAACTCATGAAATATTAAGAATCACAAGAACCATTACCCAACTCATGATTTGGGGTTAAAAATGGTAATTTTTTTCCTTAAAGATATTGAGATATTATATATTTGGATAAACTTTTGATATATATACTGATCATAAAAGTCATAAATATATATTAACACAAAAGGTGTTGGACATGAATCATAGTATATGGTTAGAGATGATAAAAGATTATGAATTCTCAATACATTAATACTCAAGAAAAGTGAACAAGGTGTCTAATTCCATGAGTCAAAAATATTATGACAGTTCATCTATGATTAGGATCATAAAAGATCCAATATTTCAAGATTTACAAAGGATGGATATTAAAATATTTATGTAAGGGGAAAAATATTTTGTTTATCCATTTTATGTTCATCCCTCAATCAAAGTTATGATCAGAGAGGTGTAGAAGGAAGATATAGAGTGTAAAAATATGCTTAGAGATGTTCTAGAGTTTAACCTTGACCGGGATGGAATAATTGGATTCAAGAACCATGTATCTGTTCAATTTATGACATATTTTAAGAAGGAGCTATTAGAGGAAGATGGTATATCTTCTTTAACTATTTATTCTAGAAGTAAAAATATTCATAGAGACTTGAAATAATACTTTTTTGGGGATGGAATGAAGATGGATATCACTGATTTTATATCGTGGTGCTAGGTATGCCTATAAGTTAAGGCAGAAGGACAAAATTCTAATAGGATGTTGCCTCCACTACCCATACCAGAATTGAAATGAGAGAACATCACTATAGATTTTTTCATTGGACTCCCCAAAACCATAAAAGGATTTAATTCTATTTATGTGGTAGTTGATCTCCTTTTTCATTCAATACACTTCATCACTATCATAGAATTCTTATCTCTAGATTATCTTTCCCTGGTATACATTGAATATGTGGTATGTCTTTATGGATTACCACATTATATTGAATTTGATCTGGATCTATGGATTACCTCAATGTTCTAGAAAAGTGATCAACAATAACTTGATACATAATGTATTATTAGCACTACTTATCATCATCAAATGGATGGTCAGTCTGAAAGAAAAATTGTGACCCTAGAGGATATGTTGAGATTTTTTCATTGGATTTCAAAGGTGGTTGGGATAAAAAACTTCTTATAGTTGAGTTTTCTTACTAAAATAGCTTTTAATAAAGAATTTATATGTGTACTTATGAAGAAATATATGGGAAAAATGCATATCTCCAACTTTCTTGGATGAAGTTGGAGAAAAAAGTTATTGGGACCTGAGATAGATGAAGAAATGGCCGAGAACGTTAGAACCATTCAGCAGCATATCAACGCAATTCAAAGTTGATAGAAAAGTTATGTTGATAACCATTAGTGAGACCTTGAATTTTTAGTTAGTGAGATGGTGTTTCTTTGAATATCTCCCTAGAAGATGGTTATTAGGTTTAGGAAGAAAGGAAATCTAAGCCCTAGGTATGTCTGTCCCTTTGAGATTCTTGATCGAATTTAAATTTCAGCCTATCACTTAGAACTTCCTCAGAATATATCTAAAGTATATGATGTGTCATATGTATCTATATTAAGTAAGTACATACCTAACCCTTCACATGTATTGAACTTAAAAATCATACCATTGGAGAATGATCTTTCTTAAGACGAACAACCAGTTGAAATTATAGATTTCACAGAGAAAGTTCTATAAAACAAGACCACTCACTTGGTAAATGTTTTGTGGAGAAATCATCAGTTAGAGGAAGCTACATGGGAACTTGAGGATATTATGAGGAATAAATATTCTCATTATTGTATGAGAATGAAGAATTTTGAAGAAGAAATTGATTTTAAAGGGGTTAATGTAACACCCCAAGTTTTTATGAACTCTATTTTTTGAATAAATTAATTTTCTTTGAATTTTTTTGTTGAACACTACACAAAGTCAAATTTTCATTATACACTACACAAATATAATCTTACTCTACGCACAAAACTAATTTATCCAGCGTTACATGTAACACCGAGTTTCTACAAAACGTTATTTTATTGTTATAATTTTTTAAACATTAAATTTATAAACTAACCATTAAACAATCTAATATATATAATAATAACTAATTTCTAAATATTATTTATAATTTTTTATATAATTAAAACATAGTGATAATGAAACATGTAATATTGGTAATGTCTTTATATAATTGAAAATAATATTTTCTCAAATGAACTTCTTTTTATATCCTTATTTGGAAAATAATAAAATTAATTTTATAAATTTTATAAGTTATATTTGGTAAAATAAAACTTATTTTTGAATTTATAATATCAAAATTATCTTTTGTATAATATTTAATATATTTCAATGAAACATCATTTTCTGATAAATAGTGAAAGTATTACATTTTAATTCAAAATTAATTTTTCATATAAATCTTTTATATAGTTAATTTATATTTTAATTTTGGTTTAATGATTAATTAGTTTAATTTTATATCATTAAATACAATTTTGTTCACTAGAACATATTTTTCATTGAAATCGGATAAAAAATTTCCAACTTTTAAAACTCGCTATCATGACACCTATTAGGGATGAATTTCAAATTAATTTGTACAACTAATATGATTAGAATTTGGAATAATAGATTCTATATTTCTGAAAAAAAATAATTTATAATTTCTAACAATATTAACTTATTTTTTTACCAAAAATATTAGTGAAAATGATTAAAATTGATTACATCGATTAAGAGAAAAATAGCTTAACAAAGTACTAAACCTCAATCTTAAGGCCTAAATGACCTATATACTTTTCCAAAGACAAATTATATTTATAATTCAACACTATAATCTCATGTATCATATTTGGAACTGTATTGGAGCCATATGACATGGGAAAACGGGGGTGGAATTCCTTTTCCAAAAATTTTCAAAAATTCCACCCCTCCTTTACTATAAAATGGCATAAACCCCTCCCACTTATTCACACATCTCAACCCCTTTATATTGAAAAAAATATAAAAAAATAATTTCACAAAATTTCTTCCCTCATCCTAAAATCCTATCTTTTGGGAAAAATAATTCAAGGAATCCCTTTGGGGAAAATCGAAATAAGATACCCAATGAAGAGGTAAAATCCTTCCTCAAGCTCCTTTGTTTTATTTTCATTCTCTAACCGATAAAATATAATTATACCATATATCTTAGTTATCCTAAATATACTAATATGTAATTATTATAAGGTTTACAAATACAATTACAAAATCTTCCATTTAATTGGTTGTGAACTTATCGTTCTTTTTTACGGTAAACTACCACCTCATGAAATGATGTCATTCGATTATTCTTAAAAACTCTCATGTTTTGTAATTAGGACTGAAGTTATGTTTTTATATGATATATATTATATTAATTATTTTATTATGTTTCTATAATTATTATATAAATCAATCTTTCATGCTTTCTATTTTGTGTAAATACGATAACTTTGATTTTGGTAGTGTGGACTACAACCTCCTCAAAGAATTGTGATTCATTCATACTCTTCATGAAATGTATTAGGGATGAGTTTTGTAAAATTATATGATATATATGAAATAAAAATTATACTTGAATTAGTATATATATATATACACACACATATATGTCATTTAATTTCTTTCTTACAATATGATAAACAAACAGAAACTGTGTTCATGCATATATATGACCTACCATCTCCATGAACAGTGTATTACTATTGTTTATATATTATTATAAATATATATGGTATTTAAATCATTTTTTACATTCTTTAAATAATTAAATCATGATCTAAGTTAGTTTATCAAGAATTAAAATTCAAAACATTTTTGAAAAACAATGTGGATATTGCCCAAGCCAAAACTATACCATGAAATTATTGATAAGATAGTATTATAAACTCATAATAAACCATATAAAGTAATTTTTTTAAGAATATTTTTATTTAAAATATTTTTAGAAAAATTATATTTATTATAAATGAATTTTGTATGAGTTTGATAAGAGTTAAGACATAAGGTAATGGGATTTCTAGTCTCTCTTTTATTTCTGTGAGATTTATACCTTATTAACTACTTGTTTCTTTTGTCTGGTATATATACATTTGATGATCATATTATATGACTATTATACTTAAATATATGGTGATTTACATATCCATTTCACTATATCTCTTTCATGGTGTTTATGTTTCAACAGTTACTAAATTGGTAAATTAGTTTTGTCTCCTTTTTTTTCTTTGAGACACATTCCATGAATTTCAAAAAAAAAATTAAAAAAATTAAAAAAATGTTATTAATGGTGATATATTAATATTATTTTCAAGGAAAATTAATTTTTTAATTTTTTAAATGATTTTCAAATATTCTCTTATAATTTTTCAAAAAAAATCATTTAAATTGTTTTCAAAACGTTTTCATGATATCTTTATACGTTTTATAGTGTTTTCAAAGAAATGATTTTCAATAAAAATTCAAGATTTGTTTAAAAATTCATAGGTTTATTTTAAAATAAAATGGTTATACAAATGTTTTTTGTTTTAAACTTCATTTTTCCAGATAATAATGGTAATTTTACTTAAGAAATATTTTTAAAAGATATTTCAAAATTATTTTCCATCTAAGATGACATATCTTGGTGCCAATCATTCTTTCTAAGGAAATGATCCAAAGGTTCCATTTATATTAATTCTATGAATGGTATTTTTATTTAATTATGAATATGAAACTCATTTCTTTTTCACATGTTAAGTTTTTGTGAAACTCAATTCTTCTTAATGGGTTATATGTTAATGAAACCTGATACTTTTCATGGGTTACATAATTGTGAACCTTTTCTATTTTCTCAAATTATGCCTTTATTATGAATCATGTATTTACCACTTGTTAAGATATGATTACATGTTTAGGACACCCATTTCATTTCATGTGTCATGGAATGATTATTTATGATTTTGTGTCACATAAAAGTGTGATTTCATTATGATATGGGTGGGAATTATATCTTCCTCAAATGTATTGGGTAAATATTTATATCACCTATGATAATTATGGGAATAATGTTTATGGGCTTGATCAAATTTGTTAGACGGGGAAACTGGATCTACTATGGGAAGATGGGGAAACCTGATCCACTAGGGGAGATAGGGAAACCCAATCCTCTATGGGAAGATGGGGAAAATCAATTCATCAATAGGAATGGATTGTGATTTTGGATAATGGTGCCTTCCACCTATAGGTGTCATCCACATGAAGTTTCATATTATGTTCATGCAATGTTTATTGACTAATAGAGAATAATATTACATGTTTATTTATATACAACAATTCTACGTCTTACTCCTATATTAAGTTTTTATAGATTAATCTCTTTATTCCATTATGATTAATTTATATTGAAATTACAATATTTATTCCATGAATTATGTTTATGATAGTTGATATGTAGTGTATGATCTTATAATGTTATTATTATATTATCATAATCATATGATCATTTTTATGCTTACATATCATCCTTTTATTCCATTACTAGGAATCTGGTTTCACCCCTTTTTATGATTCTATCCCCAGGTTATGAAGATGTCTATTAAATATGATGTGTATAAGAAGGTTCCTTTTGATGAAGAACCTGGGGGAGATAATATACCTCACTTATATAGAAATGTTTAGGTTTCCATGTTTCCAACGTCCCATGGTTAATACAGTATTTGGGTTTCTGTTTTTGTAAGACATTAAGAATTTTGCAAAAGTGATTTAATGTTAATGTATGAAAAGTGATGGTCTATATAGTTCCCACCCGTACATCCATCATCATTTCATATAACCTCTTATTCCCATACCATGTCTACACAACCTCCATGGATGTATCCACCTATACTATATCGATAACCTATGATGTGTCCCCAACTCTTCTATCCTTATCCTTCCATTTCTATGCCACCTCCAATTCCTACTATACGTCAAGGATCATATGAATATGTTCCTTTAGTTTTCAATTCAGTGCATTCATATAATCCAGTGCATGTATTGGAATAAAAAAATTCTTCATATGCTACTAATTCAAGACAACTGATGAATCCATGAAACCCTAATGTGAAACCATTGTTTGGTTTTTTTATTATAAATGTGTCAAATTATATCAAATCATTTTTTCCTATTGTATTGTGACATAATTATTCATAATTTTATTTTATATTACTTAGTGGGAAAATCTAATATGTGACGTGGGAACACCCATATGAATAAATCCTAGAATCCCCAAAAATATAATTGTGGATTACAATGAAGATAATCATATGATATTTAAAAAATTAAGGTGGTGTATAAGTTTTATAAAAACTTTATTCAAGTATAATGATATCATTCTGGTGAAACAAATTTCATTGAGGAACATTGGTAATGAAATAATGGAGAATGCAATGGTGGATATATAGGTAGGATAATTTATTAAATTGATATCTATATTATTTCTGGATTTATATGAATTAACATGTTCATTGTAATTTCATTTTAACCTTCCCAATGGTGAAGCTGCTTGGGTCACATGGTTGATGGATCTTGGGGAGTTGTGGAAATCATATAATCATGAAATATATATTTTTTGGAAGAGTAGAGTCGATTATCATTTAGAGGTTGTACCAATATTCCTCAACTTTCTAACAGCACAATATCATGAAATGATCGCATATTGTAATAGTAATGAGTTTAATGTATTCCAAATCTTTAATGGTTTGCATTGAAGATTTAGTTATTATAAATTGTATTGATTTTTTTGGATGAATCATAAAAAAGAACAAAGATTCTATTATATATTTAGACACTTTGGGGCACACTACAATGCCTGAAAATGAGAGGCTCCAGGCCCATTAATATGAATAGAAATAATATCTACATTTTATTATTATTTATGAATAATGGATTTATTTTATGATGTTAAAATTCTGGTGAATATCACTATTAGATAGGCTTAATTATTTTTCATCTTTATAGTGAACATAAATAGAATATTATAGAAGGATGTAAATTCCTCATTTAGTTATATTTTCATGATTAAATTTCACTTTTCATCGCATGAATCCCTTATTATAATGTAGATAATTCCCATTCAAACCAAGTGAATATTTTTTTGATGATTTTTTG
This sequence comes from Viscum album, assembly GCA_963277665.1. NCBI lineage: Eukaryota > Viridiplantae > Streptophyta > Magnoliopsida > Santalales > Viscaceae > Viscum > Viscum album. Next base: position 445,744,413 of record OY728138.1, read on the forward strand.
TATAAAAAGGGGGAAATTTTATTTACATGGGTTCAATAACTATAACTAGATAGTTTTTAAGAAATAAAAATGTTTTCTAAAATTTTTTATCGAATGCCATAAGTTTTGAAAAGGGATTGGTATTTTGAAACGATAAAAATTTTTAATGTAATTTTAGAGAGTGTTTTGTAAATTTATTTCATGGATTTTTAATATTAATTTCCTTATGGTGAAACTATATTGAAGTGTAATGTTTTTTTTAATCTAAATGACCAAATAACCAGATGGCCAAAAGGAAAAATGACCAAATTACCAAATCCCAAATGGTAAAATTTACAAATTATCAAATGAACAAATATAAAAATGGACAAATTTCCAAATGGATAAATTTTGAAATAGAAAAATTTTCAAAATAACGAAATGCCATTTTTTCTAAATGGAAAAATAGAAAAATGGATAATTTATCAATTGTATAATTACACAATTTCCCAATTTCCAAAATTTTTCCATTGACCAAAAGGCCAGATGTCCATTTAATGTATCCATTTGGAAATTTAATATGGACAAGTGTCAAGTGTCCAAAATGGTCAATTTCTTAATTACACAATTTCACAAATTCCTAATTTATAAATTACCCAATTTTAAAAATGGTCAAATGTTCAAATTCTCAAATAGTAAATTTCCCAATTTCCCTACTACGCAAATTTCCATAAATCTATTTAAAGTGGAATTTTTTTCATTTAAAATGTCCAAGTGTCTAATTGATCGAGTGACCAACTGCACAATTTCCAAATTTCGAAATTTACAAATTTCATAATTGATTAATACACAAATGACCAAATTTTCAAATGTACAAATTCCTAAATGAAGAAATAGGAAAATGGCCAAATGGGAAAATAGCCAATTGGCCAATTTGACAAATGGGAAATAGGTCAAAAGGCCAAATCATACATTTTCTTATATGCCGAATGCCCAAATACCTAAATGAAAAAATTTGCAAATGCCCAAATACGTAAAAATTCAAATGAAAAATTGGCCAAATTAAAAAAAATGCCCAATTTTCAAAATATAAAATTGTCCAAATTTTTAAATGGTCAAACAGCCTAATGTCTAAATGGCCAAATGACAAAATTAACAATTCACCAAAATCACATATGTTCAAATGAACAAATGTCTTAATATACAAAATGAATAAATTTTCAAATGGAAAAATGATGAAATTACTAATTGGAAAAATACCCAAATTCCTAAATTTCCAAATGAAAAAAATTTCCAAATGTAAAATATGAAAAATGGAAAATTTCATATTTGGTCAAATTCCCAATTAGTTAAATACCCAAAGTGGCCAAATGGAAAAAATGGACAACTGGTCATTTGGAAATTTGACCAAATGTCCAAATTCACAATTAACCAAATTCTCAAATTCCCTAAAGGAAAAATTCCCAATTGATCAATTGATCAAAATCCAAAATGCCAAGATACCCAAATAACAAATTATCAAATGGAAAAATTGAAAAAAGGACAAATAGGAAATTGGAAAAATGGAAAATTAGTCAATTATTCAAATGCCCAATTGGATAATTGGAAAAAATACCCAAATTCCAAAATTCAAAAATGTTCAAATGACCAAATGGAAAAATTACCAAAGATACAAATCGCCAAATTCCCAAATAACCAATGAAAAAAACTAACCAAAAAATGAACCAAATGACTAAATGATCAAAATTAACAAGTCATAAAATAAAAAAAGACCATAGCACAAATATAATTGGCCAAATGAACAAATGGCCAAATTCCCAAATTCCTAAATGGATAAATGACCAAATTACCAAATTACCAAACTACCTAACCAAAAAATGAACCTAATGACCAAATGATCAATATTACCAAGTGACTAAATAACCAAATAAAGTAATAAAATTTAAATTGGACTAAAATAAACACACCAGAGGAATCTATATCATATCCATGTTATCATGCTAATTACTTTGTGTTCATTATGTTATTCCACTAGTATTAAATTTAAAATTAAATGTATATTTAAATGTATCATTATTTTATAAATTTATTACACAACTAAAATATTAGTTAAATCTTGGTTTATCAATTTTATATTATTTATTTAGGTACTATTATATTAAGAAATTTGATTTAAAGAATGTGGAATTAGGCATCTAAGATCTTCTGCATTGAGAAAAATTATTTTTCTTGAGAAGGAAGAAAAAGTATGGAAGTGCTCTAAATTCACAGACCAAGAAAATATTATAAGTATTTTTATTGATATTTAAAATTTTAATATTTAATTCATAATTAAATATCTTGTTCATATTTTCAACATTGTTCCCCGGAGTCCCTTAATGAGAAAGAACAAAAAAAATCCGGCCAAATGATCATTTGGGATAGGTATTTGGTGAGGATCACTATGGGAGAGTCTAATATAGACCCAAGAAAAAAATCACCTCCACTAGGTATTGGACCTCATCCGTTGCCTCTTAAACTACTCACACCACTAAAATATAAAAATCTCATGTATAAGTTTCCAAGATCAAACCAAATTGCTATAATGAATCGTGAAAGAGGTAAACTGGTCACCGAACAGTTTCTGAAATCTATGTAATCTATATGTTCATCACATCTACCAAAATATTGTACTTTATTTTTTTCATGTATAGAATCAATGAGATATTTATATCATGCCCCAAGTGATGTCAATGAGGGTCCTAGTGGTGGTTTAGATGATGGAATTTATAGTTATGGTGTTGGTGTTGGTGGTGATGATTATGATGATGATGCTAATGATGATGATGGTGCTCCAGGATCTGATGCTCATGCTGATTATGATGGAACTAGTGGAGATAATAGAGATATTGTTCCCATATAGTTTATATTTTATTTAATGAAACTAGTGTGGGTGACTAAAACTAATTGATTATGTGAATTCTATATTTTTGTTATTATATTTTTGTAGGTTTGTAAACCTTTTTGACTTAATGGTTGAATGTTAAATATATAACAATTATATTGAATTAAAATTATCCATGGTTTGTTATTTATTTGTAGGGTTGATGAGAGGTGTTTATGGTACAGCTACTATACAATGGGGATTTTTCCCTATACCAATATTTCAAAAAAATAGTGGGATTATATGAATTATGTACATCCATATATACCCATTATTTTAGGAAATGTGTCTATAGACATATACCCATGGTTTAATATGAACAGTGGGTATTAATAAATCTTTATCAGCTATATTGATTTCTTAATAATCCATGGTTCTATGAACCATGGGTATTACATATACCGGTGATTTTTTGGGCTATACCAATGGTTGTAAACTATCAGGATATGGTAATATTCTAGTACTATTTGGATTTAATAAATATCTAGAGAAAGGAGGAATTACATTTCATTATTTTATAGATCTTATGATCCATTTAAATTAAATGTTGGTTCTTCATAAATTAAAATCTCATCATGAATATTCGTTTCTTAGAGTAATAGATGAAGTGGAAACTCATAAAATCATAATAATAGGATTAAACTGTTCTTATGAAATAGAAAAGAATAAAGAAAGTATATTTTAACATGTACACTATCATGATAGTAAAATAATATATCCAATTATTCAGAGGATGTTGAATTAAAAAATTAATCAATTTAACTTTATTTATGATGAATTGATGGTCTTTTCACCCCACCCAAAATTTTGGGTTTTTATTCATTAACATTATCATGAATGTGTTTTCCATCACTCCTTATTCCTTGGATATTATTTTTCTTCTTTATCTCTATATTTTAATTTCCCTATAAAGTTATCATTATCTGATAACATGGTTATGTGTTATTTCAGGTCCCCATTACATTTTCCAATTCACCATTTCAATGGAATAATTATTATCCCTTTGTACTATGTTTATTTTCATCAATGTAATTTTCAATTTTTGAACCCTTATTTTAAAACATAAAAAATTGGGGGGAAATTTTTTTTAATGGGATAAAATATAAAACCCCTAAATTATAAAATATATTTATCATTAAATAAATCATAACTATTCGATAACATTCTTGTCATGAAACATCGAGATTTAAACAAATAATGATATATTATAACATAGCCATTAAATTGAGGGGTATGAAATGTATTAAACACATTATTAAAAATATATAATTTTTTAACTTTATTCAAATGTATTATTTTATTCATAATAAAAAATTACTAAATTTTTAATAAATTCAATATATTCTTTAAAATTATTTTTTCTTGAAAGTTGTTTTCATTGATTTTTATGAGTAGATAAAAAAATTAATTTCTTCCACTTTTAGATTTTCATTAAATTTGAAGTTTATTTTTTAAATTAGAATATTAAAATTGTCTTAGGGTGAAATGTTGGTATGTTTCTATAATAATTTATTTTATAGTAAATAGTGAACAATATTGATTTTTCAAATACTGTTATTTATTTTCATTAAATAAAGAAATTTTAAATTACCATTATATTTTGTATTTTTTAATAATGATAAATATAATCAATTTTATTTATAATAACCTAACTAATTTCATTTGAATCTGTAATATTCATGATTTTGATATAAGTTAATTTATTATGCTTAGAAATGATTTTTTTTAAATAGTTTTTCATTGCATTTTCCACAGTTATATTCAAATTGATTTCATCTTATTCAAAATAATTAATCATAAAAAATATATAACACATTTTGAATAAGGAGGTTCTAATATGGTAAATAGGACTCTTTTACTTTCGGTCATTATGAATAGTAACTATGGTAACTATTTTCACCTTAGTAAACATAAAATGGGTAAAATATTGTGAAAACAATGTGATAAGGTCTCCAAATCCACCCATAACATCCCTTTTTCTCATCGTATGAAATAAATTTGACCATGAACGTTAAAAAATTATAATATGTGGAATTTTTGTTCCATTTTTCCTAGATAATGAAATTTATATTATTTTATGTAACGAAACATCCAAAATGTCACTCTCTTGAATTTAATATCTCAAAATTTTTTACATAATGGTTAAAAGATTATAATTTCTGTTCTAAATGTTTTTTTGAAATATTAATTATTTTTTTTATCAAGTTATTTTATTTTTACTTTTCTGTGATGAAATAATTATCTGCAGTTCTTTTATAACACATACACAGTGGTTTTGCAAGAAATAAAAAAATCATGTAAATATTTTTAAAAAATGATTAAAGTGATATTTTGTGTGATTTATTATTAATGAATAATTTTATCTATTAATATAACATATTACGGATTCTTTAATGATTTATATGTGAATTACATTACAATCTGAATCTCTTTAATGTCAAATTAAATGAATAGTTTCAAAAATGACCTCTAAATATGTTTTTTTTGGTATTTTTAAAATACACTTTAAGGTATAGTGAGAACCTCACATTCAACATGATACCACCAATCCACCCCCCATATTACAAAGTAAAATAAAATATGATGTAGAAAAAACCACCGTCCCAAACATGAAATTCAAAAAATATTAGGACAACATTCCGATTTAATGATATTTAAGGATAAATAATTTTTTATTTAATTATTAAAAAATAAAAAAATTAAATAGGACAAGTATGATGATAAATGGTCTAAAAATGTATTCCATTTCCATTTATGACCAAATTTCTAACATATAAGTAAAATTAAAACCGTTTAATATTGAAAATGGTGTTACTATATTTAAGGTTAAATTTGATTAATATTGGGGTTAAACCAAAACATAGAGTTTAAAATAGCCTAAAATCCTGTAGAAATTTTATTTTATATTGATATTACTACCATTTCATCTTTTATAAAATTCCGGTCTATTTGGAATCATTATACTTAAGAAGGAAATTAATTATATTTAAATATTTTTTTAAATTCCAAGTGTGTCATTTCCCTCATAAAAGGACCCCCTTCTCCCTTTTCTTTACACCACTTTGAGTCATATATCTCAACCAAAATATATAAAACTTCCATTTAAACATACCTATAATTTAATTATATATGATTTTATTCTTAAAAATACATTCCAATAGAACATAATAAGGGGTCAAAAGGAGGCCTACCAAAGAACATATAATCATCTTACTGAACCTCTTTCCATTTATTTCTTCTTATACCTCCACTAAATCTATTTTATTCATAATAAAGTAATTAATTAATTAAAATAAATATAATAAAATTTTATTATAATCATGGGACATCCAATATACTCCCTCTATTTCACCAAATGGGAAGTGCAAGTATCACCCTTGTGGATGAGTGGACTACCGCCACCACATAGTGAGACAATTTATTTTACATCGCCGCATTTTGTGGATGGGTTTTACAATTTGTTTAATTTTTATAAATTATATTTAAGTCGTAATTAATCATACTTAATTACAATATAATATCTACCTTTATATATTTTAATGAACAGGAAAACGACAACTCGCTCATGCGTATGTGTGGAATACCACCTCCATGAAGAGATGTTATTATTTTATAAACTCCCCTTTACAAGAATAATATTATGTATATATTTAATTAATATATGTGATATATGTTACATAATAATGATTCAATAAATATGAATTTTTATTTAACTTTCTTTCGTTACATCAATTCAAAAGTGAAGGGAATGTTTTTGCGTATGTATGTCCTGTTGTTTTCATGATCGATGTAATTAATTTTTCTATTTATAAATATTATAGAATAATATAAATATATATAAAATGAATTTATATTAAATTTATATCATGATTAAAACTTTTTAAATGATGGAACCATTATTAAATTTAAAGGACCAGAACTACTGAGCAAATATTCTGATGAAAAATGAAATAGTTGACACCCAAAAACAATGCTTTTAATAAGGAATTGTTAATAAATGAGTGATAAAATGTTATAAGTGGATAATATATGATATTAAAAGTATTTAAATTAATTATGGTATATAATTATTATAAAATTAAATTTATTTTATATAATGTTAAATAAATTTAGATGTAATTTAATCTTGAGGTAAGAAGATTTCTCATCTATCTGTTATTTTTGTGATAGATTTGTCATATTAACTACTTATTTATATTGTGTAGTGTATATAATTATGATGGATATATTTTTTATTATTTACATGATGAATTTATGGATTTATAATTTCATATTAAGTTCCTCTCTTTCATAGGGTTTAATTTTTTGATTATCAATAAGGTAATGGATTTATGTTTAATCTCATTTTAATCGGGATTATTTATCCTTAAATTACCATTAAAGGAAATTATATGTTACTTCATAACTATGTATCATTAAATTTATTATCATATAGTTGTCTCTTGAGGAAAATTTTTTCCCTATCATTTTCCTCACTTTATACACTCATGATACTATAAATTTTTTGTTCAGAAAAAATAACATTATTTCTCTCTTCTTTAAAAATAATTTTTATTCCATATCAATGATTTCTAAAAATATTTTTATATAATTATATTATTTTTTAAATTAATTTTTACCAATTAAAGATTTTTTAATATAGTTTAAAATGAATCATCATGTTATTATATGAACAAGGTAATTTTTACTTTTTATTGAAAATGTTAAAGGAATCATTATTTTAATGTACACGACATTAAAAAAATTTCAAACCATCTTAACCGATAGGTTTTAAATATTAATTTACAGGATTACAAAGTAATTTTAAAATAAATTTTTTCTATAATATTTGGGAAATTTAGAGATTTTAATACGTGATTTAAAAATTAAAAGGATGTTTTCTTCTTGAAATATTATAGGGATCTTTTAATTGGATTTGTCATCTATGATTACATCTTTCAATGTTATATAAAATTTATTTGGATATGATCCAGTGATACCACATTATTCTTTTCTATGGATGGTTTATTGTTATGATGATAGAATATTGATGAATCTCATTTTATTTTCAATGTGTTAAGTAATGGGGAATGTTTTTGCGATCTTGTGGCATATATATGAATGGATTTGGAACTATGTGATGGGTTGGAATGGAATTATATTTCCCTATGATGTATTAGATAAATAATAATATTCTATTTTCTCAATGTGAACATGGGAGGTTATCCCATAACTGAAGTGGGGTACAAGGGAGGTTATCTCAATCATGAAATAGGGTACAGAAGAGGTTATCCCAATCCTAAAGCGGGTACATGGGTGATTATTCCCAACCTACAATGTCATGAATGTCATGGTGGGTAGACATGATATTATTTTTATTATTACGATTATTCCATACATTATGCCACAATATTGTGTCATGATATTATGAAAGTGTTATATTCTCAAGGCCTATGTTCATTAATCCCATTATTATTCCTCTCTTATAAACTGCCAAGATTTATTCCATGTATCATTTTTAATGATCTATGAATTATTGGGGATGATTTTGAAAGGTTAATATCATGTCATCATACCCAATATTATCATTTTAAATTTAAATGATTATTTATATCTCCTTTTTCCCTTAGTAAGCATCCAAGACCACCCTTTATTATGTTTTCTTTTCCCAAGGATATGAATAATGGTTTTATGTATCATTTTTCAAACAAGGGTTATAGTGGTGGAAAACTAATTATGATTTGATTTAACTCTTATGAATCAATTTTTTATGTATCCAGGTTTCTAAATACAATAAAACGTTCACATTAGGAAATGGATCATAATTTTATGTATTGAATATTCATATAAGAATATGAAATATTTATTTCTAAAAAGTTTGTGCCACTATACATAATATTTCATACACTATATAATTATTATACTATATGTGAATTGATCATATAGGAGTCCCCATTACATAGACTAGTGAGATATCTAGAATGAAAACCTTCATAAATTGATAAAATTAGTATGAAAACATTTCATCTTAGAAAATTAACGTTTTTTTGTATGTTAATAATCAGGTAGTTGATTATAAATAAACCAGATTTGATTTATCCTCTCTTATGACAAGTATGACATATATTCCCTCTATTGAGATAGATTGTGGAGTGTGTTCATAAATGTATATAATTTATGTGACATGATTATCTATTCAAATGTGTGACATCTGATTTGATCATCCATAAGGGAGAATGACATGTGATACATTAATTAACCATATATATATATATACTTTATGATTTGATAACATATGAGTTTGATATATGGAATTAGAATAATATATGTCCTATGGACAATCAATGTTCTATAAAAATGGAACATATGATAATTCACACATACATAGTGTAAAACATGTAGGCATAAGATTAGAGAAATATGAGTTTGATGGGAATCATGCTAGATCAATTTATATAATGATTATCATTGATTATTTATTGTAGGCTAAAATTTTGTTACATTTATAGATTCATATATTCACATGAGTTTTAAATTCTACAAAATAACATGGGTCACAATTTTTTTATTAAATAGGGGTTCCATTTGACTCATAGAAATTGTCTATAAAATTAGGAGTTAATCCAAAATAATTATATATGAGTATTTACACGATATATCATAAAATTTAATACACTGTGAAGTTAATAATTGCTTTCTAAAGGTGTTTTTTATGATAACTAAAAGTATTTTGGAAATGATTTCAAATTTTATAGTATATAATGTGATATAAGGTCAAATGACAAAAAGTATGTATGGATTTTATATAAGTGGTAGATTGAAGGAGATATATACCTTAATGTTATTAATGAATACGATGAATATTTCTATATGGTAGGATAGGATCGTGAGATTTCATGATGCATGGTATCATGTTACAACACATGTGTATCATGTCCTATGACTAGGGTATATCATAAATGCAAAGAAATGTGATATCATTCTACTACCTCCTCAATAAAATTATATGATTGGGGTAATCGTAATGGCTTGAAATTTGATTTGACACCTCTACCATTTTATAATCATATGGTATGATTATCATGAAATATAGTTTCATTTCCATGATGTAAAATTATATGGTGTCCTATATCATTAAACATTGTTTACATTCCCCTCGTTTCAATATTCATATCATCTTAATGATAATAGTTATTTTTAATATCTATCTTCCATGATAGCTATAATTTTATTGGAATTACATGAGATGTAACATGAGTGAATTGAATAATCATTGTATTAAGTGGTTGATAAATTTACTCATGTTTTATTAATCTGTGATTAAATGCATGGTTAGCCATGGAAAACCCTAAGTGGGTTTATATAGAGAAACTACCTTGTGATCAGACGTATGCTATATAGGATAAGACTCATCTAGAGATCTTTAATCTTGTATCACTCTAAATATTATACCTTTAAATTGTGTGGGTCCAACATTATATTGTTATAAACTGAATCATTTTAATATTTAAAGTGATATAGTCACCCCATGGGTAAACCATGATGGGAATAATCCAATTATTTTTCGGTGGTGGTCGTCATTAATAATAGAATTGAAAGTGGACGCAACGAAATCTGTAGAGTAAGGTATACACATTAAATGTTTTTATTCATTTATATTTTTCATCATTTATCTTGTTCTTATATGGATAAATTATTTTTGTATCCCTTTATCACTTCAAATTCATGTAACTACTATTGTTAGACCCCTTTTAATTAGAAATATCACCCTCAAAATGATGTTCTGATGGAAAGAGTTATTTAACTCCTAAAATATATACTTCATATTTTCATTTTGTATTTTTATGGAATGTGGGAAAATAATGTATATTTTATTAAACTATCATTTAATAATAATTATCAATCTTTTATATTGATTTTTCCTTCCATTTTCTTGTAGGTTCGGCTATGACAGTCCCTTCTGTAACTGAGGGATGTTAGTGGGCGGAAGCATTGTGTAAAAGAAAAATGATATATCTGGATTATTAAAAAAAATGGTGTTAGATAAAAGTGATTAAAAATTATATTTGTATCATCATTGATGATTGATGAAATTTTTTATTAGTAATCAAGTGTTTTTTGAAGTCTATCTTTAAATGGGACAAAAAATATATGGAATTAATGTTATGTTAAAGCCAATATATGTCATCTATTATAAAATAAATGAAATATTTAGAATTAATATTTCCATTATATAGTAATTTAGTGTAAATTTGTTCCTCTATAATGAATATTTTGGTCGAATGTAAATGATTCCTATGAAACATGGGAATGGTAGTCACTAAAAAGCAATAAATTACATCACATATTTTTTGATAAGGATATTATGACTTTCTTAGTGTATAAAATTACATGGTAGGGAAAATTGGGAAACCAAATAGGTTGTTAAAAGGTATCAATTTCATAAATTATTTTTTAAAATTCATTGTATTCTGATTTAATAATTTTAAATTTTAAAATATTTCCCATAATATATGGTTTGAGGGATCATGTATGATCACTATATGGGGGGATAAACATCCAAAAAGTTGGGTTTGTATGCTTAAATACACCATTTGAGAGACCATGTTTGTTAGCCATTAATATTTATATAAAATATATATTTTATTATTTTTAACATCATTTTAATATAATATTTTCCCTGTCAATCAACTTTTCAACTGTATCTAACCCTGTGTGGTTCTTATCCATAGATATCAATTCCTCTATACCCTTTTAGTGTTTCTACATAGATTTATTACTGATATATCAACCAGAGGAAATCAAATATCTCCCTTCTTATATCCTTTCTCATATTCTCCCACTTTCATCCACAAATTCATATATGTAAAACTATTTTTTTTCTTAGGTCTAAAATATTATTTGGTTTCTATGTTTTAGTTCTCATAAAATCTTTTTAAGGTCTAAATAACATATACCATGGTGGTTTGAAAATGATTTTGTGGATTTACAATTAGTTATTCAACTCATTCTACTATCTTCCATAAACAAATATTTTTTTCTCTTTTTTAAACTCTTTTGGTATGATTTAACACATCTTATGTGGTCTAATCATATTTTTTAAATAAAAATTGATATTATATTGAAATTATATGTGTTATCATGTTGTCGTTTGTATTTTTGTGTCATAAGTTTCAACTACTTATGAGTAATTACATTTGAAATGGGTAAATTAATAATTATGTGTTGGTTATGCCTTTATTAACATTTTTAGAGAGAGAATTTCATTTTCAATAATTTTAATGCCTTTTTGGTAATTTTTTAAAGTTTCCCATTCATTTCGTATCCGTTTTTATCTTGTTATATGTGTGTGTGTGTGTTTCATTTAAAATTTATATGAATCATTTTCCCATTTATTCTAGTTAAATAATATATACCTTGATTCATTATTATTGTAATTTAATTGTTTCATATTAATGAAACATGGGTTATGTATATGAATGGAGTTTGGAAATGTGAGTTTCATGTTTTTGATGAAATTATTATTATGTTATCATTATTTAAAATAATTGTGGGTATAAGTGATTAAAGGGTACCTACATATTCGTGCTCCAATAATTATGAAAAAGTTCATATATGGTAGGTGGGTACCCCTGATCATGACTAAATCCTGAAATTTTGGTGAGTGGGTAGGATCACAATATTGTTTTTTTAGTATTTCATTTTATCAAACATTTATTTTTTATTTGTAGAGACTAGTAACCTATGATAACTATGATTATGGAAAATAAAGGCTCTACCTTGATGTGGTGGAGGATCATAGTTGTGATTAGGTCATAAAGTAGGTGAATAGTGAAGGATTATCACATCTCACATGGACATGATTAATTTGGGATTCAATTTTTGGGTTTTATATTTTGGATCAAATATATTTATCTTTGTCAACCATTTATCTATTCGATCAATATTTTCTTCCTCCTTATCTTTTTTTATGGTTGTATTATACCTTATAAATATATATATTAATTTTTTCTCATGTTTAGTTTTTGTGTGTCAGGTTATTTATAATTAATTATTATTAGTTATTTTATATTTATTAGATTTTATAATATACTTTGTTTGACTTTATTTTAAATATGTTTTATCTATAGGTTTGATTAAAATAAAATATAGATAATTCATGCCAAATTTCTAGTTGGAATCCATTAAATGGTTTTTTATTTTAAATATGATGAAATCAATAGCAACAATTATGTTTGATTCCCTTGGAACTAGTTTCAATATACAAGAATATATAACATGTTTAAAGCCTTATGATTGGATGGACCAAATATAGAGAGAGGATGAATCGATATTTTATGATACAAAATGGTATCATGTGAGTCTATATAAATATATTATTTGTAAAATAATATAGAAAATACATAGGACTATGGGAACTTAATAGGTAGATTGTGATGAAGTGTTTGACAAGAATTTTCAAAAAAACCTTTAGATATCAAGGGATGTTATGAAATATTATTTTTATTTAATATTTATTTGATCAATTTTTTATGTTTAACTGATTTAAATAATGTATATTGTTATTTATATTAGTGTTTCAGGGTTTATTTTGGGAATTTTGTTTATTTTTTATATATAAATAAAAATTATTACATGTAGAACAATCATGATTCATGGGATCTATACCATGATTGTGAACCGTTCACGTCACTCTGAAGACTCTGGAGGTGTTTACACTAGTGGATTTACAGTCCATAAACCATGATTTTTTTATAAATTATTTTATAAAACCATTTTTTTTGTTTTAGTTCTCTATTATTTTTATTTACATAACATTGGAGGTTACTTATAATTAATTTTAAGTGAATTAATAATACATTTATTATATAATTATACAATTTCACTGATTGTGATTTGGTTGAATATATTTAAAATGATTTTTATTTTTTATTTTATTTGTTTTGATTGATTTTTATTTTAAGTAAATTAAAGATAATTACACCAAAAATGAGATATATCAAACCCACATGTTGTAGTAATTAATAAGGTTTCATAGAGAAATCCATATGTTTATTAAAAAATAGGAGAGTCTATTCTACTAATAATATATTATATATGAAGAGTAGTTTTCTAGAGCTTAACTCATGTTAGATATTGGTCCCAATAATTCTTTAAGAAAAATCAATGTACCTTATTATATGATAAGTATCCTAAAAGTTAAATGAATGGATAAAGAATATTGGGTGGATATTTTATTTTTTCAAAACATATTAGACATATAATTTAAAATTATATATGTTTATTCATGAGGTAGTGAGTCCAAAATAGTAGGATTTTTATTTTCAGGATAAGTTATTTGATGGATTTTTCTTAAATGGAATTTAGGACCATGTTTACTATGAAAATTCACCTTGATAAAATGAATCTAGTTTAGAAAATGAGTTTTTATATCTTCAAGAAAATAATTAGATGATTGTGGATTATTCTATACTCTTCAATTACTTTGTTCCATTTACTAAAGAAATTTTCATGAATGAAACACTAAATGATAAAACTTGTGAAATTTTATATGGACTCTATATTAGATCGAAGGATATTTTATTTAAAATCATATAAAGGGGTGGTGAATAAGGACATGATAGTGGGGAAAACCAAATAAGGTTATCTAGAATGGGTGGAATTTTCTTTACGCCTAGAGTTAGTGATGTTGCTTTATCTAGTAAGTAGAGAAAGCTAGAAGACTACAATTGGTAAAGTAGTGGTTGTTCCTAAATAAAAATTACATCCTTATTCCTTACATATTAGAATAAATAGGCCAATTATATAATAACAATATGATATAAAAATGAATTCAGACCCCTTATTTATAGATTCCATATAATCTTGTAATTTTTTTTGGCTATATAGGCTATCTTATGGTAGTATATATATTTAATACTTAATAAAATATTGGCAATAATTTTATAGAAATAAATAGGTCCTATTTTTAGATAGATTATTTTAAAGTAATAATAACTTACTTTTAGGAATGTTAAATGAAATTGACATTTTTCTGGGTATAGTTAGATAAAAAATGTGGCTCGATTTTGTTGTAAGTATAAAATGTATCTTGAATATATGTATTTATTTGAAGTATATATTGTAAACATTTAATATATAATTGATCCTAAAATAGTATAAATTACCATTATTTTTGTATAATCTATGAATATTTTATAATTTTATACATGTTCCAAATGGTAATAGTGTTTCATTTTTATTTGATCAATTTTTTATGTTTAACTGATTTAAAAAATGTATATTGTTATTTATATTAGTGTTTCAGGGTTTATTTTGGGAATTTTGTTTATTTTTTATATATAAATAAAAATTATTACATGTAGAATAATCATGATTCATGGGATCTATACCATGATTGTGAACCGTTCACGTCACTCTGAAGATTCTGGAGGTGTTTACACTAGTGGATTTACAGTCCATAAACCATGATTTTTTTATAAATTATTTTATAAAACCATTTTTTTTGTTTTAGTTTTCTATTATTTTTATTTACATAACATTGGAGGTTACTTGTAATTAATTTTAAATGAATTAATAATACATTTATGATATAATTATACAATTTCACTGATTGTGATTTGGTTGAATATATTTAAAATGATTTTTATTTTTAATTTTATTTGTTTTGATTGATTTTTATTTTAAGTAAATTAAAGATAATTACACCAAAAATGAGATATATCAAACCCACATGTTGTAGTAATTAATAAGGATTCATAGGGAAATCCATATTTTTATTAAAAAATAGGAGAGTCTATTCTACTAATAATATATTATATATGAAGAGTAGTTTTCTAGAGCTTAACTCATGTTAGATATTGGTCCCAATAATTCTTTAAGAAAAATCAATGTACCTTATTATATGATAAGTATCCTAAAAGTTAAATGAATGGATAAAGAATATTGGGTGGATATTTTATTTTTTCAAAACATATTAGACATATAATTTAAAATTATATATGTTTATTCATGAGGTAGTGAGTCCAAAATAGTAGGATTTTTATTTTCAGGATAAGTTATTTGATGGATTTTTCTTAAATAGAATTTAGGACCATGTTAACTATGAAAATTCAACTTGATAAAATGAATATAGTTTAGAAAATGAGTTTTTATATATTCAAGAAAATAATTAGATGATTGTGTATTATTCTATACTCTTCAATTACTTTGTTCCATTTACTAAAGAAATTTTCATGAATGAAACACTAAATGATAAAACTTGTGAAATTATATATGGACTCTATATTAGATCAAAGGATATTTTATTTGAAATCATATAAAGGGGTGGTGAATAAGGACATGATAGTGGGGAAAACCAAATAAGGTTATCTAGAATGGGTGGAATTTTCTTTACGCCTAGAGTTAGTGATGTTGCTTTATCTAGTAAGTAGAGAAAGCTGGAAGAGTGCAATTGGTAAAGTAGTGGTTGTTCCTAAATAAAAATTACATCCTTATTCCTTACATATTAGAATAAATATGCCAATTATATAATAACAATATGATATGACAATGAATTCAAACCCTTTATTTATAGATTCCATATAATCTTGTAATTTTATTTGGCTATATAGGCTATCTTATGGTAGTATATATATTTAATACTTAATAGAATATTGGCGATAATTTTATAGAAATAAATAGGTCCTATTTTTAGATAGATTATTTTAAAGTAATAATAACTTACTTTTAGGAATGTTAAATGAAATTTACATTTTTCTGGGTATAGTTAGATAAAAAATGTGGCTCGATTTTGTTGTAAGTATAAAATGTATCTTGAATATATGTATTTATTTGAAGTATATATTGTAACCATTTAATATATAATTGATCCTAAAATAGTATAAATTACCATTATTTTTGTATAATCTATGAATATTTTATAATTTTATACATGTTCCAAATGGTAATAGTGTTTCATTTGTAGTTGATGATGTGTCAATATATATTTAATGAGATTTGGATGATGTGGTGATGTTTGGAGAATTATTATAGATTCATTTAATGATATTGTATATCACACTTGGAAAATTATCCTTGAATAAACTCGTGATGGTTTGAAGTGATCTCAAATAGTTATCAAATATACTCACGGATTTCTTACATTTTTAAAAAATGGGGAAGAGAAATATTTCCTTGAAAAAAATAAGTTATTTATGAGGAATTAACTTGAAAAGGGATTATATTAATGGTTGAGTAATTTTTGGAAAGGTTTGGTGTTTAAGTGTTTGAGGATATATATTTGTGTAATTTCATTTCAACACATGGAAATTTTTCTATGTATTTTAAAGGTGGAATCAAATTAAAAATATAGAAAAACCAAAAAATTAATGAGGCCACTCAACCAAGGGTACTTGTGGTATCTGTAGGTCATCCAAAGATAAAGGATCATCCCTAGTCAAACATGTTAGTGGTAGGAGGAATAATTCTCACAAGGTATATGGTTTTCCCATGTGTAAGGACCACATTCTGCGTATTCCCATCAGGGAACATATTTTTAAGAAAAATCCAAATGGAAAAAATGTATATGTCGGGTGTGTATAGGTGGAATGGGTGTCAAACCCCATAGCCAACTCGGTAAAATAGTGGTCCGTAATTTTTTATTATACTAGAGTGGAATTTGGGGGCATTTTCGTAGTAGGACAGTGAGTCAAGTGGACTATTCAATCATGCTTAAAATATTCATATACAACTGAGGCTATTAGATGAAATTGATCTGAACCATCAATACAAATCTAGTCCTGTGTGAATTAGTGTATAAATCTCTCATTCTCTTTATATTTCAAATCATTTTTTCCATATTTTAATGGCATAATTGTCTTATTCCTCTCAAAGAAACATCTTAATTTTCTAGATCGAGAAAACCATCCACCACAAGATATCGAGATTAAACCAATGAATGGCATGAAATCATTTCATTGAATTACGTTTAAGAAAAAAATATTTCACTTGAACGAGAATATATTGCAAGAAGACATTGTATGATCCATTTGTGAAAAAATAAGAATCTACCATGATAACCAATGATAGAAGTAATAAAACCACCAATGACATCGCATGAAGATTTATGACCATGTGAATATGTTGTCTTATCATTTGAATTATTATATTTTTTTAGATAATGATGACACTATAGTCACATGATCAATATATTGATCATGTCAATAATAATAAATCTATCATGTGATCACATGATTATTACAGTAACATTTTGAATGGATATTGAGAGAGTA
This sequence comes from Viscum album, assembly GCA_963277665.1. Taxonomy (NCBI): domain Eukaryota; kingdom Viridiplantae; phylum Streptophyta; class Magnoliopsida; order Santalales; family Viscaceae; genus Viscum; species Viscum album. The sequence goes on from OY728138.1 coordinate 445,762,545, forward strand.
TTAATATATATTAAATATCCTAAGATCATCAAGTGTTTGAAGAGGTACTCGAAACACCATAAAAAATGTTGCTAAACGACATTTATAAATTGATGAAGAGAGGAGTGTTCAGTTTTGGGTTTTCTAGGAACTCAAGAGTAACTCTTGAAATAGAGGAGTATGTGTGATCAGATCATGTGAACAAGATCTTGTGAAGCCATATTGGTTACACGAAGGAAAAAAGGAAGAACCAATGAAAAAACAATTACCCTATGAAGTTGATCTCATGGAGATTTATATTGTCCCATGATGAAAAATACTATGAGACACTAGGTCTTGTGAAGAAAAAAAGCATATTCCCACAATCATACATCCATGTCACACAAAGGAATAAGAAACCCTCAAGACACCAAGTCCTGATAATGGGTTGAGGAGAAATCATGGGAACACCATGTGACACATGAATCATATAAATGGGACACCCTAGATCTCAAAACATTTTCTAAGATAAATATGAATATATGTAGTTTCATGTGAAAAAGAAATGCAAAATCCTTCCTGGTCTTGTGAACCAACCTATGGATAAAAAGTTTCTCTCAAAGGAGAATCCAACAAAGACATCCAGATCATGTGAATATTTTGAGATAGATCAATTGACACAACTAGTGTCATTAAAAATTAACTTGGGAAGAACATATTCATTTTGTAAAATATATTTTTTAATCTAATATTGGGATATGTGAAGGAAGTAAAAAAGATCACATAATCTTGGTTTGATCATGAAATTTCAATGATGTATTGAAGAAAATAGGAAGAAAAATGATTCATGAAATCCATACAAACTATACAATCATAATTGAGATACCTGCAAAATTTTGGATCCCAGGAAATCCATGCATGAAGTGTACTTTAGAAAATTGAGTTGATGACAAAGAAGAAGTGGTTTGAGTGTTTGAAAGTTCAATATTGTATAAAATATTAATAAATATTGTATTAACCTCTTGAACACATACCCATTGAGGCCAAGACTTTATAATGATGAAATCATAGCTTGTGCATTATTTCACTAAGGAATGTGATCATTACATTTGTTAATAAAGTATTGAGAAAGGATGATAGACATATTTAATGGCTATAAAATATAATTAAATAAGAAATGATCAAGTCAGATCTTATAAGAATGTGGTGTAATATTAATGATCATCTTGCAATGGATCAAGCCTCCAACAAGGGTGAAGTCTTCCAATTGGTGTTAGAAGTAGTGGATGTCTTATAGATGGATCTAAGATTAAAAGGATTATATTGGTTAGAGTTAGAGAAGAATTATTTATGTTGGAACTATTAGAAAAGAGAGTCTCTCAGTTTTAGTCAGAGAATTGTAATCGCTTTTTTTATTATGAATAATATATGTTGAGGGACCAACATAGAAAAGAGTTGGTCTTTTTACCAAACCTTATAAATATTGTCTGTTTCTCTCTCTATTGCTACTACTACACAATAAGTGAGACTGAGAAATAATATTTAGTGGATTTAAAACCTTAAAAATTTCAAGAGGTTGAATTTAAAGGAAAGGGAATTCTTATATTGAAACCAATGATTCACCCTCCCCTATTTGTGGAAAATATGTCCTTGGGTACTACAAGTGGTATCATAGATAGTTTCCCTCTAAAGATTATGAACTACATTGATAGATGTAGAATATTAATTTTTTCAATAGTCAATGTGTTCTAATATTTTATTGGAAGAATTATCATAGTTGAAAGAATATGATGCTAACTTATCTTCTATAACTCATCCTAAAAGTGAGAGATGCTACAAAATTGGTAACTCCACCCATGTATTATTATGTTTCCAAGACACAAGATGATAAGAGAAATAAGAAGCCTGATTGAAATGTTCAATATCACATCTTTATTTATCTAATAGAAAAGGTTCACACAAATTTCATGGGTCTCCAAACTGCTAAAGATGTATCAAATAAACATATTAAGATCTTTAAAGGGAATTTCAATGTTAGAGAATCTAAACAATATGTTTTAATAATAAATATTGAGGAAATTAAAATTAATTATGCATAAATTATCGATGGCTATTTAACAAAAATAAATGACATTGTAATCAGAATTTAGTGATAAGTTAGATGAATATATCATTGTAAAAAAACTAATGAAGAATTATCTAGATCAGTTTAAATCAATGGAATCAAACTTATAAAAAATGGATGATTAATCTCTTTATAAACAACACAATTTTATTTTAGATTATGAGATGAGGAAAATTTCAGCTTTCAAGAAGAAGGCTAAAATTGAAATGGACTTTGAAGCCAAGAGATTGGTAAAATTCATAAAATAATATGCTGATGAAATTTAAGATTCATATAGTGATAAGGATAATGATGAATTCAATCTCATTTTTCTATTATATCAAAAGAGTTCAAAATGGGAAAAAGGAACGAAATGAATAAACAACCACCTAAATGCTTCAACTCTGGTAGAAATCATTATTTTTCCAAGAAGTGTCTTGAGAAAAGTATTAAGAATCGAAATGAAATTCATAATCCAAATTAGATGATAAAATATCCCATAATTTCAAATAGAATAATAAGAATAAGAAACACCATAGTATCCCGGATAGAAATATTATGAGAAATTATAATAAATATTCATCATCAGGTTCTTCTTCATATAATTAAGTTGTTTTCTTTTCCCTATAAAAGAGAAGAAATGATTTATTAAGCATTTCTGATGATAAAGATGAATGAATAGAACATGAGTGGAAGCTAATGGATTAATTTGATTTCTTCATGAAACAAATAATATATCAAAATAAATAATTGAATACAATTTCCAAAGAAAAAAGTAATTAATTTTTGAAACTAAAAAGGAAGCAATAGATATTGTTCATGGAAAATAGAAGGAGATGATCAATAAAGAAGTATCTTTTAGCAGTGAGATCAAGATGCAAAAATTAATTTTTTTTGAACACATAAAATGATATAAGTTATTGACTAAAATTTGAATTCTATATAATGATATTTATTTGAAACATAAGGAATATGTTTTAGAGTTCCACATGAGTTGAATCTATCCATATAATATTTCAATAAATCTATTGACATCTTGGGAGAAACATCTCAAGATGGAGAGAATAAAGGTAAAACTAAACTTAACAACATTAATGGATATTTTACTTCTAGTAGCGCAGGTGTGAAATAAAAATCTAAGAATATGAGGGATAAGGATAATGGTAGGAAATCATTCACATCTAGGGAAGAGAAAACTAATCCATGAAGGCTAAAAAGCCCAATAAAACTAAGTGACAACACATATATGCATTCATATTGGACCAATACGGTAGAATAAAGATTGAAGGTTGTTGTTGGTGTTGTGGTAAGCATGGTCACAAATACTACACTTCCATGATCGGAATCTATTTACCTAGGATGATTCAAAAGTAGAAGGGGAGTTCCAATGATCCTTATAGGACAAAATCACAAAGAAAATAAATTGTGAATTGATCATCATAAAAACAATTTAAACAATAAAAATAATATTTTTGAATATGTTTTTAGTAGATAATGTTTGTATGGTCACAATTCGGAGGTATGCATGACAAGGATTGGAGGATATGTTCCTTATCCCATGAAATGTATAGGTTACAAAATAAAACCAATGAAAATTCAGGTAAATATTCTAATAAAACATATAATATTAAGAAAGACTGCCTAGTGGTTTGGAAACATTAGTTCAAACATGCTAAAAAGTTTTAGGTGGCTGAGAAACCTTATAAATATAAAGGAAATCATGTGTTCTTTAAAAATGAAGTGGAATTTCATGAAAACTTATCCGTAATTGGAAACATGAAGAACAAAAAAATGAGGTTGAAATAGTTATTCAACCCAAATACAAAGTTCGATAGAAGAAAGAAGATAGCCAAACAGATTACATTGAAAACATAATAAAGAGTCCAAATGAAACATCCCATGATGACATTGGTTTGAAATAATGTCCTAGATTAAGATGAAGATCTCAGTTTGAATGTTTATTCTTAGAAACCAATAGGTCACTTTTTTATTCCATATTATTTTGTTTGTATTGAACTAAAAATATTGTGAATTGAAGGAGATGGTTGAGGATATCACTTTTGGATATGTTTATATGATTATAAATTATGAAGTATACTAACTTCCACGAGATGGAAGAAAATTGTGCAACCTTTAATGGGGAGAAACCATGAAAATAATTATGTAAACTTTGGTAGGATTTCAACAATAAAGGTAAAGGTATGTCAGTCACGCTTTTAACCCCTATTCTTAATTATATTACCTTATCTATTAATGGGGAGTGATTGGTTGATGAAAATATAAGACATAGGGGGGCCTTTATCTTTTTAACTTGAAATATATAATGATATTGTTAATGAATGTTAATGAATTAGAATTTCATTTATAAATATGAATGTTTACATCCCATTGAATTTCAATTTAGATATTCTGATCTTTATTACACATTCATGGTTTTTATGGATTCATTATACATCCTTGGATGTATCTCTCTTATTTTCTACACTGGGTTACCCATGTAGGCATACAGTTGATTAACTAAAGGCTCTTCACTAAGAGAAATAGGTGAGACATTACTCTCATTGAAGTGATCATGGAAATTTCATATAAATTATATAATCATATATTAAGAAGAAATTTGAGATGAGTTATATTCCCCACTAATCTTTTGAATTTTATTTCCAAAGAGGGATAAATTTTTGAGAACACATATTGATATTTGAAAAAGGATATTTCAAAAAAATACCAATGAGGAGATTATTGGGACCAGTGTTTCATTTTTTCTATGATGTGTCATTATGATTTAATTATTTTATGGATGAAGTGGTGATTTCTAGATAATTGTTTTGAACTCATCTAATGACATTAGATTTCACACTTAGACGATTATCTATGAAACAAATGTTGATTGTTTAATGGCATCTCTAATGATTAAAAATTGTTCTGAAAGAGTTTTCACACTGCTGCAATAAGTCTATGAAAAATATGTCCAAGAAAAAAGTAAATTATTAATGCATGATCAATTCATTTGAAAAATGTAATTCATTAATTGTTGATAAATTTTGAGACAATGTTGGGTGTAAGAACACAATTTTTCACTCATGTATGGATCCATTAAATTTTAGTATAAATTTTAACATTTCACATAATATGGATTCCCAATGTGTTAAAAAAAGGTATTGGGAGTGTTCGGGGCATGTTTGGAGCTGAGAACCCATCTTTTTGGGAAAACAGGTCAAGTCGCGTGGTTGGCGCATGTGTTGCATAACTGTGTTAATTGTGTCTTTCAGGACGGAGCCACCTCACATGGTTGGGGCACAGATGTGTGGCCTAATCATACAAAGTTCCCTTTTATCTAGGTTATTGTGCATGGTTTGCATATGGTTTTTCAAACTATGTGGAAAAACTGTACACATGCCATTTTTCTGGGTAAAATGTAAAAAATTCCCTTACAAATCTAATTAACCGTCCTCTTCCTCCCTAATCTGAGAACCATCCAGATTGAACAATTTCTCTCTAATTTGGATTCACTTATAAGACCTATGGTAGGAATAAAGAGATATCTATTGTCAAGGATCTGATCAAGCTTTTATTCATCACGTTGGATGTACAATGGTATGTACTCAATTCCCCTTAAACAGGTCTCCCTTTTTTCTCTTCATTGAGTTTTCAGGGGTTTGATATTTTTTCTCTTATTCTTATATCTTCTTTGATTTAGGCCAAATAAAGGTCCAATATTGAAGGATAAGTATCGAACAAGCCTAATTTGGGTGTTATTTAACAAATACCAAAAATTCATTGATTTTGGAATTATAGTGTGGGGACCACTAATTTTATCGGGAGTCATTTCTAGAATTAATATTCCATGCTTATACTTGTTAGAACTATGTGGTTATTCTCTTTCTAATCATGTGATTAGTTGGTTTTGATTATGCTCTCAAGTCCATTCATCGAATGTTGGATGTTGTGCCATAATTATCTTATTTTTTTCACGTCTAAACCACCCTTTCGGTGTTCATTGGATTAATCGTTCTAAGGGTAAGTATTTCTATTTGAAATAGCATTTTGTAATGAGAAAAGAATAATTTCATGTTCCATGTGTGTTCACCACTTGACCCACCTAATTTAAGTTCATAAAATTGATAATTAAATGTAAATGATTAATTCGTTTCATATCTGTAGCACCCCTTACCATATTAATGGAAGGTAGTGGAATGAACTATGAATATAGAATGTGCTTTAAAAGGTTTAAATGATTGCATGATAGTTTTCCTTATCTCACTAATTAATGGAAAGGATTGGACTAAATGACATGATAAAAAGGTTTCATGCTACTTATCCTTATCACAATAATGAAAGGAAAGGATTGAACCAAATGAGATATTACATGAATTAATAATTAAATAGAAATGGATTGACTCATGCTTGCTTTTGATTCTGATTGGATAATGATATGAGAACTCGGGAACCTCATTATGATTCAAGGATAAAACATTCTTAGGTTAAAACCCACCTAGATTCCGATCCTTATCTACTCTTGGATGCACAGTATGACACTGTAAGACCCATTCATTATCATTATAGAATGTCATGGATACACTCCTTGGATCCAGCACTGAGAAGTTGGTTCCATAGTGAAAACCCTTTGGGCCCTATCTCTACTTATCCTCATTTTTTCTTGGATGATCACCTTTGACTAGATAAGTGCCTCATTCTATAATTCCTTGGACTATGAACCTTGGAATACACTCTTACCCCCATCTATGGTACAATTATTACTGAGTTGGAAAACTGTGGGGTCTAAGTTGCCTTGGTTATTACATTGGTACTTCACTATTAAATATCATTATAGGTTTCCTTATTATAAAATGGAACCTTAAATATAGTTAACATTTGACTTATTTATAAATTAGTAATAACCAAATAATGAATTTTTTACATGTTCATACACCAGATTTGGGATGAACTAGGTACATGGGTATTTACTTACATTGCACTTCATTACTCTATATATGTATTCCTACAAATTATTACATTTACATTACATGGGTTAGATGTTATAGACAGTGTTGGTGGTGGCCTAATATGATTTATCTCACTCACCCTCGAGGTTCGGTTTGGTACCCAGAGTAGTTTATAATGTTTTAGGTGCCGAAAATGGGAAGCACACAATATTAAACAATTTTTCATGCTCCATACTAAATAACAATAAATAAAGTGTTTGAAGTAGTATGATTCCCTTTGTAACATGTTATGCCTTCTATCTTGTATCCATTTTTTACTGTTTTCTAGTGACATGACACATCATCAGTTGATGAATGTTATTATAATTGTTTCAGTTATTGTTTCGGTTGTCTCTATTTTTTCATTGTGACTCATGCGTACTTATATTTCTTCTAGTATTTACCATTGTTTACATTCACCCATTGTGATACACTTTGGAAATAAGGTAATAGTCTCCCCACTAACACACCCTAGGCCCTCACTACTATTCAGTATCTTATGGAATTCAGAGAGACATACTTGAGGTAATTTGGTCCACCAGGCTCAGGTTGCACATTGAGTGGTATCCGGGTTTAGGATGTCACATTTGGTGTTTTCGTGTTAGAGTTGATGGATTTATGGAATTTCATTTCTACAAATAGATATTTTTATAATTTTTTAATGTGATATCATATTAAAACTCTAGGCCAACCTCCAACAACCTATGAAACTCAACTAACGACACATTGGAGATACGGAGGTCAGCCACTCCCAAAATAGTATCCCTAATTTAGCCCATGGGAGGAAGACAACCTAGTGCATTCCCAGTGGACGGTGGGGCCTTGTGTAAGGCATGTGGTGTGTGTGAACCCAAATAGGTGAAATGTGTAGTCTAGAAGCCAACTATTCCAAATCTAGTAGTGGGAGTTTTTAGGTGGAACAGGTGGAGAAAAAAATTATCTAGATCCACCATTCAATGGTCACAACTTTTCTATTATGTCATAGTAGAGTTTGGGAGAATTTATAATGTGGGGAACTAATCCATGGGTATTTTTCACCCATTATTAAAAAATAATGATATAACTAATTTTATCAAATTTACTAAATATCAACCATCCATCAAAGTCCTGTGATATGTGAATTCTTTTAAACGGATCCCTCTCTATGGATATTTGAAATCACTCATGCCATATTTTAATGGAGTCATTGTGTTTTTTCCCTCGATGAAGAAGCTTATCGTACAAGCTACTGATACCTATCCACTCTAAGACATCAATATTAAACTAAATCATGGCATGAAATCAATGACTTTCATGCATACCAAGAATAAAATTGTCACTTGATGGATTTTCCATCATGAGAATATGTTGCATAATCAATTGGACACATCAATAGAATTTATCCTAAGAAATAGTGACAGAAAAAATAATACTAATGAATCCATCATTTGATGATTTATGAACACATGAATATCTCGTATTATCTTTTGTATTATCCTTATTTTTTAGATTATGGACACTAAGGTGTCACAAGATCAAAAAAGTGATCATGTGAATAAGAAGAAGTCTCCCATGTGATCGCATGATGGTTCTAATGGTAATGTCAATGGAGATGATGAGAGTTTCAGTATTCATTAAAGATCCAAAGATCCTTGTGAATTTGAAGAGGTCCTTAGCAGGGCATAAAAATCATATCTACACCATCGATATATACTGAGGAAGAGCCAATAATTGAATTGCTGGTTTTTTAAGAACTCAAAATTAACTCTCAAAATAGAGGATCCCATGTGATTTGATCATGTGAAGAAGATCTCATGAATACATCTTGGTTAAATGAATAAAAGATGTAATAACCCATAGAAAGACTATTTTCTCATTAAGTTCATCCCACAAACATATCTAATATATCATAAAGAATAAACCTGTGAGACACTAGGTCTTGTGAAAATAATAAGGAGGAACCGATAGACATAAAACTTTGTGACACGGTGGAAGGAGAAACCCTCAAGACACCAAGTCTGGTGAATATGTCTATGAGAACTCACTGACCCACCTTGTGTCATGTGAATCGTTTATGAGAGACACCTTTGATCTCGATAATACATTAGAGATAGATCTGTAGATAACTAGTGTCTTTCGATGGTGTAAGTTTCAATCCATTTAGGTTATGTGAACTAATTTTCATAAAACCACTATCTGATGAAGGTGTGACCCACAATACATCCAAATCATTCAATGATTTTTAGACATAATAATAGAAAAAACATATTTTAATAAAATGAAAATCACATAGCACATGTTCCCTTGTGCAATGTCATTTGGTAATCCAATCATTGGTAATGCGAAGGCCATGAAAAGATCACATAATCATGGATATATCATTCCATTAACATGATACAATGAATAAGATAGCAATAGAAAGGATCCATGAATTCCATGAAAACCATGAAATCATAATTGAGATACCATAAAAACATATGTTGCCATAAAATACATGCATGTAATGTAGTTGATTAAATTGATTTGATAATTAAAGAAGAATCTGTTTTAGTTTTTTCATGTTTTTTATGGCATAAAATATTAGATTACATTATGTACACCACATGCACACATACTAATTTAGATCAGGACTTTAGAATTAAAGAATTATATCCTAACCATTTTTTAGCTAAGGCATCTTGTCATTACATGTGATCGGAATTTATTGAGAAATTTCAATAGATGTCTTCAATGATTGTCAAAGATACATTAAGATTACATGAGAAATTCATATCCTATAATATCATGGAGGAAGATTAAATATCATCCTTACTTGGATAAATCCATCATTATAGGATGTGTCTTCTAGTATGTTTCAGGGCTATTTTAGGTCTTATAGTTGGAAATAATTTTAGAAGGAGCATCCTGGTAAGACCTAGGTAATAAATCATTTGGTTGGATCTGTAATTAAATAGAGTCTCTCAGTTGGATCTAGATAATTATAATCACTTGTTTGATAGTGAGGAATCTATGTTAGGGGGCCATCATGGTAAGGAGTAAGTATTTGTACTGAACCATGTAAATATTGTGTGTTAATCTCTCTATTACTTATACTACACATGAAGTGATATTGAGAGATAATATTTAGTGGATAGATAACCTTAACACGTTCGATAGGTTGAATTTTAATGACATGAAATTCAAAAAAATAAACCACTGATTTACCCCTCCCCACTCTGTGGCCAATCTAGCATGGGGAACTATAGTTACTCCTATACATTTATTTCTAAAAGAGTTGTATAATTATTAAAAACTTTATTTAAACTTATATACTTTTTCATAAATATTTATAATTAAATTGTAATGAATAAACATTTATTCTTATTTCCTTAATGCATAATAATTATCTCTAATATTGAGATATTGTGAAAATTTTGTGTTCTTGACATGAATTGTAACAAAACACAATGAGTCGACCTACAACGTCACCCAATCCACATATCCACAGAGATTGAAATTTTTTCCTAATATCCATGTATTCTTTATAAGAACCAGAGTATCAAAACACTCCAACTAGGAATAATTTCACCTCCAAAATCTAATGAGCCTCAATAAGAACTCCACCTCAATATCACGAATAATTTTTTCATACCTTAGACATCCATGAACATCCAAAATTAGATCCAAATAATAACCACCATCTAAAAATAGTATAGTGTAAGAAAACTACTAATTAGATACCACCATGAATATATATAATATCTTTCATAATGAAAACCAATAGTTATTATTTGAAAAAAATATTTTTAAAAATTCACTTTTGTTTTTAAATAAAATAATTGGAAACCACTTCAAATATTTATCTTCTTTTATAATGATAATACAAATTATAAATTTAACATAAAGAAAGTAAATGTAAAATATAACCAAGAGAAAAATATAATATTCAACATCACAATATCCAAATAAATAATTGATATAAGAATAAATTACATATCTCTATAATACAACTCAAATTATACATGGGGTCTAATATTTAGGAAATCTAAATATAAAGGAGACCGAAACATAGAGTCACTCAAAAAACACTATATAATTTATATGAACTTGAAAAAACATATTTGTGTATCTCTCAATATCATCATCAGGTGAGTGCACCAACATATCTAGAGTATCACCCATTTATGTTTCTCAAACACATTCCCAATGTTTTCCATTTTCAACCCACCAACAATCAATTCACACGACGTGTTAAACATCATAAAACAAATAATAAATAAGGATTTACCTAAAATCATGGTTTATAAATCAAGAAAATATCATTTATAAATCACTCCGATTTCAAAAAAAGTTTTGAAAACCCACTTGGAGTCAAAATATTATTAAAATCATTTTATAAAAAAAAGAATATTTCAAAAAACTTGTTTTAAAGGGAACAGAAGTTAAAAACCAAATAAAACATAAGTTTTTTTAAAATAAATCCAAGAACAACAATGTATGAGCATAAATTATCCCTAAATAACATATTTAAAAAATAACACAACCAGTAAAACAAAACGAAACTAAAACACTAAAGGTGTTCCATGGGAATGATACATTTGGTAAAAACACATACTCAAATTCATTATAACCTTGTATCCATCTTAAATAACCACAATAATTGAGAAGGGATCCTCAAAACACTATAAATATAAGAGAATAAACTTTAAAAAACTCTATAAATATACATAGCAACCATAACAATCTTGGTTGAAAGAACAATAATATAGTAGAAGGACAATAAGCTAGAAGATAATAAGAGGATTAATCCCTAAGGAAACATGACATTACCATGAATAATACACCCAAAATTAGTAGAATATCATCAATAAGAAAGGATAATGATATTTACCTGGATAAGAGGATCTAGGTCACAAGAGTAGAGAACAAAAGAGGATAATTAGACTTGAAATCAATAAGGTCATGGATGTAATTTCATAATTTTTTGGAAACTGGGATGATTATACGGATTTGCATCATTGTTTGGGAAACTATGAACTAATAATGTTCCTCATGGTTATATATTAAATGCGTATATGTAAAATTCATATATAGATACACAATTCAGAAAAATGTCACTTAATTTTGAAAACAACATTAGAAAACCCTTCCCCCTTCTGCACGGTTAGCACTAGTTGTGATTTAATCTTGTTTCCTAATGAATTTTTACAATTTTTCATATTTTCAATCCTCTAAGTATTTATAATAAAGTAATAAAAAAAATTAATAAAATAATAAAAATAAATTCATATTATTAAACTTGGGGAATCATAATTTTCCCCACCAAGACACTTTATGACATTAGAAAGTCCTTAATGGTCTTTATCAGAAAATAGGTGAGTCCATTACTCCCACAACCAGGACTCATCCCCAAATTCTCATGGATATCTATACAAAAATGACATAGAACACATACAAAATGGTTAGATTTACCCTATAACACTCTATCATGATGATTCATGACCTAAAAAGGCTGCTCAACCATGGAGTTTTTAGGATTCAAATATAAATGTAACTTCCCCACATGGATGCCACTAATCTATCATCCCAATCGAGTTCAACACATAACCACGAGTGTTACTCCCCATTTTCTTGAGGTTTAAAACTGTGGTAGGGGTCTAAAATGAAACTATGTGTAGACTATACCACCATATCATAGTACACAACTAGAAGTAAATAAAAAAACACCATACACATTAATGTACAAAGAAAAAATCAGTAAACTAAAACAAAAACCTGCTATAATAAAATTAAATTCAATAAAGGCCCAAATGACTATTTCATACATACAACCAACAACCCACTATGTCAGTTATATAACATATCAAAATAAGAGAAACTATAAAAAGGCCTCTATAGCATCACCAATTCAATCCCACCAAGTCACCTGAGACCATCAAACTATCCAGCCTGACCATGCGAAATTCAACATGGGCCTGAGCCCAAACTAATTATTATAATATACATGTGAGAGATTCTTGGGTACACATGTGAAATTTTGGTCTGGGAAAGGTGTGACTAAAACTCAATAGGCCTACACTGAAATTTTCTAATGAAAATACCATTCATTTAAAAAGTTCATGTAGGAGAAGGAATAACTAAGGGAAATTAAGTAAATAAAATAAGTTTATTATTTTATAATTTTAAATTAATAACATTAATTATTTGATACAAAAGTTACCCATTTCCATGAAAATCACATCATCCAATGATGGTAACCTGATCCACATATCATAGGGGTCACATGTTAGAAAAAAAGGATCCACAATCCTAGTATCAATCCAGGATCTGATATGCCATGTCTGACCACTAGGTTATAAGTTGGGTAACAAGGAGCATCTGTACAAGTATCAAACTAGGATATACTATTCCATGTCTGAACATCGAAACAACTAGGTCACAGGTTATAAAACAAGGAGTTTCAATCAAAGTATCCAACCGAGACTCAGAACATCATGCCCTACCATCCCAACACTGATATGCAATGCCATGTCCATACACATGGGTTTAGGAGAAGACTTACATTCCTTGAATGTTTTGGTGCATTGGGGTTCCTAGAAAATAATTCTAGTCCTACAAAAACTATGGAGTGAAGAATCATTCAAACATCCTAAATCTATTAGTCACATGTTAGAAAAAATGGAGAATTAGTCTAAAAATCCAACCAGAATTTAGCACGGCCTATCTGACCATCCCTAGTCATGAAATTACTAAACATTAAAATTCAACATTTACATATTATATTACTTCTATCACATTAATACAGATTCATAATTAAACAATTTCTTTCATTATCATATATCATATTAAATAAATGTTATTCTATCCATTTAACTACTACTCATTCCCCTATTTACCATCCCCGTTACCATTTTTTATCCGAAAATTTATCATGGCCCCAAAATAATTTAAAACAAACCAACGATCAAATAAAACCCATCCTTTTTCACATTCCATATATAATAATAAAAAATATCATTGTTAAACACTTGGAATCCAACTCATAAAACCTGGGACTTCCTATTTGGAAATGCAAACAAGGACAATGACCTTCATGTTTCATGAAAAAAATGAAAAGGAATATCCAAACATTTTCATCAAAAGGGTAACCCCACAAACATTCCAAATAAACCTTTGACACAATTTGAAAACCCCTTTTCAAAACACCCTAATGGAAACACCTCATTTAAAAATATACTAAACTTTAAAACATCACTCTCATTCATCAAAAAACTACAACAAATCTAAAATCCAAAATATTCCATTTAACCATTTCAAACATTCCTCATAATATTTTACCATAATTCAATAGAAAAACATTCCATTTATTCAATGGTGTCACACCTCATGTTTGGTCGTATGTATAGTCCTGCAATACCACTTATCCAACGGGATCCATGAGAGGTCTAAATATAAAAGGATATTCTAAATCTATTAAATTAAACAAGGATAAAACACAAAAAACATGGTCTTTAAGTAACATACACCAACACACATATAGAAAAATAATATGACTATGGTTAAAGTTCTTAGATAATATACCTCATCAATGATGCATTCCAAAACATTTCAAAATCATGATGACCTTGTCATGGCCCATCTAAGAATCTTCTAAAAACCTTGGCACCCAACCGATCAGACCTTGATCTCCTAAGAAATTACCTCACACCCAAAAAAAATTATTTAATTATAAAAAATATAATTAATTAATTAATCTACCCCCAATTGTAATATAATTGAAATATGCATTGGGTTGATCAATTCCCTATGATACTCAACGAAATCACCATGAAGGTACATAATGGACCTCTGAAACCCTTCCCAGAAAAATCTATTAGAGGAGAAACTTATTTAACACTTAATTAAATTAATTTATTAGGAAAACAATATGACAATGAACCATGAATATATACCTTAGAAAAACAACACACAAAAACATGGAGAATTCTTCTACTTATCATTCAACCCAAGACAAAAAAAATCCCCAAGATAAACAGATGATACCACCATGATCCAGTGGAATCAATTACGAAACTAAACCAGATAAATAAAAATTTATAAGGTAGAAAGATAAAAAATAATATAATCCACTAAATATTTAATATTACATCAAAACATTAAATAATTGCTACCAAAATCACATCCTTCGTGAGGCTTGAATAATAGAAGAATGGAGGATAAACCATACTATAGTTTTCATGTTTAATAGGGATAGAAATAGAATGGGTGAGTTAAACTTATTGGGGGTAAAATGGTAAAAACAAATTTCAATGAGATTCTGGGAACTCTCATGGTTTGGTTTCACAGTAGTACAAACCATGCACCAACCATGTGGTCGGATCTATCCAAGTCCAACCAACTTGCACTATTTTGCCTCACAATTATCCATAACATGTTTCAATTGTGGATCCCCCACTATTCAAAACCCATGCCTTGCTTGGTTAGACCACGTTGTTTGAAATACTCTGCACCAATCATGTTTTCAATTCTACATTCTTTAAATGAAAAGGCACACCGTTTTCTTGAAACTGTGTGCAACCAATCTTCCATGCCTCATACCCTCCTCATCCTTGCATTGTTACCCATAAGTCCATGAATGGTTTATCCTTAACCATGTGTTAACCTTGAAACCCATCTAGGATTAGATCTAAATTAACTAAAACCACCATAAAATCAAGGTGTAACAAAGTTTCTCCTAAACTACACACACGAAGCCATGAAATCTGGGATTAAAACCTAAAAACTCCTTAAACACAACCTGAACTGTTCAAAACTAATCCAAACACTGTAGATACCTTCTGAGAATCATTACTCATCTCAAAAAACACATTTAACAAATTTCAAGTCTCATATTTCCATTCCACATCTTGATTCAAAATCTAACCCATTTAGTAATGAAAAAAATAAAATTCTTTTGGATTTTTCACCCATCTGGATACGATATCATACAAATTCCCACTATAACACTTCAGATCCTTGAGATTATTATGTGGACATCCATCTACACCCCCAGACCTAAGGAACTTAACCGACCAAAACTCAAAGCTAACACCCATTTCCAAAAAAACACACTATAATTGAAATAAACTAAGATAATCCATCAGAAACATTGATGAAAACATCACTTGAGTATTTATCATGATATAGTGTTCACAAATATAATATCTAGATTATAACCACAAAATTTTAATACTTATCACCCCTTCAATCAGGATAGAGAAACTGAACCTAAAATCTAACTCCCACCAAGTCCCAAAAATGGTTCTCAACTCACAGTAAACCAATACCCATGAGAACAATAATCATTCTAAGTATCCATCCTCCCTATCTAGAATTTAATAAAGTGGATTCATACCAATGGTACAAGTGTGAACTAAGAACATAATTACTTTTCCTCAAAATCCCAAGTCAAAAAATGATCTTATCATTACCAAAAATACACACCAAAAATATCTTTTAATCTTCTGAACCCACATTTCACGCTGACCCAATCTGAACTACCCATAACCATCTTGACCCAAAAATACCCAGCTCCAACTTTAGGTCCACTTCCATCTCCCATAATCACTAACCCTAATACATATAGGAATTCCACAACAATGTAAACATACCCACTGTAGTCCATAAGAATAATATTTTCTAAAATCACATTATTCCTTAAATGAGTTCTTGGATTTGTCAACCTCCATAGCTAATCTCCCATTATCATTACCATTGGAATCTAACCATGCACTTCATGTCTTTTTCAGTGGAATCAAGTTTCCACCATGATCACTCCATGACCTATTCCACACACCTATGACCCTTCCATCTAGAGGGTCATACCTCCACATCTGATACATCACTCCCCACCATATGAGTATCTCCATCACCGACCCACCCAAGAAACCTAAACTACTTCATCCCACACTCCAACCATTTATAACCTAAGAATCAGACATGGATAACTCTCTGTCAACTATGTGGCTAAACAAAACATCATTTATCGCCCGATCTCAATATTAGAGAATGGAACCCATGGTACATGTTGACAACTTTTTCCTCCAAAGGAGCTCATTCACAGATATCTATTGGTGAACCTCCACCATAGGTATCAACTTAAAATGATCTATGGGAATAACTCTAGGGAGACAAGTCATGAATATATAAATAGAAATTAATTTATCTTGGCATATATCCATTACTCTCTCAGCATACCTAGGATGATGTTAAGATGTTGGGAATGATCATCACTAACTAAAAGTATGATAATAAGTAATTGGTGAATACATGAACCACTAATCCATTTCTATTGACAACTATATCTTTAAAGACATCTCAAACCCATTAAAAGTCCACATTC
Organism: Viscum album; assembly: GCA_963277665.1. Taxonomy (NCBI): domain Eukaryota; kingdom Viridiplantae; phylum Streptophyta; class Magnoliopsida; order Santalales; family Viscaceae; genus Viscum; species Viscum album. The sequence goes on from OY728138.1 coordinate 445,779,928, forward strand.
CTCTCCTCTATCAATCATCTCATTACTTTCAAATTGGTTTTGAGCCTTCCCACAATATCATTCTCTACTCTTGAACCTCGGGTGTACGCTCTAATAATTTTAGGTGCACCAACCAAATGACACAACACACCACCATCAACTCATTCATCATAGATCCCATTAACACTTAACCACCACACACACTCTTATGTGACCCCACCACAATACCTGATTTCGACTCAAATGAGTCATGCATTGAAAAAATGTGACTCACAAGCCCTATCCACTAGCCATTCCTACCTCACATGCCCAAATCACCCAATGTAGAGAACCATTGGTGCTACCCAAAACCAAAAGCAACTCAGAATCAAAAAACACTTCCTCAAAAACTCAAAAATCATGGATCATTCAATTAAGTTCTAAGATCATCTATGATCCCACATTTTTTCTAGAGACACATCCAGAGCTCACTAGGTCAGGAACCTAATCGTTACTTCCATCATAAATTGAAAGTACCAATGAAGCATCAACGCTCTCATGGATTTCCACCCTATGGATACAAAACTCCCTAATGAATATCGTGTTGTAAACATTCCAGCACTATATCAATTGTATGATCATCACCCAAGGTAAACCTAAACTTTTACTCTTTATCAAATACACCAGGAAAAATCTTCTTTATCAACATTTACCTAAACGAAGTACCAAAAAATGAATGCCCCTCTAGAAACCAACTATAGGTCTAACACAGGTACTCAAGTAATCTTCCTCAAAACCAAATTCATCCAATTTACATAAGGATTCTAATAGGTTTTACCCCTCATGTACTAATTTCAAAATTCCCAAAACATAAAATCATTACTCTCACACCCAAATAAACTTACAATATGGACAAACCCTATCATGGGTCATCAAAAAAATCCACACGACACTAACTCCCTGAACCGGGGTTTGATAAACAAGGTCACTAGGTCCAATCACCCAAGGTCTATGTCATATCACAAGAGGCCACCACTCAAAATGAATCAATATGCACCTTTATTATCATCACATGACACTATGAAGTCAAAAAGAACTCTTCTATGGTCTTACACCATAAATATTTCATATACCAACCAACTGCCCACACTAGGTTTTCCTCCATCTCTGCACATTTTCACATCAAATCACTCCCTGGGGGAGATGAACATCTAACCAATACCTAATAAAACAACATCCACAAGGGGTCCAAATATCCTATACGTATACCATACTAAACCACTAGGGTTGCTACACCAACCATGGATGTGAACCAGACAAGTGTCTTCATCATCAAACATCTCAACATAGATACATAGAACCTTACATAAAAGGAAACTCATAAAATCACAAAATAGAAGGCCTATAATATGTGAATCATATGTTTCTAACATGATGCATGGGATATATATTATATTTATATGAAAAGATTAAAACTAAATAATTTTCCTCTTTTCAACAAGAAGATAACTAATAATCTATCATAAGTCATCAAATTCAAACAAAATGTTCATCGCTTAAAGATAAAATCCTATAAAACTATAACATAACAAATACAGAACATCAAGCCTAGTCCCTAATGACCTATGAATTCCCCTCAGAACATTTCATTGTGATTCACCGGACTGGTATAAATCTGAATATTAACACATTTATATATATCCAATGTAAAAAACCCTAATTAAAAAAATAATAGGAATATATGTAACTACGATACAAATTTGTAACATCTCATTCCACATGCCACTAAACCGGTGCCCCGAACCAGTTCACCAAATGTCCTCAAACATGCCACCGCATACATCAGAGGCTGTCGACTAGCAACGGTGGGTCTGAAGTGGAAATTTGAGGATACTATACCCCCATATCATAGTGTACTACTAGAAGTAAAAATAACAAACATCATACACATCAGAGTACATGGAAGGAATTGGTAAACTAAAACTGAAACATTTAAAAAAATTAATAAAGGCCCAAATGATCATGTCAAATATACAACCAACTCCCTACTGGGCTGGTTACATAGTATACCAAAATAAAAGGAACTAAAAAAGGGATCTAAAAATCATCAATTTAGTCATATTCAGTCACCTAAAACCATCGATCTATCCTGATCGACCATGTAAAACTCAACATGGTCCTTAACCCAAACCTATTCATGAAATAGAAATTGGACAGCTTCATAGGTACCCATGTGAAATGGAAGCCTTAAAAGGGTGTGATTAAAAATAAGTAGGCCACCACTAGTGTTTAAATCAAAAACCCATTAGTATAACTATACATGAAGGATATGAAATAACTATAGGAAATTTTTTAAATAAAATAGGTTCATTTTTTATTTATATTATTAATCAAGTTTATTCTTAGTTCAAAAAAGATACAAATTTCCATTAATCCAACCTCAGCCAATGTTGGTTTTGTGAGACATTTATCAAAAGGATCACAAGTCAGAAAACAAAGACACTTAGTCCATACATCCAACTGGGATCAGGTACGCCATGTCCGACTATCTGAAAAACTAGGTCACAAGTTAGAAAATAAGGAGATTCAGTTCAAGTATCGATCCAGGATCTGGTATTCCATGTCAGGCTATTCCAAATACTAGGTCACAAGTCAAAAAATAAAGATCATCAGTCCAAGTATCCAACCAAAAAACAAAATGTTGTGTATGACCATACCAACCATGAAATGGAACACAATTGCTATACCCTTTGGTTTAGGAGCAACAGTACTTCCCCCAAAAACTACAGTTCACTGGTGCACCTAGAGAATTGGTGTAGACAGCCCAAAACAGATGAGTGGAGTGTCAATCCAACATCCCAAAACAATTAGTCATAGGTTGGAAAACATGTAGCATTAATCGATGAATCTAATTAGAATTCAAAATGACATGTCTAACCATCCCGAATCATATCATTATTAAACATTTCCATTTATTTCAACATTTCCATAGTCCATTAATTCCATTACATTAAAAAAAATTCATAATTAAAAGTTTTCATTTGTTATCCATATAACACATTCATTAAATGTTCTTCTAACTATTTGACTATTAATTATTACCATATTTATGTTTACCATTTGATTTTGTTATACCCACATTTACCATATTCCCAACAGAACATTAAATAAAAATATGGATAAAATAAAACCCACTCTTTTTCATATGCCATAAAACAAAAGAACAAACATCCTTGTTAAAAATTTGTTAGTCACCCCATAAATTATGGATGTTCCTCTTTCAAAATACAAACAAGGTCCAAGATATTCATGTTCCATGAAATTCATAAAAAGGACTATCGAACCATTTTCATCAAAAGATTCACCACACAGCCATTTCAAATAAACATTTTATCCCATTAGAAAACCCAAATTCAAAACACCCTGAGGTAAGCACCTCATTTAGAAATATAACCAACTTTAAATTGTCACCCCAATTCATTTAACCCATCAATTAGTTCAAAATAAAAATAACACAATTTAACCATTTTAATGAGTCAACATAGGGTTTCACAAAACTCAACACCAAAAAAATTTCATTTTTCTAAGGTAGAACACCTTATAGGTGGTTTTAGGTCCTATCTCACAACACTGCGGATCCAACAGGATCCATAGAAGGTCTAAAGAAATAAGAATATCCTAATGATATTAACATAACCATGTCTCAAGCATAACACACAAGGTCTTTAATTAACATATCATAATTCACATATAATATAATATTAAGACTATGGGTAAATCTATTAGACCACTAACCACATAAAAATATCATTCCAAAACATTTCCAAATCATTGAGGCATTTCCAAGGCCCTTCTAAGTATCATCCAACCCCCTTGGTACCCAACCGAGCTCATCTAGATTACCCAAGCCTTAATATCATCCCAACAACAACAATTAATTAATTAAAATATATATAATTAATTAATGCATTAAACCTTGAACTGAAATAATGTGAAGAACCTCACTAAATTGATTAACTCTTATCAACACACCATGAAACCACCATGGAAGGCCCAAAATGGAACTCCTGACACCCTTCCTGGGAAAATAATTAATAATAGAAACAATTTAACAATTATTTAAATTACTTTAACCAGAAATATCAAATAAAATTCATTTTTAACACATACCATAATTAAATTCCACACAATGATGTGTGGAATCCATCCTGATGTCTCTTCTACCCAGGAATACAAAAATCACAATGAGAAAAAGATTATTCCACCATGCTATGGTGGAATATTAAAAAATCCCAAGCGTTGGAACTCTAAAATTATAAGGAAGAGGAAAATTAAAATAATCCACTAAAGGTTGAATCTTCCCTTATAACATTGAGGAATCACTATTAAAAACATCCTTTTTAAGGCTGGAAGAAGGGAGTAATGGAGGAGAACCCCTCCACTAGTTCTTTCTTATAAGAGGCAGAGAAAGAGTAGGGGTGAGTAAAAATACTGGATTTGGAAAAGGTAAAAATTTCATTTCACTGAGATTTTGGAAAGTTGCAAGGTTTGGCCATAGTGCAGTTGGCTCAGTCCCAGGTCAACCCACTTGAATGGTTCAGCCACACCATTTTACAAACCATGCACCAACATTACATCCCCACTGTCCAACACCCATAACCGACATGGTTAGCCCAAACATTTTTAAAAACCATGCACCAACAATACTATCTGCGTTGTATCTCTTCTATAGCAAGGCGCACGGTTTCTCAGAAACCATGCACAACTCATGCTCCATTTATTAGACCCTCCTTGTCTTCACACTGTTCCCCCTTGGATCACACATGGTATTTTCATTACCATTTGGTAATCATGAAACCCAAGTATTATCAATTCAAAATGAAGTAAAAACCTCCTAAGAATCAATGTGTTTCATGGTTTAACATAAACTGTGAACACCCAACCTTGCAATCTGAGCAAAAAAATCCAAAACATCCAAAAAAACATGAAGCCCTAAAAATTGATTAGAACACCTGAGATCCCCCCCCCGAGAAACATTACACATCTCTAAACACCCTTTTGAGAAATTCCAACTCTCGTATTTTCATTCCATGTCTAGATTACAAATATGACCCATTTAGAAACAAAAATGATTTAAAATCCTTCTGAATTTTCATCCATCTGAATACATGATCTTACAATAAATCCACCCAATCAATCACCTGATATGGATATAAATCACATTTCATTGGAAAGGATATGTAAAATAAATTGTGAACAGATATCATCTAGGATGGTAAGTCATACGAGTGTACCAATTTCATAAGATTCTATGTGATCTCAAATGTCTGGATATAATGTGATATCAAATTACCCTACATTCCCAATTAATGATATCCCAACCAAGGATAAACTCTATGAATCACCTGATCACCAATGATATAAATTCCAACATATTATGATGATGGTAGTATATAAGAAAACTCAGTACCAATAAAGAATTCTCATGCAGTCCTGACTAATAGAGGAGAAAAACGTATTCATCCATAAAAACATAAAAGGGATTCATTTTTATCAAGTAATATTATATGAAAATTCAATGAATGATAAATTATTCTCCCCTAAACTAATGAAATTAAGCACATAAACAAGTTGTGTATACTGATGAATCTAAATAGCCTGATATATCTGGCCATCCATTTATAGATGATAGGTTGATCTTAATTTTATTTAGGAACCCATCACATTCTATGGAACATTTCATAAATGGTATGTCAATCAGAGGTTCTTATTATAAATAATGGCTCATAAAAATCTATAAAGATTTATAATCTCTGGTACATTTAATTTTCAAAATGCTTTTACTTTTTTGACTCTTTGATGAGTAATAAATTTTTTAATTTCATTAACTATTCAATAATCACCCATATCTCATTATTCCCACTTGGATATTAGGCCAATTAAATAACAAAATCCATAAAAATGGAATCCAAAATTCTCATGGGAATGGGAAGAAGGTACAAAAAAATAGTTGGTTTCTTGAGATCGGCTTAGATTCTCTGACAAGTAAGTGACTAATATAGAAAATATTTAATTTAATACTAAATCTCAGGTAACTAATAATGGTTTCCCAAATAAGAAAGAGTTTTGGTTACACATAGGTGAACCTATATAAAATAATGGTTCCCACCATGCATCACCTACTTCCTCAATGTCAAAGAAACTGCTAAAAAGTTTCAAAAAAAATGTCACTATAGGAAGACCAATACCACCACCTATGTTCTTTATCCCATTTTGAATTCTACTGCTACACTATTATTCAGAATCATATGCCTAATCAATCTGAATCCTTTCATCTAAATATGTTTTGAGCCTTAAATTATCAAACAACACCTTTTTACCCTCCTCAATCAACTCAATACATATCTCGACGAGTAAGATCTTTAAATTATAGTAATCTATATATTATTTCATCACTTGAGTATGTAACTTCTAGGCCAAATCATTAACATTTATATCCCCTTTAAGGTGTGCAGGATAAACAAAATCAAAAATCTTGAGATTCTCAAACCATTGCCTTTAATTGATATTTAGATCTTTCTGGGGGATTATATGCTTCAAAATTTTATGATTTGTAAATATTGTAAATTTATTCCCAAATAAATAATTAAAGTAATTCTTAAAACCATGATTCACTTCCAATAACATAAGTTAATGGGTGGGGTAATTTTCTTTATTAGGGTTAAAATTACATGTTCGATAATCCAAAACATGTTCACCATGAATTAATAGAAACCCCAATACTATGAAAAAAGTTTTACAATAAATTGATTGGTTTATACCCAACTCCATAAAAATAAAAACAGGATTTTTATGATATTCATTCCATCAATTACTTAAAGGAGTTTTTGTATTTATTATCCTAATAATATCTAACTCCCATTCATTTCAAAGCAATCAAGGTAGAATTAAACCCAGATAAATCCAATAAAACTAATTGTAATATCTAGACAGGCCTAAACAATTTCTATTATTGAATAATTCCAAAGACCTTTCCAATGATATTATTACTTTGAAAAACATAGGTACCATATAAATACCTCTTTCTGATACCATATGTCCCAATAATTTCACTTCTAGTGTAACACCTTGAGCTTTCATGATACGCTTCTCTTTCAATAATTTAATAGCTTGCATTGTACGCATGTTCGAGATTCTAACACACTACGACCAATCAAAGTAGCAGTTATGAATAATAATACCCACTTTTTGAAATTATATAAATTTTATATTTAAAAAATGGACTTCATTTTTGTATTCATAATATTGAAATTATCCTAAGTTGATTTTTTTTGTAATTTTCTGAGAACTTCTAATTTTTTATGAATAGTGAAGAATACTTAAAAACAACTTTTTTAATAAAAATAATTTATAGTTATAAATTATACTACTGAGTGGTTTTAAAGTATAATTAGAATATATTTTTATCATTTTATCCAATGGTGTTCATTATAATTAATTTTACTTTGAAATTAGACATAAACAATTGTCAATCTTTTGATATATATTGTTTCTTAAAAACACACTATTTGTTGTGACAGCGGGAATAAATTATAAAATTAATTAATGCAACTTATATGTTTGGAATTTGGTAAAATAGACATCATTTTTGAATTCGGAATATCAATTATATCATAGGGTGAAATTTTGGAATTGTTCTGAAAACTTCAATTTTTGATGAATAGTGAAACCACTAAGTGGTAGTTAAATAACTGATTTTTCATTTAAATGAAATATTACCAATTCTGTGATTTGATTTTCAAAAATCCAACATACATGGTTGTCATTAAGAATTAAAATGTGTTTCAATGGGATTAAAATAATTTTTTTTTGGTGAATAGTAACATTTAAGCTTAATTAATCGCGATTAAAGGTAATTAGTGAAATTTAAGGAAAATATGGTATTATAAAAATATGAAATGACCCTTAAACTTGTCCAAACCCTATTATATGAGTCATGGCCGACCACAAAAACCCATGGGTCAACTTGGGGACCCCATGGAGCCACTTTGGTAGGAAAATGACAATAAAAACTTTTTATTTATTGTTAAAATAAAAATGTCACAAACATGAGTCATTTTACTAAAACAATTTTTAAATGAGGTTATACAAGTCATATTTTTGACTATAAATATTCATTAAAAATCTAAAAATATTTACTACATCATTATATTTGTTTTATAATTTTTATACATTAAATAAATTAAATTATGTATGACACCATGATGATGCATTGATTACCTCAGTAATTAACGATTTAAATAAAATGAAATGATAATATAAAATATAAGACTTAGACTTGTAAAAAACCTATTGGATGAGTATATTTCAATCCCTTATCACCTTATCCTAGAAATATATAAGTTTGGGAGCTTTATAATCCTAAAAATCATTTCATAATAAAGTAACATTTCAATCTTTCCAAGAGTGCCCCTCCTCACCTCTTATAAATGGACCCCACCTCTACCACTTCATTCACACATTCAAGCCATTTGGATCAGACAACCTCTAACAAAATACTCTCCCAACTTCAATCTCTTACTCCTATAAGCCTCAATTTTTTCAGAATTCTTTCCAAGGAATCATTTGGCTCAAATCAAAAAGAGTTACCCGATTTTAAGGTAATGTCTTCTCTAATGTTGTTTTGTTTTATTTTTCTTCTCCAACCCCTTAAACTCTTTTTATTCCTTTATTTTGTAACAAAACCAGTATCTAAAATATAATATAATGTTGTTACGATAAGGATTTGGTTTACACTTACACACACCTTCGTCTAATGGTTAAAGAACATACTGTTTCTGTGGGTGGCGAAATACTGCATCACAAAATGATGATTGTTCAATATTCTTTTAACACCTATAATGGTGGCCATTTTGATGACACTATTTTCATATATGATATATATATTATGTTTATATTTTCCTTATGCTTCTTTATTTCTCATTTGTGGCATACTTTATGATTTCAATTATGGGTAAACGCGATAATTTCATTTTAGGAAGTGCAGACTACCACCACCACAAAGTGATTTGAATCGTTAATGCCATATGTGGGATGTATAAAGGATGGAGTAAATGGTATTATAAATTATATTATACTGTAATTGTATTGTACATTTATATAATTATAACTTCATTCCATTAAATAGAAAATATAAATGAAAGTAGCGTTCATGCATACGTACGGCTTACCGTCTCTATGAACGGTGCATTTCATTTCTTACCTCTAAATGTTATGTAATATTATAAATGAATGTATATACTGGATATATATGATATATATGATATCTAAATCATTAATATAATTCTGGAGATAATGGATATTTTACCACATGAAAAAAGTGTAATTATAAGAAGTTTATTTTTGACTCAAGTACCAAAGATCGACAAAACGGCCGTCATTAACTTAAATAATTACATAATGTTCATAACATTGTAATAAGTGATATAAAAGGAATTATGAACTTGAAAAAGGTTCTTAAAAATGTAGAGATTAACTCTAGTTTATTATTTAGGAGGATAAAGAGCGGTCGAGTGAATTCATACAAGAGGTAAGGGAACTTCTTAACCCAATTTCATTTCTTTGGGTTAATCTCCTACTTTCAAATTATGTCATGATATTATTATGTCCTATCTTGTATTTGTACTTTTTTTATGTGTACTTATAGTGAATACACATAATAGATATACTTTATTTAAAAAAATTATCTTTTTAAGGGTCTTCGTCTCAATCCCCTTTCATTGAGGCATATTTTGTTTTATACACAACTTTCTTTTATACGGTGTATAAACCCCTTTGACATTGACTTTTATTCAAAAAGGAATCTTTTTTTCTACAAAGCATTTTACTAAAAGACAAAAAGGAATGTTTTTCTTGTCGTACGTATGTGGAGACAACGACTTCTCCACTGTCGTGACCATTATTTGAGTTTCGGCTTCCTCTACAAGCCATAACTTTTTTTAAATGAAAAATCAATACAAAGTTTTAATTGTATTTTATTTTGGTATTGAAAATGGTTTTGAAAGTGTTTTTATTATACCAATGTTTTGTATTGATATCTTGTGATTGAAATGTGGAAATTTTATGTTTCCTTTATGAATGTTTTATGTGATACGATTATGTTATGGTTTATGATATGCTTAAACCTGTTCATATGAGGAATGCATTGGACATAATAAGTGAGGGGTGGAGCCTGCTATAGCTCCTCGATGCATCGGCAGGTCTCATGAGACAAACTAGTGTCTTTCCACGAGCCCTTGAAAAAATCTAATTTGTAGTATTGGCACAAGGCCTTGGCTACGTGGTTATGATAGTCTGGCATTATGCATTCCAGAATTATGAAAGTGGTTATTGATATTGCATGTGATTATTCGACTAGTAGAATATCCATGTGAATAAGTAAATGGAATTATTTCATTTTACTTTTTCCATGTTATGTTGAAGTTCATGTTTAAAAGGCTTTTATTTTAGTTATACATTTCCTTAAATGTTTATGTTTATTTATGAAATCTTCCGCTATATTGTTATCCTTACTGAGCATATGAGCTCACCCCTTTGAATGTTTTAATATTTACCAGGTTGTGAAGAAGTATTTTATGAATGACCTGCAGGGATAGTCATAAGAGGATATGAGTGTGGACTATGGAGACTTTGTTATTGTAGTTTTTCACTTTATGATGTAATGTAACGTTTATGAATGTATCTAGTGTTTCCAAGGCTACTAAAATAATCGGTATTTCGAGACTTGATCTTTTGTGCTCATGCCAATGTTACGCAATAATGCACCGACTCTAGGTAGCTAGGGTCGGGGCGTTATAGTTGGTATCAGAGGAAGATTAGTACTAACCTTGGAAGCTATATTTAGATAAACTCTGATTAGAGCACATAGCCCTAAGATAGACTTTGAGGATTAGTATAGAAGAACTTCCTAGAATTTTTGTATTATAGAGATTTTATGATTTTTCCGAGTAATACATCCCTGTCTGGATACGAGCAGGTAGAGGTGGCTCTGGCACAAATGTACCTAGGGGCAAAACCAAAAAACACCGCTTTGAGCTAGACTCGAACGAGAACTGGTGCACAACAATGGGCCTTGATGCACTCTTGGTTACGACACTCTTGGGAGATATGCTTTGGATAATTATCATTTTCTTTACAAACCATTATGAAGGGCTTATGAATATATACTTCCTCAATGAAAACATTTTTATGATTATGGATTATATCCATAAATAGTTCAATTTATGTTAAGTGTTTTGCAAGATTGTTATTATTTATTTAGATTCATAAAATAACCTAGTTTATGCCATTGTATAGAAATGGTGCCCAGTAGAAGGAATGTGAACTCCATCAATACGTATGATCCAAAGAGTAAGAAGGATCATATCTTTCACGGTATTAAGCCAACATTTAAAAGGGAAATAGTCTCCCATGTGTTCTCAACATATGAAGAAATAGTATCATGTGTTAATAAGATAAGTAGAGAATTCTCTGAGTCTTATGGATTTGATGGGATGAAAGAGAAGAAAAGGATGGAAGAGAGACTGAGGGATAAATGGACGAGGGAAAAGAAGAATTTTCCAATATGTGATAACTGTGGGAAGAAACACCTTGAAACTTTCCTGAAGGGAATGGGAGTTTGTTATAAGTGTGGAGAAGAAGGACACCAAGTGTGTGACTGCAAGGGTAAGAAAAAGGTTTCATATGTACAATGCTTCATCTGCAAGGAGTGGGGACACTGTGCAAACCAATGCCCAAATCATCAGAGTATGCCCCAAATGATGTTATTCGATAATAATCAAGTTATGATACTACCACAGATGAGGAGGAATGATTAGAGTTATTATGTTGTTATAAAATAATTTTGTCATTTGATTGTTGTATCAATGATGTACTGGTTATAATAATTATGGAGTATATAAGGATTGTACTGCAGTACAATTTCATCAAGGACTTGATATTGTGTGGAACCAAGAAAAGTGACTCCACAGCAGGTTAAATTTTTGGAAAATATTTGGTTGAGAGAAAGATAAACCATAATATGTTTCTGATACCGAGATAGTGATTTTGGAATAATACATGATTGATTTGGATAAATTATATTGGATAATCTTAACTTCCTTGAAAATGATTAATGATTTGTATACATTTTTGGATAGGAGTATATCTAGTATTCTATAAGGAATAAGGGATCATGAATGTAATCAATAAGGATTTATGTTAATTCAGTATGTTTCATTTTTTTAAAAGAATACATGATGAAGGTGTTCACATGTTGTTACGTGGAAAAAGGATCTTCATTATATTTACATTCCTTATAAAATTTGGATTGTGAGTTGGAAAGAAGTATTTTGGATAAATATAAAGGTTGGAATGGATTAAATTGATCTTTGGATAGTATTGTTTAAGGTTAAAACATTTCTGAAGATTATTTTTGAAATATTATAATACTATAGTTTTAGGAAATGGACAACCTGCAGGGTGGGGCATAACCCGTCGCGTCGGAAAAAACTGCAGGAATAGAACCCACAACCATAGTACGACAGGCCTTTATTACCTACCACTAGCCTAAATGAAGTCCCTGGTTATTAAAAAATAGTTTTCTTAATCTAAATGGTATGTGTTAATACTTTGAACCTTGTACGATTAGGATAAATATAATATTTTTGAGTTCCATTATCTTTTTGAGTGAAAGATGAGTTTGTGGTAGAAATTAGTTGAAGGTTGAAGCTCTACATGTCAACAATAAATATATATATATACCTATCTCGTATTCTATGAATAAATTAATTCTTAAACTTTATTAAATGGATATTAAAACAATAAATGTGTTATCCTAATACCTTATGTCTTGTTGAACAGATAATATTTTAAATCAACATAGATTAAGGCTTTGAGGCCCCCAATTTTACACTTGTTTGTGATTGATGACCTCAATCACTCCCTACATATATTTAAGTTTTTCCTCCAATTATATATCTCTAATTCCCACCAATGTTCTCCTTATCGAGATCATAATTTGGTGGTGAATTTTTCATTTCCCTTTCCCTCTTATTAAGGATAAATTTTATTAACCATATTTCCGATGTGGGTTTTCTACAAAGGTATTTTCTCTTTTCAACCTTTTATTTTCAAAGAAAAATATCAAATTGCGAGGACGCAATTTATTGAAGGAGGGTAGAATGTAACACCCCGACCTTTCACGATACGCTTCTCTTTCAATAATTTAATAGCTTGCATTGTACGCAAGTTCGAGATTCTAACACACCGCGAGCAATCAAAGTAGCAGTTATGAATAGTAATACCCACTTTTTGAAATTATATAAATTTTATATTTCAAAATGGACTTCATTTTTGTATTCATAATATCGAAATTATCCTAAGTTGAATTTTTTGTAATTTTCTGAGAACTTCCAATTTTTTATGAATAGTGAAGAATACTTAAAAACAACTTTTTTAATCAAAATAATTTATAGTGATAAATTATACTATTGAGTGGTTTTAAAGTATAATTATAATATATTTTTACCATTCTATCCAATGGTGTTCATTATAATTAATTTCACTTTGAAATTTGACATAAACAATTGTCAATATTTTGATATATATTGTTTCTTAAAAACACGCTATTTGTTGTGATAGCGGGAATTAATTATAAAATTAATTAATGAAACTTATATGTTTGGAATTTTTTAAAATAGACATCATTTTTGAATTCTTAATGTCAATTATAGCTTAGGGTGAAATTTTGGCATTGTTCTGAAAAACATCAATTTTTGATGAATAGTGAAACCACTAAGTGGTAGTTAAATAACTGATTTTTCATTTAAATGAAATATTACCACTTATGTGATTTGATTTTCAAAATTCTGACATACATGGTTGTCATTAGGAAGTAAAATGTGGTTCAATGGGATTAAAATAAAATTTTTGGTGAATAGTAACTTTTAAGTTTAATTAATCGCGATTAAAGGTAATTAATGAAATTTAATGTAAAAATGGTATTTTAAAAATATGAAATGACCCTTACACTTGTCCAACCCCAATTTTATGAGTCATGTCCGACCAAGAAAACCCATGGGTCAACTTGGGGACCCCATGGAGCCACGTTGGTAGGAAAATGACATTAAAAACTTTTTATTTAATGTTAAAATAAAAATGTCACAAACATGAGTCGTTTTACTAAAACAATTTTTAAATGGGGTTATACAAGTCATAATTTTGACTATAAATATTCATTAGAAATCTAAAAATATTTCATACATCATGATATTTTTTTTATAATTTTTATACATTAAATAAATTAAATTATTTAGGACACCATGATGATGCAGTGATTACCTCATTAATTAACAATTTAAATAAAATGAAACGATAATATAAAATCTAGGACTTACACTTGTCAAAAACCTATTGTATTAGAATATTTCAAACCCTTATCACCTTATACTCGAAATATATAAGTTTGGGACCTTTAGAATCCGAAAAAGCATTTCATAATAAAGTAACATTTCAATCTTTCCAAGAGTGACCCTCCTCACCTCTTATAAAAGTCCCCCACCTCTACCACCTCATTCACACTTTCAATCCATTTGGCTCGGCCAAAGTCTTCCCAAATACTCTCCCAACTTCATTCTATTACTTTTAGAAGCCTCACTTTGGGCAGAATGCTTTCCAAGGATGCCTCTGGATCAAATCAAAAAGAGTTACCCGATTTTAAGGTAATGTCTTCTCTAATGTTGTTGTGTTTTATTTTGCTCCTCCAACCCATTAAACTATTTTTATTCCTTTATTTTGTAACAAAAACAGTATCTAAAATATACTATGATGTTGTTATGATAGGTATTTGGTTTACACTTACAAACACCATCGTGTAATGGTTAAAGAACATACTGTTTCGGTGGGAGGCGAAATACTGCCTCACGAAACGATGATTGTTCACTATTCTTTTAACACCTCTAATGGTGGCCATTTTGATGACACTATTTTCATATATGATATATATATTATGTTTATGTTTTTTTATGCTTCTTTATTTCTCATTTGTGGCATACTTAATGATTTTCATTATGGGTAAACGCGATAATTTCTTTTTTGGAAATGCAGACTACCGCCCCTCAAAGTGATTTGAATCGTTAATGCCATATGTGGGATGTATAAAGGATGGAGTAAATGGTATTATACATTATATTATACTGGAATTATATTATACCTTTATATAATTCTAACTTCATTCCATTAAATACAAAATAAAAATGAAAGTAGCGTTCATGCGTACGTACGGCTTACCGTCTCCTTGAATGGTGCATTTCATTTCTTACCTTTAAATGTTATGTAATATTATAAAGGAATGTATATAATGGATATATATGATATATATGATATCTACATCATTAATATAATTCTGGAGATAATGGATATTTTACCACATGAACAAAGTGTAATTATAAGAAGTTTATTTTTTACTCAAGTACCTAATATCGACAAAACGACCGTCATTAACTTAAATAATTACATAATGTTCATAACATGGTAATAAGTGATATAAAAGGAATAATGAACTTGAAAAAGGTTCTTAAACAGGTAGATATTAACTCTAGTTTATTATTCAGGAGGACAAAGAGCGGTCGAGTGAATTCGGACACGAGGTAAGGGAACTTCTTAACCCAATTTCTATTCTTTGGGTTAATCTCCTACTTTCAAATTATGTCATGATATTATTATGTCCTATCTTGTATTTGTACTTTATTTATGTGTACTTATAGTAATTAAACATAATAGATGTACTTTATTTAAAAAAATTATCTTTGTAAGGGTCTTCATCTGAATCTCCATTCATTGAGACATATTTTGTTTTATACACAACTTTCTTTTATACGGTGTATAAACCCCTTTGACTTTGACTTTTATTCAAAAAGGAATCTCTTTTACAAAGCGTTTTACTAAACGACAAAAAGGATTTTTTTTCTTGTCATACGTATCCGGCAACAACGGCTTCTCCGCCACCGTGACCATTATTTGAGTTTCGACTTCCTCTACAATCCATAACTTTTTTTAAATGAAAAATAAATAGAAAGTTTTAATTTTATTTTATTTTGGTATTTAGAATGGTTTTGAATGTGTTTTTATTATATCAATCTGTTGTATTGATATCTTCTTATTGAAATGTGGAAATGTTATGTTTCCTTTATGAATGTTTTATGTGATATGATTATGTTATGGTTTATGATATGTTTAAACCTGTTCATTTGAGGAATGCATTGGACTTAATAAGTGACGGGTGGAGCCTGCTATAGCTCATCGATGCATCGGCAGGTCTCATGAGACAAACAAGTGTCTTGGAACGAGGCCTTGACAAAATCTTATTTGTATTATTGGCACGAGACCTTGGATACGTGGTTATGATAGTCTGGAATTATGTATTCCATCATTATGAAAGTGGTTATTGATATTTCATGAGATTATTCGACCAGTAGAATATCCATGTGAATAAGTAAATGGAATTATTTTATTTTACTTTTTCTATATTATGTTGGAGTTCAAGTTTAAAAGACTTTTTTTAGTTATACATTGCCTTAAATGTTTATGTTTATTTATGAAAGCATCTGCTATATTGTTATCCTTACTGAGCATCTGAGCTCACCCCTTTCAATGTTTTAATATTTTCTAGGATGTGAAGAAGTATTTTCTGAATGACCTGCAGGGATAGTCATAAGAGGATATGAGTGTGGACTATGGAAACTTTGTTATTGTAGTTTTTCACTTTATGATGTAATGTAACGTTTATGAATGTATCTAGTGTTTCCAAGGATACTAAACTAATCGGTCTTTCGAGACATGATCTTTTGTGATCATGCCAATGTTACGCAATAATGCATCGACTCTGGGTAGCTAGGGTTGGGGTGTTACATCTTAGATCCACAACTAGAATTTTAACATATTTTCATATAATATATGATCTCTCAAGGTTCCAAAAATTATGTAAATGTGGTCCTAGTGATACTATTATATCTAATCATGAGAACTGCCCCTTTAGATTATTTAGACTACACAAGATAGATTCGGTTAAATGACAACCCAAAAGCTTTTTAGATCATGATAATTCAAAAATAGATATATATTTCCAAAGAACCCACACTGGTTTATGTTATTAGAAGATTTCGATAAAACCTACTTAATGTTCCCTTTATTCTAAAACTGATAGAACACCCTTGGAATATTCCTCAAAGGAACCATTATAGAAGAATCAAGAGGAAACTGTAAACTCATACTACTACATCATTGATATTATTCATGCTTCCCCTTTTGACTCAAAGAGGAACTCTGACTCCCCCCTAAAGTAGTAGTGGAAACACCAAAACAAATCATCCCTCCCATGTATGTCTCATCAATCTCTACCTTATCAAGCACCTCAAAAAAGGTCAAAAGGTAGATAATGATAATCAAGGATATAATATTATGACTTATCCCCATCTCAAACTAACAAGCCTTCAGAAAATAATTCATGAGGAACATAGGTGAAAGGTGAACTATCTAGGGTAACTACTTGGCGTACTCTATTACTAAATGGTTACCCTATTCAAGAGTCATGAAATATATAGCCTTCCTTACCCTTATATTTTATGGTTAAAACTAATTATTGAAGATCTCCTTGAACATTAACTACGTGAGATATTCATTCCACTTAGCATACACCATGGACTCCCTTAACAAATGATAAGTTCCCTTTATCATATAAGTAGAAAAGATGACCTTTGAGGTCTATTGGGTCTCAAAAAAGTTAAATATTCACTAAATCTTATAAATTCATTCATCAGGTTCCTGAGGTCCTCAATCACCATGACAGATATGTGGAATATACATAGTGAACTCTTAAGAATGATCCAAAACTTGGGTTGGATATCTCCCATCATCTTGAAACATATATATAATATTTCAGATAACTAAATCATGAATATTAGGATCCACTTAACGGTTATACTTTAGTATATTCATTACAAATCCAAATCGAAAATTCACATGATCCACTCTAGGAGGTATAACAAATAAAAATTAAGAAAAGATTCAATAAATATTCAATGAATCTATAAATAACATAGTTAAATCATAAAATTTCATTGAATCACACACAATTTAGTAACATCATCATGAATAATAATTCCAATTACTAAAGGGGTAATAAATAAAAATTTTATCACCATGAATGGTTTCAACTCAAGGTTTGGAAAACTATGCACAAATGATGAAGGTCATACAATCAACAGGTCTAGGAAAAATCACATAGATACCACCTGGTTTTCTAGATTATGTATCCAAACTACAAGCCTCTGGTTTTCCATCCATTTCCACCCCAAAAATAAAAATTCCAAAAAACTATCTTGTTGGATTCCACAAAAAATAATAGTATAATTAAAAAACCATTAAAAATTGAGAAAAAAATATCAATAAAAATAAAATTACTGGACACACATGGTAACATCAGGTTTTTCATAAAGATGATTAGACCATGAACTCCCACAAACATACCTTATTGAGACCCAGAGGCTATGAAAAAATCTAGTTATCTGGATTATTATTGTGTGACATGTATTATTTTTTTACGAAAATGAATAACTTTAAATTTTTTTAATATTTAAATATTATGTTAATAGGAAAATTGATCAAATAGGGACAAAGCAATTGAGGAGATCTGATGCAGTCTAAAGAATGAAGGTGGTCAGTCGGATAATGGTAAAAAATTGTCTGATAGTATTGATAGTTCCACTGGATAGATATGGTTAGAAAAAATAAAATTAGGTTATGATTCATTATTCCTAAAAATACCAAAAATAATGACTACTTCATTGTATTAATGAGTATAGGTATGTTTTACCGAATGAATGAATTCAATGAATATAGGGATTCTAGAAAATGCGTATAAGACGAATTACTATTATCGAATTATCAGACAAATAAATATGAACAAAATATTATATGTTCATCATATAGAAGAATGTTTATGATTTTATCAAACAAAGCCATCCATATATAGTCCACTAGTTGAAAAATGTGTGTGGTTACCTTAAATCAAAGTTCCAGGTCAATGGTTTTTGAATCAATATCAATAGAAATTTTTTTTCAATTCAGAGGAATAAAAAATTAGTTTATGAGTGAGTTTATTAAACATAGGTTTCAAAGAATATCCATTAAATATAGTTTTCATGTTAATTATTAGATATATATTTTTTAATTATAAACCATATTTTTTTGAGAACAATTATCAGATAAGTATTTCCATGTGAATTCAATCGAAAAATATCTCAAATAGAAATATACAATTCCTTGTGGTCTAAAAAATATGAATTCTATTGGATAAAAGATAATTTGAAAATTAATATGTTCCTATAATATTTTATCATATGGTAGATTACTGGATGGATACGGTCCTACGTAGAAGCTCTAGACAAGGGTTTTAGGATCTATACAAATTTTTTTTGAAGAAATTATCTATGATCATGCCAAGATATTTTTTCAACATTAGTAAATCTACACAATATTTCTGGATGTTTTGAAAAAGAATGTTGATTTCGTGTTTTTAGGATAGTATTTATGATTTTTTACCCCAATATTTTTAGATGTTTGAAGAAGGTCAAATAGATAAATTCATGAGTGGTATATTCAATGTTTCAGTGGGAATTTTGAATTTTTTTTGTTTAGTATCCTCAATTTATTTTCCTAAAAATACTTTCTATATATTGGGGAGTAGAGGAAGTAAAATAAATATTATAGAGTTTTTTATACCATGTCAATTTTTGATGAAGTGTGGTTCTAACTAAATACCTTGAGATATATCTTTTATCAAAGAATAAAATGAAATTGAACCGGATGGATTTGTGTGAGATGAAGAATACAATATGAAGTTGTATAATACAAGGAATACTAGAAAAATTACTGCCACATATAGGATACCATGGAATGTGGTATATTTGAAATCCTACTAGAAGAAGAAGCCATCAGATGAGTATGATATTAGATAGGGGTTCCAGACCGAGGTAATCAGATAGATAATCAATCTGGGGGATATGTTTTGAAAAATATGTTCTGTTAAGAAGTTAATTCTCATTGCTCTATGATAAATAGAATATGAATAATAAGAACATATAATAAAGGAATTGTGAATAATTCAAGCAGTATAGTGACCATGTATTGAAGCATATTATTGAGGGTTCCTTTTATTATTACAAAAATTGTTTCATCTTAATATTTATACAAGGAGAATATGCACTGTTGAAGGAGTATAGTTCTATGTAAGTAATGGATATTCACTACTTATTATAAACCACATCATATTTGGTTATGCTGGATTTTTTGTTTTGGGTTATTTAAAAACCATTCCAAAGACTAATTACTATTTTAAATATTGAACCTTATAAATTCTTGTGTTATTTTTGGTATGATTGTGTGATTATTTTCAGTGGAGTCAATTATCTCCAACTAGAGATGATGGTTTTTTAAAAAAAATAAAATATTAAAATATAGATCTTTGATAAACCGCTCCCTCTATGTGATCACACATATATTGATGGGTCCTTTCAAATGGTATCAGATCACATGATTCATTCATTAACACTTGTATGTCTCAATTTTTTTGAAGAAGAATGTTTTCAATGAGGTTTTGAACTTAGATAATAGTAAGTGTATTCCTATATTCATTGTTTTGAAATAACATATATGGAAGTATAGAGTTTTACCCTATACATTATCCATTAGATTCGATGTTCTTGATGCCACTACAAATTGTTTCAACCCTCCTACAGAGGCTATTCCCTCAATAGATGCCAATAAGAATAATATAGTGAATGATGGGTGAGAAAAAAAATGTTGTACTTTACTCTCTCTCTCTCTCTCTAAAAGTGAATTTTATAATGTTAAAGGAATTGGAATACCTAAATAAATATGGGATAATTTAAAAAATATTTAGGAAGTAAATAAGAATGAAAATAATTCCATGTTGTGTATTAGTATATTGATGTAAAAATATCTCAAAATGGGAGATGATGAATATTTTCAGGTACTATTTATAATGGTCAATGAAATTGTTAGCACCAATATATTTTTCAGTGAGAAATTAAAATATAAAAATATTATTAAGAATACTTTAAAATTTATTATTGTAAATTTGGAACCACGATATCATCCTTAGAAGATAATGTTACGTAAATTATTTTTACCTCTCAGGATGATATATATTATATTCTCATCACATATGAAATGAAAATAGAAATTTTAGTCAATAACTTGGAAAATTTTGATTAGGGAATCTCTTTAAAAATTTATAAGCATTTAAAGTATAAGACATTTATTGAGGAAAAAGATAGTGACTCTGAAAGTGAAGATTAGGTATGAAAAAAATTTGATGAATTAATGTATTTTTTTCTAGAATGGTTGAAAGGGTCACATGAATGTATAATATAAAATTAATTATGAAGGTATTATACCATAGAGCTATTTTAAATTTAATAGTAAACTATTCATGGATAAAATAAGATAAAGATTGTGATAAAGAAGATTGAAATTCATGAAGATATCTAATGATAAAGATAGATAAATAAAAAACCTATTATAAAGGAATTGATAAGAAATTATATAAATATAAAAAGTGAAACATTTTGTAAAAATGTTCGAATGATGATGACAGTGAAGAGGCGAATGAAAATTCTACTTATAGCGGTGTTATGAAGTTCTTTATTTCAAAAGTAAATGGTGAGAGTTTTACCAATTATAGAGGAAATAACACTAAAGAATATTAGGAGGAAACATAAATGGATTTTATTCTTAAAATATAATTGAAAGATTGAATTTCCGAGAATTCAAAACATTTGAAGGAAAATAGAGATAAATAAATAATATTTATAATATAATAACTAATAATAAACTATTGATGAAAAATATAATTTGTTAAAAGATATTAATGATCTTTTGAAGTTACTTGATGAAGAGAAAAACCTCAACATCAACTATAAAAAATATAAGGATGAAATTTGAAGCTAAGTAGTGAATTTTCAACATCCAAAACATGACTTCAGAACATTGTAAAATTTATTAGTGGTTTGAACCTTATTAGGATCAATGTAGATCATCCTAACTGGTTAACAATAATATTGAAAATGTTTATAAGAAGAAGCACGTGGACCATATATATAGCCAAAATAGGTGAAGTTGAAAAATCTAAAATTTCAATGCAAGAAAATTTTGAAGAAAATTTCATTTAAAATAGATACTTCATTAAGTATAATAATAAATATAATTCTAAAAAGATGATTTCATTATAATTAAAAATTGTTCGATAATGAAAAGGATCTAAAAGTGCTCGTTGGAAAGTTAATTAAAAATAGATACTTATTTCTTGATAGTGTATAGTTTACAATGTAAAATATTCGTTCTACGGATATTATAGGAACCATGGAGGATTTTGGAATATAAATAAAATTTACTCATTCAAACGTCAACACTGTAATGTATCTATGATTTATTGGAGTAATATTTTTAGAGGGGGTCATCAAACTCAAAAAAACCACTTGAAAATCAACTTTGAAAATATAAAATAGATTTCAATCTTAGGAAACTATTTTTGAAAGATGTCGTCAGCCCACACATATTGCTAAAAAATTACTCATAATTCTACTAGCTTAATAAATCATAAGTAAAAAATTTTATAAGCCCAATTTTATGGAATACAAATGAAATAAAAAGGCCTTAGTTATTGAGATGACATTAAATACCATAAATAGATAATTCCTTTGGATATTGGATAGTGGGTTTTCTTCAAAAATAATTGGAGAATAAAAATTTTAAAAAAATGAGAAATATTAAATTGAAGGGACAATAACTTTTGGAAATGAGGAATCACCTAGAATAAAAGGAAATATATTTTCGATCATTCGAAAAGAATAATTTTCTTTTATAAGTTCGTAATTTGTTGATGGATTGAAACACAACATTTTGATTATTTGAAAACATTATGATGAGGGAACTAAAGTAATTTTTAAAAGTGATGAATTATTTTAAGAGTATTAATGATGGGAAAGTTATAACCCGAGGAAAACAAACGAAGGGAAATTTGTTTTAGGATAGAGATGCATAGAAATCATGATATTTGAGAATGATAAAGGAATATAAGTTCTGGAATAAGATACTTGAACATATGATCCATAGGAATATGATATATATGAAAAATAGATAAATTATTGGTGATACTCTTAGAAAGATAAGAAGAATAGATAGGTATTATTTATATTTCAAAATGGGGATATTTCAAACTCAATACATAAGAATGTTGAAATAAATACAACTCATCCCTTGGATATAATTCATTCTAAAAAATAAGACCCAAGAAAAATCAATGAAAAATGGATATAAGTAATTTTTTATTAATTTGATGATTTATCTCACATTAAATATATTATGATTATAAAACATAAACCATATGATCTCAAAATATATAATAGTTTAAGTATGAGTGTTGAAACATAATTTGGATACAATTTGTAGAAGATTCTAATAGATAATTATGTAGTATACTCAAATAGGGAATTTAAAAATTATGTTAAAAATAATAGCATTCATAATTAAATTAGTGAACCATACACACCATAGTATAATGGTGTTGATGAAATAAAGAATGAAATTTTTGTTGATATATACCAAAATATAATAATTGAACATGATACATCTCATTTATTTTGGATAAAATCCATTATAATAGCATTTGACGTTCTAAATTGTGGTTTCAACATGCCCAACTATGATAGGACTCCATATTATATATATATTATATATAACTCGTGTTTTAAATATTTTAGGGTGTTTGGATATCGATGAATTATCAATTGAAAATGTGTGAATCTGGGGATTTTTAATCAATGGGTAGATAAAGGCATGTTCCTTGGATACCCACCTAATAGTGGAGGATATTGGTGTAATAATAAGGAAAATAGGGATATGTTTCACTCTAAAAATATTTAAGTGTTAGAACAATATAATTAAAAATTTTCATAGTATGTTGTAGATATATGTTTAATTAGAGATTATGTTGTTACTATTAAACAACATGTCAATGCTTATGATATTTTTGACAACGTATAAACATATACGATAAATATACTCTTTCATATATTTCTTGTGATGAGTGAAAATGGAATTTATCTCATCCAAGGATGATTAAGAAATTGGACGTCCAAAAAATAATTGGAGATTATGGATAATAGGTTAGAATAAGAATAACATGAAGAATAGTCCCATTTGTCACTTTGTTGTCACAAGTTGATCCAAGAGATATTGAAGTATATTTGGAACATCAAGAGTGGATTGATTCTATAGATTAAAAATTATATTAGGTTGAGAAAAATGATATACATGAGATTTAACCATAACCAAAAGATAAAAGTAATTGGAATAAAGCGGGTGTTCGATAATAAGTTGAAGGAAAGAGGTATAGTGATAAGAAACAAGGAAATATGGGTTTGTATAAGATACTCATAAGTTGAAGAAATTAATTTTGATGAAAAATTTCCCCTAGTAATAGGATCTAAAACCATTATAATATTCCTTGTTATCTAAACACAATTGGTATATTAGATATTATAAACGAATTTCAAGTCTATTTTTATCAATACTGAGCTAGAATAAGAATTTTATATTGTGAAACCGTGTGGATTCATTATTATTTAATATTAAAACTATGTTTTCAAGTTAAATAAGTCTTTTTATGGTTGAAATTAATCTCAATGTGATTTCGATTTTAAGATAGATTATTTCTTGAAGAACATAAATTTATAAAAAGAATGATTTGATATAAAATTATACATAAAAGAAAACCAAGAGGTTACCATAATTTTTGTGATTTATGTTGATTAGATAATATTTATAGGCAATAATAAAAAATATTTTTAAATGGTAAATAGGGAGATAAAGGAGTTTTTTTAGATGTCTATTCTTGGAGAAATGAAGTACTTTATTGGATAATAAGTCTCTCAAAATAATATGTAAATTTTCTTCCCTCGATAGAAGTACACTCAGGAACACTTGATGAAATTTTGAATAAAACATTAAACTCTTGTTTCTACACCCATTTTAGTGGGGGGAAAATATGTTAAAAGATGAGAAATAAAAGTTTGATGATCTTAATTAATTTAGGAAATATATGGGAAAACTATCATATCTCACAAAATTAAGTCTAGATTTAGTGTATGATAATATACTTTATTCTAGATATTAAAGTTAACCAAAAGTGTCTCATCGTATATAATGAAGAAATAATTCTTATATATATTAAATTCATAATTGATTTCATGTTGAAATATGAGGGAATATGAAAGATAGATCTTTTTGGTTACACATATGTAGATTGGGCTGGATGTTTTGATGGAGTAAGATCCACATCTGGTAGAGAATTTATCTTAGAATAAATCTGTGTGATATGACATATAATTAAAAACGTTTAGTCACATTGATCCCTACAATAATATGATTATATATCTACAACTAGAATTGTATCGTAGTTAATATGGATGAAAATGCGGTTGGAATATTTTTTGGTCAATGTGAATTTAATAATTTTCTTAGGTTATGATATTCAACGTACAATCAATCTCATAATTATCTAGGAAAGTATTCCATAGCTAATAAAATTTATATTAAATATCTCTTTATTAAAGAATTTTTGGAAAATTATGAACTAAAGATTGATTTTTTACCTACAAATGAGAAAAGAGTTGATATTTTTATGAAACTATTGTCAAAACAAATAGGTTATATTATGAGGATGATTGTGGGCTTTTATCCTCAATTACATAAAGGAAAAGGTTTGTGGTCTATGTCCCGACTCTTATATTTTCATTGGATAGTTTTTTCAAAGGATGAGAGAATATGTAACATAAATAAATTTGTTGGTATTTAAATTACCTTTAAATAAAGATAATATATTTTGGGGGTGTTTTTTAAAAGCGGTATGTTGTGATGTAATCATGTGTGAACTATTTTAACTATTTATTTTAGTGGATGAAAGACATTTTTAAATATTTTTTTGTTTTTTGGTGATAAATTCATGAGTTCAAGAGGAATTTTCAATTTTTTCTAATCCCTTATTTATGGACAACATAGTTATATAGTTCAATGAATCTTATTCCCTATATTGAGTTTAATCCTGTAGGAATAAAAATTTTGGATAGTCATCCATTCTTTTAATTCAAAGGATAAATTATTTATGTTACTTGGTTGATAAAAAATCCCAGGTGGTTTTGTGAGACCATGAATTGTTTTAGAAGAAAGAAAATGGTTATCTAGAATATGACTTGTGTGTGGTGTTGAATTTTGATATCAGATATAAATAAAATTATAAATGTTAAATATTGTTTAATTTTGTTAATGGATATAGGTGATCGTATAGAGACAAAATGATCAAGGATATCAGATAAAGTCTAATAAACTATGGTGATTAGTTAGTGGATAGAACAAAATGATTGTCTAATTATATTCATAGTTCCATTGGAATAATATTTTCATACAAAATAATATTAGGAAATGATTTTTGATTTTTTAATTTATTAAAGATCATGATTAATTCAAGTTATTATTGATTCTAACTAAATTAATTTAAATGATTGAATTTAAGGAATAAGGAGATTACATAAAAATTCAAATAGACAAGGAACATTTGATGAATTTCCAAAAAAAGAAAATCGGACGAACTTTTATAATTTCATTGGATAGAAGAATATTTGTGAGTTCATCAAACATAGTCCACTAGTCAAACAATGCATGTGTATACCTAAAATAGAAGTTTTTTATTATAGGGTTTTGAGTAAATATCACCACTAAGTGTTTTTATTATCAGATGCATCATATAAGATTTTCTAAGTGAAGTTATAAAACATAGGTTTCTAAATGGATCCATCAATGATAGGTTCCTGAGAAATTGATTAGATAGAGATTTATGAATCATCATACAAAGGTTTCTAAGATAAATTATTGGGTGTTTATTTCAAATAAAATTCATTATAATGAACCTTTGGAAATAAATATTTAACCCTTAATGGATGGAAAAATAATAAATATATTGAATGAAGGATAATTTCCTAAATAGCAAGTTCTTATAATTTTTCATTAGATAGAGAATTACTAGATAAATAATGTCCTACAAAGGAGTTTTGTATCAGTGTTTGAGGGTCTTTACAAAGTTTTTGTGAATAAATTAATTATATCAATTATGAGTTATTATATCAATTTTTTTAAATATAGATTATATTTTTGGAAGTATTGATGAAGAATTTTTACATTGAGTTATGAGGAAATTCATAACGATGTTAGCTGAACCCAATAATTTTATATGTCTGAAGGCATTAAAAGTAAGAATATTTTTTTAGCTTGATATTCAATGTTCAATAAATAATTTTGAATTTTAATTTTTCACTCCTCCCTTGATTTTCATAGAAACACTACCTATATAAAAGGGAGTGAGTGATCTATAAAGATGTTAATTGAGTTGTTTCTTCTATGTTAATTTTTCAGAATGTGATGTAACAACTAAATACCTTGAAGGAGTTATTTTTTAAAACAATCATACACAATATCAAAAAAGGAAGTCTTTTTAGAAAGAGGATGATAAAAGAAGTGTTATCAGATAGAGGAAACTAGACGATGTGGTATGAGACCAAGGATATTGACCAAAGTGGTACTGGACCAAGGATATCAGATAAAGAAGTAATCAAACCAAAGTAGTGTCAGATAGAGGGTACCAGATAGAGTTTAATAGATATTGAATATATCATATGGATTGTTCAAACAAGTAAACTCATTTAGAAATTGTTTGTCGAGGATATGAAATAAGTAAATGACTAATAAAATCTTAGTGTAGGAAAGGTTTGAATAATTTAAATTTGTAGAATAATAATGTAATGAAGCCTATTAATGGAGGTTCCTTTTTTATTAAAAAAATATTTCATCTTATAATTTGTGTGAGGAGAAATTGAATTATTAAATGGTTGTGGTTCTATAAAAATGATATATATTACCTTATAATTATAAACGAATTTTTTTTTTCTGGTGAATGTGTGGTCTTTGATTATTTCCAAACCATGGCAAAGAAATAATAAAGTTATTTAGTAATGAAACTAGTAAATTAATATGTTCAAGTGGGTGTTCTTGTTCCTTTATTTTCAGTACAGTCTATTATATCCAACTAGAGATGAACGTTTTATAAATAAGTAAACATTAAAATAAATAACAATGATTCACACCTAACCTCTTAGTGTTTACATAGTTCCTAAAGGATATATTTACACCTCTCAACTTCCAATGATCCTACTCTATTATATCATTAATCCCTAGATAAAAATAGGAATACGATTCCATTATTATGAACTACCCAGGTCGAAGAACAACATAGACCCCAACAGCTTTCCATAAGTCATGAAGAACATTCCCTATCCCCACAGGTAGAAAAAGAACCATGCTATCAAAACTCACCAAATGGGAATGATACCACCCTTGGAATCCAATAAAGTAAAATAAGGAATCCACATGGAAATCCATAATTATGTGTCCATACATCAAAAATCCATGAACATACATAAGTATTTCCAAAATAATAACCAACATCCAAACATTGAATAATGAAATATAAACAATAACTTCTCATCAACATTAAATTATAAACATAAATTAATGAAATAATAACATATCAAAAAAATACCTAAATCCAAAATAATGTGTATTCTGAAATGGATGATGCATCATTAACCCAAATCCAACATCACAGGATCCCCTAAATTATTCAACTAATAAATATATGTGTGACCCACCACTACAAACAATACCATACTAAGAAAGATGATGAAGACATTAAAATGAAACTCCATAGTATATTTGTTCATTCACTTTTCCTATATCGTAAATAATATTATTATTAATCCCAAATACATATATAGGGTGTGAGGAAAGCCCTAGTATGAAACCACTATGTACTTAAATAATATATTTCTTATAGAAAAAACAATAATCTTATTTTAAAAACATGATTTAAAAAAAACTATTTGTTTTTGTTTTGAAACCAAATGTTGGAAAACCATTTGAAAAAAAATTTGGTTTTATAAATATTATCTAAATACTAAACTAAAAATTAACAATAAAATCAAATTATATAACCAAAAGAAACATATAATAATCATCATCACAATAACCAAGTATGTAAGTGTCACATAAATCAATATCATATATTTACAATTCATCGCACCTGAAACACAGGTTCTGACATCTAGGAAAACTAAATAACAAATAGATAGAATCTAAAAAACACTCATGAAACACTATTCAACGGATATAAACGTAAAAAAATACAATCCTGGTGGTTCTCTAAATCAACAAGGAAATGGACCCTAGCCGGTGTACCAAACTAGAGTAGAACCCCTCCAGATTACACGAACACATACGCATCATTTCTCATTTGCAACACGCCAAAAAATTCACATAATACATGATAATTCATGAACCACATAATAAAGAATCCTTTAAATAAATATAAGGCTTATAAATCCAAAAAAATCACACATAAGTTAATTATATATTAAAACACCTATTTAAAACCCATTTGGAATTAAAATACCCTTTGAAATCTTTTATGAAACAAATCATGTGATATAAAACTAGATTTTAAAGAAACCCAGTTAAAACCCAAATGAAAACTCAATTTGTAAAAAAAACCCAAGAATAAAAAAATAATACCCATGACACAAACCTCAATTACACATTGAAATAATAACATAAAAAATAAAACAAATGGAGACTCAAGTATTAAATTCATGGGAGGGGAAAGATCGATTATGTAAAAAAACCAACTAAATTTACATATAACCTCGTTTCCGTCTTCAATAACCACATGAAATTAGAATTAGGTAACATCATAGGACTATAAATAAAAAATATTCAACAATGAAATTAGATATTTCAATAAAATTAGGTAATATGGATATATGGGTTAAAAGAAAAAAAATAAGTAGAAGGAAATAATGCTAGATGAGGAGAGGTGGATAAATCCATAGGGAAATTTGTGTTTCCCTTTAATAATACACCCAAAACAAATATTTGATCATCAAGAAGAAATTAGAAGGATAGTTCCATGGATATTTGATTCTAGGTCACTAAAATATGGAATAAAGGAATTGAATTAAGTATAAAATCTGCATTGGCATAGATATAACTTCACATATTTTTTCAAATGTAGAAGACAACATGGTTTGGGAATCCATTTGATAAACATGTCCTCTATCTTTATATATCAAAATAGGATACACAATTTTCTTCGAGAGATTCAATATTTACAGAGACCTACACCATCCTAGTAAATTGAACTGGAAAACTTGTCCCCATTTCATATAGATTGGGTGCACAGTTAACACTAACCATATTTTAATCATGTGCCCCACATATTTCCTCCATTTTTCATATTTTCAATCCTTCGACACAAAAAAATCCAAAAATAAAATAATTTTATTAACTAATAAAAATTAATAAATACTATTAACCCATTGGTGTAACATGGACATCTTTTTTCTTATTTTGGGAATATACTAGATGATAAATATGAAAGCATACATTGATTATTTCACCAAATGGTTGATTGTATTTATCTTAAAATGAATATTATTTTTTAAAATCAAATTTGAATCTATATTAGTGTGTGTAAGAAAATAGGTCATTATGGTGTCTGATTTTGTTGTCAATTAAAATAAATTTTTATGAAACCTAATGAATTAAATTTTTCAAATGAACTTCAACCTTTAGTAAGGGATTTTCCTGAATATTTTTCTTGTTTATTTCTCTATATTTTCATCAAATCGAGATATGGAATTATTGATTCATCTTATAACTAATAATATATCGATATCATAAAATTTTTATTATATGGATCAAAAATAATTGAATGATATATAGATTCAATTAGATTATCTGAATTTTAAATGATTTGATTATCTATGTATGTTAACTTTTGTAGCTCCCCAGGTATTTTCAAGAAAATATGATTGTTTTTGGAACATTTTTTTTTATAATAAAAAACAAAAAATAAGTGTCCATGAATAATAGGTATACTTTTACTTGGTTAAATGAAATATTTGGTCAATTTAAATGGTTTTCTGGGTTTTCCCAAATTAGAAACTTGTTGGGTAAAATTAATAACATCAATCTGTGTTGGTTGAATCCAAGAAAATTTATAAATTTTAGAGTCTAGAGAGGGAATAGTTTGTGTATTGATTTTTGGATTTGATTTATTAGAACATAGATATCACTAAGAGACATTTTTATTTGAGATTTTAGTTTTTAGTGAAATTGAGAAGCTTTAGGTTCAGGTTTTAGGGATAGTGGAATATTTTATTTATATTCTATTCATTTTTATTTGGTAATAAATAGAGTTGTATCGGGTACTTTGTGTCATGACTAGTGAATGGGGGTCTTCGTTATTCATTGTATACCTAGTTTCAAACCACCAAGTATATTTTGGCTATATGTAATTTTTTAAAAAATAATTTTATAATTTTTTTGTAAAAAAATTTACCCTTCACTCACAAGAGACTAAAAAAATAACCCCCCACTCTTCATTCAATCTCTCACCATCTTCTTTTAAGGCCTGTTTAAGTACATTATCTAATATTATTTATGTGATGTGGGAATCATATGGTCTCACTTTACATGGATAAATAAAACCATAGGTTTTCACATAATTTCTATTAACTCACCATTATATGTGTGTGAATCCAATTTATGGCCCATTTAACTAATTTCTCGATTGAAATTGAATGAGGTATGATAAATATACAGTATTTAATAAGTTATAACCCATGAACATGGTTTTGGTGGACCATTAAATATTTTAAAAAATGATATGTATGTGTATTTTTCTTGTGTTTGATTATGGGATTTGAGTTCTGACTATTAGTGTTGGGTGTGAGTGAGTTAAAATTTCTGTAATAAGACATCGAAATGATTTTTAGAAGTAAAGTAGGTATTCCACTAATGGATTTTAAATGTTATATATTTTCAGTTACTATCATATTAATGATAATGATCACTAATTACACCTTACTGACAAATAAGTTATCTTGGTTTGTGCAATAAATTATCAATGGATTTCAGTGAGCACTAGTATGTTCGTTAAAGAACATCCAAGTAGTTAGGTCTTTGGGTAGAGGTTCTAGTCAGTTAAAAGGAATGGGAATTATATGGGAAATTTCATGGGTATAGCCTATTGACAATGGAACCCCCTGTCTCGTTGTATAATAGTCATGATATGGTAGCTTTTTTATTTTAAATATAACCTATAAGAAATAAATTAGTTATTATATGGAAGAGAACCTAGTGGGATTTATTATATGATTTTGTTATAAATAAGTAGTGTATTACCATATATATGTAGGTGTACTCGTTATTTTGTGCCTCTTTTATAGAATTCTAATATGGGGGGATGTTATATTATGACATAATAAATTTCATTAGAGTGTGATACGAATTGGTATTTTTATATATTAGTTATGGTTTCAGTTTTGACTATATTTATAGGCTACAATGAGAACATGGATCATATTTTCTAGTATATATATTGTACTCCCAATGGGTAAATCAAAGTGGGAATCCCTTTGCTTCACACACATGTGCATTGAATAGAAA
This sequence comes from Viscum album, assembly GCA_963277665.1. Classification (NCBI taxonomy): domain Eukaryota; kingdom Viridiplantae; phylum Streptophyta; class Magnoliopsida; order Santalales; family Viscaceae; genus Viscum; species Viscum album. The sequence continues at coordinate 445,812,619 of OY728138.1, forward strand.
TGTGTTTTATAGAATGTTATATACCTTTAAAGAACATTATATTTTTTATAGGAAGTAGAGATAAGACATGATGTTCTGGTGAGTTACGTAAGAACTTATGTGAGAGATTATCGAATGTGATGTATATAGAAATTGTTTTAGATAGGAAAAACTATAATATTAGGGTAAATTATATTTTCATGTCCAAAGGAATGTAATAGATTATAGGGTTATTGATTTTAGATATTGGTTATGTCTAAATGATTGAGTATAGATATATGGTACCATGGATTATATTTTAGATTTCTTATGTTTTCTCCTTTATTTGGGGACTACGTACGGATTATCTTATAGCCAAGTGTTGGTATATAGGCCATGATTTCTATGTATTTTTATTTTCGTCACAAAAAATGATGTAGGGTACCTATGGGTATAGTTACTGATAAGGTGGTGGCATAGAGAATTAAAAATTACGATGTTCTATTACACTACCTAGGTACCCATTTCTCATGGAGTTATTGGGAGACCATGGATAAGTAAGAGTAACCCAAATTTCTCATCTTCACTGGTTTTGTTTTGTAAAACCTTTCCCTAATGAATTTCTTATATTTGATGTTGGTTATTTTACCCCTTCCTCTGATTTGTTTTCTATAGATGAGTATAGCTATGATTCACTATTCATAATATGTATTCCATTGGAGTCCTGGTAGGATCATAATAAGGTGAAATTAACCCCAGATTCTCATAATTATGGGTTTATCTATGTTATATCATTCATTGATGTGTTTCTTGTATGTGAGGTTAGATATTTTATTCCTTATTATATGTATTTATTACATCATATTCCTACAGCATATATAACTACAAGCATTAGTAAAATCTAGTGAGTGTGGGTATTGTGGTGACTATATTAGAATAAAATTATCTATCATAATCACTTTTTTACTATATATTATTGATTGTTTCCATTCTTATACATATATTCATTGGATATTTTCAAATATATATGTGTCTTATTTAGTGGTTCTCAATAGAGTTTTATATTTACCCATGGCATGTGGTGTTTTGTGGATTTGAAAACCACTATGTTTGGTTTTTAGGTGGAAAACATTACAAGAGATCAATCTAGGAAGCTTAATGGTTTTTGGGAGATAATACCAAGGAATGACTTATGGTTTTTTGATTATGTATCCCTCTATATTTTTTAGTTCATTTTATAATTTTTTTTCTCCGTGGGACATCCTTTTGAAATATGTATATATGACATCATGGGTCTATTTTTCTATATTATGACAATGTTTATATATTAATAATGATTATCTCTTTGTTCTAATTCCTTGAAATTAATCTAATGAGTTATTATGTTCTGTTTGTTGATATATTATTTTATTTTGTAATAAAAATAGTATAATCACATAAGCATTGGTTATATACTCTCAACAATAGTTTTTAATCTCTATCATATGAGGAGTTTCACTTGAGCTCAGGTGGAACCTATGGATTTGTTGTTATTTTTTTCTCTAGGAAAGATCACCATTTATGTTGATGTAATCTAATATTGATTATATAATATTTAAAAAAACTTCTTTTTATAGAAGTTAAAAAAATATTAAATATCTAGTGATTCCATTTGATTTAACATATTCTACTACAGTTTTTATGTTTTTAATAAACTATATGTTTCATAGATATCTTGATACATTCACCATGGTATTTTTCGAGGAAATTATTATTTATTCTTAATTGAAGGTGGTTCATGAGCATGATATTTGAATTTGGTAAATAATTCTTAGAGAGTGATGCTTGTTTGAAAAATTATATATGTACTATTTTAGGATCCATGAAGTGAATGTAACGACTTGATGTTTTCTAGCTGAAATATATATTGTTATTGATATCTTGGTCCACACAAAACAAAAAACAAAAAAAACATTATAAGGGATCAATATAATTGGTTTGTAAAAAAATTGTAATAATGTTATGAAATATAAATGAATATTTATGTATATATAAAGAAGAAAGAAATAAATAAAACCCTTTTTAAATATCGACTTAATAACAATATCTAAGAAATTATTAAAATATTTTTCTAAAATTTATTTCTTCCCAAGTGAAATATTTTATTTATATGAATAAATAATTAACACTATATTACTTAGTAATTTAACTGTAAAAGAATTATTAATATTCTAGAAGTCATTTTCCTATTAAAATAATTGTCACTATATTTTATGTTTTTAATTAAACATAAAATTTATAAAAAATAGAATGTTATTTGGAAAAACAATCAAACTATTTTTCTATTTTTCATGTCCATATTACATTAAAGTGGATTTTTTGAATTTTTTGTAAAATATTGATTTTTAGGTGAATAGTTCAAAATACTTTTTTTACAAATAAAATTTATGTTATGAAATTATTATTATATAAGTATGAATTTAAAATTCCTAAAGAGTTTTTTAAAAATAAATATTTATTTTATTATTTTATTTGTATTTTTCAAAATTTTGTTTTTAATTAATAAAACCATATTACACATTTTCGAACATAATTTCTATTTTTTAAAAAATATTTTTAATAAATTAAAGATTTAGTATTTTAATATTAATTTTTTATATCTTTTAAAAATATATTAAAAAATATGGATTTAAAATTTTTAATCATTAGATCCAATTTATATAATAATTAAATATTTATATTTGGGGATAAATGATTAATTAATTTTGTAAAAACTAGTTACTGGGGTGAAAACCAAAATGGTAAAAAAGAATAACCTAAGACGTAAATGGACTAAAATGTTACAATAATGTTATAAGTGGGTGTTTGATGTGCTAATAAAGCTTATATTTTTTCATCCCCATTATTTTTCAGTTCTTTATCAACTTTCCATAAGAGTGACTTTCCATTATTTATTTTTTGGGGTAATCACAAAAGTGTCATCTCTTTTCACTTATAAAAGTGGAACTTTACTCCTCACTTACCCTCAAATAAAAACGCCTATGTTTATACCAAATTATCCCCAAACCTCTCCTTGAAACTCCTACACATCTTAAAGAGTATCTTATCTTCTCAAAATACCATCCCTCAAAGGTTTAATCCCCTCCGGAAAGAAGATAATCCAAGTAGTAAGGTATATATTTCATACTCCTCTTTTGCTTTTCTATTTAATTATGTAATTTTATTCTTCTTAAATTTTAATTTCACATGTAACTCCCTTACCCTAGAATACTGGAGCTGGGGCATTATTTTTAAACATTTTCATCATTAAAAGGAATCAAATCCTGAATGACCGATCAGTTTAGCAGTCTTGTAAAATAAATTACATAATTAAAATTTACATTACAATTAAAAAAATAAAATAAAAAATATATAATTGTTTTAGAATACCATTATAATCCTTGATTAACCCTTCATATTAGTCATCATAAAATTCTTGGCATCTTGGGAAAATAAAACCTAAGAAAGGGTTGACTTCAGATACTTATTGATGATAAAAAAATATAGCATAAGCTATCATGAATAAGAATTAAATTTTATTGAAAGTATAAAACCAAAATAAAATCCTTTTAAACACAATATTTAACATAATATAGAAATAATAAATCAAAATAATTCCAGTTAAACATTCACATTGATATTATACTAGTTGATTAATCACATGTAATATTAATAACTAATCCTATAATGAGGGAGTGCATAATTATTGGCATATAAAACTTACTATAGAGGCTTCATTCCTAGAATATAATTCTATAAAGGCTTCATGAACGTAATCTAATATTTTTAAGGCTTTGTGCCAAAAATATAATACTTTCAATGGTTCATGTGAATAACTAAATAAATGGGTATGGCATCAACCAAAATCATGTCTATTTTGTTTCATAAAACCTACCAATGCATCGAGGGGATGTAGCGTGAATAACCTATCAATTATTAAGTCCAATGCATTGCTCATATGAAAACATTGAAATATAACATTAACATTTTTATTAAAACTAGCATATGAAATATTAATACTTTAACCATAAACCATGAATGGTATGAAAATAGCACATCCACAGTGAAACATATCATAAAACCTTCAATACAATATTTGATATTGTATCATAATAAATAAACATAAATTAAGCTTAAAATACAACAATGGTTGTTTACATAGATTAAAATAATCTAATAAAATCATCAATATTATTTGAGAGATATATCCCTTTTCACTTTGAAATCATTTAAAATTCTTAAAATTATACATGAATATATTTCTATTGAAAAATAACCATGTAATATTGTAAGGGAATATTTAAAATGTTAAGGTTTCATAATGAAGTTAAATAGAAACTTGTTCCATATAAGTTAAAAAAACATTCTTTTCTTAATTTGTCGAAAATATAATAAAGTACCTTATTTGGAAAACAAGAGAAAGATTCCATTCAAAAAAATTTATAGAAAGTAAAACATGGTTATAAATTACTTTAAAAAATTTCAAATGTATAGTAATAATATTTTTAAATACATTTTTCAGAAACATGTGCATGGAAGATAAAGATTTCCAGTAGATACTTACATATAAACAATCTTATATAATAATGAAATTGTGAAATTAACCCTCACTTTATGATTCCTTTTGGGTGGTCATCCATTAAACTCAGGTATATTGGTTTGAATCATGTTTATAATTTATTATAAAAACATAATAATTATAATAAAATTAAATATAATCTTCTTATAATATCTTATTACACATTTTTTAACAATATTTTATAATTTTACTATTTCGGGTGTTAATTGCCTAGTTTTCTCAAGTATGTTTTGACTTGTTATTTGCTTATTATATTATACAGATCATGATTTTATCATATATAGAATTTAAATAAAAACTTCATTATATTATATATTTATAAATATGTATTTATAATAATCTATAACAATTGGAGATAAGAAAATGAATGCACTGTTCATGGGGACGGTAGGCTATATTTACACAAGAATGCTACCATCATTTCTCTATTGTATTAAAATATTTAAAAGTGAATAACACACATGTAAATTATAATTCCAGTAAAATATATATTTCATATATGTTACATATTTTTATTAATATTATCCTTAATATATTCCATGTATAGAATGAACAAATCACGTAGCTTTAAGGGGGCGGTAGTCCACACTTCCAAAAATAATGTTATGAATATCCATAGTATGGAAATAATGAAGGTATGTTTAGTATAAAAATTATCGAAAATTAAATAGGTTACAATATACATATTATAATATTACTTAACCATTAGACTAGTTTAAATACCAACCATTGAGGTGATAATGGAAAAATAACATAAATAGTATTCAGAGAGTCAATTAATTGGAATATCTTGGACAATAATTTTGTTTCTTAGAATGAATAAGGGATGGTGAGAAACAACATGGATAAGATATATTCCATTAGAAACATAACACTCATATATATACCTGATTTTTGAGTCATAATATATTTATGGATGAAGGAGGTGAGGAGGATGTAGATAAATAAAATTAATTAAGAGAGATACTTTGAGAAAATTACCTCTTGAATATCACATAATTAAAAGACCCTTGAAAACCTGGAATTTTGTCTTTTAATGAGACCCAAAGAACTTTTACGTCAGTATAGTGAGGAGGGGAGGTTTTGGAAGATATTTTAGGAGCTTGAATTATTTTTGGAATGAAATGGGGAGGTGAGGTGTGGTATTTATACTTGAGGAGTGGTGGGTTCAAGTGAGTAAATTATTTATTATTTTATATTAAAACTAACCACATCAAGGTGGAATTAATTTAAATTAATTATAAATTAAATTAATTTTTTATAGGCTGGTTAGGGTTTATTCACACCTCAAAAAACCATTAAATGTATCAATTCCTTAGTATGTTACAGTTTTACCTTTTAAATTTAACACTTGTAACAATTGTACGTATACAACGGTATATAATTTTTTACCATGGTAACATTTTTATACCTAAAAATTAAATTGAACTTATAACCTAATTTGAACTTTATTTTTCCAAATATTTAATCCATTTTAACTAATAAAATTAACTAAAATTGTAAAATTATATTTAAAATTAATTCTAAAGATAAAACAAAAAATGGTTTTTGAAGTGAAATGTTCAAAAGCTTGAAATGGTTTTATATATAATTTCAATTTTAAATTGATACCAATGGCCTATACTAATATTATTGATAAAAAAATTATCTAATTATACTTTAAAATAAATTAAAAGGATAATCTAACAATATAAATACATTAGATAAAAATAGTTTTGAATTAAAATGTAATATTTTTCACTGTTCACTAAAATATTGAATTTATCAGAAAAATACCAAAAAATAAACTAAAGAAAATTTTGATGTCCTAATTCCAAATAAATAATATATTTTTTCAAATACAACTTATAAATGTGTAAATAATTATATTATAAATTGGTAGCCCATCACAATATGGTAAAACCATGTTTTTGAAAATTACTTGTTTTATTGGATTTTTTCAAATATAATATCTAGAAAAAAAACAAAATAAATGATAAACATTATATTATATATAATTTTGTTAATTATTTTAACTCTTAATATTTTAATGGCTAGGTTATAAAATATTGTGGTGATTTTGAACTCACTATTTCTTGAAATACAAGCTACAACATATATATTTTGTTAATGAAAATATGACATAAAATATTGGGGTGTTACATTCTCCCCTCCTTCCATAAATTTTATTACTTAAATTTGAAATTTTACTTCATAAATTAAAGGTTGAAACAAGAAAATTCATTTTTGGGAAACCCATGACAATAATATGGTTAATAAAACATCCTTTTAATAAGAGGAAAAGGGAAATGTTAAGGTTTCCATAAAATTAGACTTTAGAATAGAAAACAATTAGTGGAAAGTGAAAAATAGGACATGGAGGAGAAAACAAATGATCATGTTTTGATATGTAGTGATAGATAACATCTTCATCAGAATTAATTCCATCACAAAACTATAAATATGTGATGGTTTAAAATGTTGGTGATTTCCCATTATGAAATGAAATTTAATAACATTTTTTAAAATTTTATTGGTTGTGGAATTAATTTACTACCTAAAATATGAAAACAAAAAAATATACTTACTTGATATGTAGAGTTTCATCTTTTAATAAATACCTACCAAAAACTCATCTTTCTCTCTAAAATATAATAAATTTCCAAAATATTCCATTTTTTCAATCGTACATGTTTACAAAAATGAACATATACACTTTGTGACATACCATTTAAATAAAGAAAACTATGTTATACTAACCAATATATAATGTTGTCTAGCAGAAGTTCATACATCATTTTCACCCTTCAATTGAAGATTCAAGTCTCATGGCCTTACCGGATGTGACAGGTTGTCTCCAGACCTATGGGTTTTCCTTTTTCTAAAAATATATTTTTATAACATTCCCAAAAATAACCTTAAGAAATACTTTAACCTTAAAAACAATATGAAATGTTAATATTAATCCATTAAAACCTTCAGTATTTTAAAAAATACTTCTATCTAGCTTAATTTTCTAAAAATTTCACTGAATTTGAAAAATCAAATTAACTTAATATTTTCCAAAAACAACATTGTGTGGATATTTTTCCATGTTACATAATATTTAAATACATTGATCACGCTAAAACCTTAATGAGAATACGAATTCTTCAAAATACTTAAGGAAGTATTGTTAAAGTTAAATTCCTATATATCTCATGATTATTATAAATAAAATATAATAACTTAATTTTCCTAATCCATAAACACAAATATATTAATTATTACACTTCAAATATAGTAACAACATAAGATTGAACTTGATCCCATAGATTCTTCTGAACTATATTTCCTTGACACTTCAGAAAATCATTTTCATTATGTCCCAGATCATTAGAATTATAGCATTACACATTTACATCTTTTTTTCCCTTGTATAAATGATCCTACTAAACGTTTTCTCCACACTTATAAAAAGCTACCATTAATTTTAGACAAGTAACCAGATGTTTTTTCCCATAATTACCATATATGGTAAAATTCTTATTTCCTTTTTTCTCTTTATCCATCTCTTACTCCACCATTCTCTTCTTCTATTGATTTACCTTAATGTTATAATACATAGAAACTAATTTTGTTGTCTTGATAGTACATAAAACTATAACTTCGTATGATGAGAACTTTTGGGAGACCAATGCATTTCAGATAAATTTCTTTAACCCATAAAATAAACAACTCAATGGGTCATGTATATAGTATGTATCCTACCTTTCTAATCTAGTGAAGTTGGCTTCATATTTAGAAACATTCACATCCTTATTTTTTCTTAGATTCAATAATTTCCTCTCTATATCCGCTCTCTATTCATGAGGGAAATAATTTTTCTTAAAAATTTCACAAAATCCTTCTATTCCATAATTTTAATTTCATGATCCTCTTTGGTGTTTCTAATTAGTGAAAAACATTGATCCGCATCTTCTGTGATATGATTAACTTACATGAAAACTTTATCCATTTCATTTCATTCCAAAGATATAAATATTTTCTCTAAAGACCTTATCCACAATTTAGCTATAAATGGATTTTTAGTACTATTTAATGTTAGATATTGTTATCTCATGAAGCATTCTAACATTGATCCTCCACTTTGCAGATCATGATGTTCCATATGGGTAAGGATAATGTTCGTAATTTGAGTTAGTTTTCTAATTATAGATATTTGATTCACAACACTAGTTACAGCTCTAGTTCCAACATCATTATCTTGTATTAGAGGGAAATACATACATTGATCACATGCATTGATATGTTTTCCATTCTCTACCCTAGGCATCATTTTTAAATAATTATATACTTTAGATTCAGTTATTAATCATAATTTATTATTCATGACTAGTAAAAATTTTAATCTAAATTGAAAAAATTATTCATATCTAATATCATAATCATAAAAATGATTTCACTAGGGACATATTTTCTTATAAATCCTTCATAATGGTTTAAAATGAAAATGATAATTATCTAATGAATAACCCCTACTATTTTCAAAATAGGTGCACAGTAATGTCTGTTGTTGAATACCAGGTTACCACGAGTAATGCTGGGAACACCTTGTCAGAGTTGTAACTCATAGGTAAATCATTTCCAGAAACACATCTACTTGATATATCTAAACATGGATTCATTTATGGGAAAACCCACATAATCTCTATTTTACTAAAATTATAGAATTTTCTTATATTCATATTCTCAAATTTTATCTTATTGTTATGTTAACTTATATATAATTTCTAAATATATCTTCTAAGGTTTTTACTAAACATCTTATGATACCAACAGTGACACCCCGACCCCAGAAGCCCATATCTGGTGCATTACTTTTTTAAATTGGAATGGTTATAAGGAATCAAATCATTAAGGATTGATTTGATTATTAGTTTTGGAAAATATATTACATACCTGAACATTATATTACAATTCATAACATAAAATAGAACATAGATAATGCTTTTATAATTCAATTATTATCTTATATTAACCCTATCAATCAGTCAAAATACACTTATTTGAATCCTAGGGAAATAAAACATAATAAAGGCATGATCTCAGATGTCCAATAAGAAAAAATAATATAATATAAGCTATCATGAATAAGCATAAACTTTTACGGAAAGTATAAAACTGAAACAAAATCCTTTTAAACATTACTTGGAACATAATATTGTAAGAATGAATCCAAAATAATTGTATTTAAATATTCACTTGAATATTCTACTAGTTGAATTATCACATGTAATATCAATAACTGTTCAAATAATTAGGGAGCACATAATATTGGATATCTCAAACATTCCTTCAAATCTTGATGACAAGAATCTAATATTGTCAAGGCTTCATGCTAATAATATAAAAGCTTCAAATCATCATGAAAATAATCTATTACATTCATGTTTTTATGCCAATAATGTAAAAATGGGTAAGGCCTTGGCCAATACCATATCTATCTTTTTTCATGTAACCTACAGTTGCATAAAATGGATATAGAAGGCCCCTACCATCCCTTACTAAGTCCAATGATTTACACATATGAATTGGGTGAAGCATAACATAAACATTATTATTAAAACTAGCATGCAAAATGTCAATACTTTACCCATAAACCATGAATGGTATAAAAATAGAACATCCATAGTCAAACATATCATAACACATTCAATGTAATATAGAATATTGAATTATAATATATGAACATAAATAGAGCATAAAATCCATGAAAAGATGTTGATATAGATGAAAATAATCTAATAAAATCATTAAAACTCTTGGAGAGAGATATCCTTTTTTATTTTGAAATCATTTAAAATTTGCGCAATTACCACCAATCCAATGGCCTAAAGTCCTTAATTTTTATTCTAATAAGATAAACCCTCTTTTAAGGGATGAATCGGGAAACCCAAATAAACTTCAATAATTATTAAATTACTTTACCTGAAGAACTTGAGAGACATAATAGACTAACAACACAGAGCTACCTTACCCCAGCATGTAAACTCAAGCCACACAATTATAAAAGAAAATATTTATTTTGAAAATAGCCTTTTAATATTTTAAGGTAATATTCATAATCGTTAGTCATTTTAGTGGGGGAAAAGAGATGCTTATGTCGTATAATTTAAAAACATTCTTTACTTAATTTTTTGAAAAGATCTAAAGTTACTTGTTTGTAAAATGATATAAATATTCCTTTCAAATCATTTTATAAAAAGTCAAACATGGGTATAAATGAATTTAAAAAAACAAAGGAAGAGTAATAACATTTTGAAATACATTTTTAATAAACATGGACATGGATTATGAAGATGTTCCTGTGGATACTTATATATAAGCAACCTCGGATAATAATGACATTGTAAAATTAACCATTTCATTGAAATTCCTTTTCGGTGATCATCCTTTAAAATCATATATAATGGCTTAAATAGTGTTAATAAATTATTATAGAACCATAATTAGGCTTATAATTTTATATGTCATCTTATTATAGTACATTATTACATTTTTTTTAACAATCATTCAATATTTCACTATTTCGGGTGTTAAGTTCCTAGTTTTCAAAAGTATGTTCTGAATTTTTATTTTCTTCTTATATTACATAGATAATGAATTAATCATCTCCAGAATTTAATCCAAGAATTAATTACCTTATATATTCAGTAAAAATTTATTTAGAATAATCTATAATGTTTAGATATAAGAAAAGAAATTCGATGTTGATGGAGATAGTAGGTCGTGCGTATGCATGAACACTACTCGCATTTCTTTATCAAATTAAAATATTTAAAATTGAATGAAACAAATGTATATTATAATTATAGTATCATATCAATGTCATATATGTTACATATTTTTATTAATATTATCTTTAATATGTTCTATGTATAGTGTGAATGAATCAAATCACTTTGAGGGGGCGCTAGTCCACACTTCCACAAACGATGTAATCATACATCCACAATATGGAAATAATGATGGTATGTTTAATATAAAATGTAAAAAACAAGAAATATTTTATAATGTACATATAAAAATTTTACATAACTAGAAAAATAAATTTAAGACCGTACATTAAGTCTATAATGGAAAACTAACAAAAACAGTATTCACGGAATCGATTAACTGGCATAACTTGGACAATAATTTCATTTCATTGAATAAGAGAAGGTGAGAAATATCACAGATATTAGATATTCAATTAGAAACATAAAAACCCAGAATATAAATTATTTTGGAGTTATCATTAATTTATGGATTACTGAGTTGATAAGAAAGTGGAAAAAGAAAATAAATTAAGAGAGCTACTTTGAGAAACATTTTACTTGGATATCACCTCCTTAAAAGACCCTTGAAGACCATTGATTTTGAATTTTTTTGGGGACAAAAGCACTTGTACATGATGATAGTTATTAGGACTAGTTTTTTAAATACTTTAGGAGCTAAAAGTATTTTTGGGTCGAAAGGGTGAGGTGAGGGGTGGTATTTATACTTAAGGAGAGGTGGGTACCACTACTGGAAATTATATCTTTCCCAACGCTTCTATACTAACGGTTTGAAAAAACCGTTGGTATAGGTCCCCTTTCCCAACGGTTTGGCCAAACCATTGGGAAAGGCCCCCAAATTGGCCACTTTTCCCAACGGTTTGGCCAAACCATTGGGAAAGGCCCCCAAATTGGCCACTTTTCCCAACGGTTTGGCCAAACTGTTGGAAAAGGTAGACTTATCCCAACAGTTTGGCCAAACCTTTGGGAAAGGCCCCCCAAATTGGCCACTTTTCCCAACGGTTTGGCCAAAATATAGGGAAAGGTACCTAAAAATGCCACTTTTCCCAACGGTTTGGCCAAACCGTTGGGAAAGGTCCCTAAAAATGCCACTTTTCCCAACGGGTTGGCCAAACCGTTGGGAAAGGTAGACCTATCCCAACGGTTTTCCCAAACCGTTGGGAAAAGTGGGCCAAAAATTCAACGTACCACCCAGAATCAAAATCAAAACCAATACCTATACCAACAGTTGTTAGAACCGTTGGTATAGACCTATACCAACGGTTGTTAAAACCGTTGGTATATGTACTTCCATTTTTTATCAGGCCTTCGTACCGAGAACATTATATAAATCAAAATTTAAAATATTTATGAGAATACATATATATATTTATGTAATTATGATCACAAAAGTCATGTTAGGTTAGTGGTTGAGTCGTTCAATGATAAACAAGGGGTCCTGGGATCAAATCCCAGTGAATGTTTTATTTTTGGAATTTATATACCAACGGTTCCATTACCGTTGGTATAGATTTCATATTACATATACCAACGGTTGAACCGTTGGTATAGACCTATCTTAACGGCTTACTTGGCTACGGTTCTCCAAACCGTTGGTATAGGCTATACCAACGGTTCCAAACCGTTGGTAAAGGTTAGTTTTCCAGTAGTTTCAAGTGATTAAATTATTGATTATTTTATATTTAAAGCAAACGACATTGAGGTGGAATTAATTACAAATAATTAGAAATAAAATTTTTTTAATAGGATTTTTAGGGTTTATTCACACATCAAAACCCCATTAAAGGATTCAATTTTTCTTAAAGTTAAGCTTTTACCTTTTTATTAACACTTATCATGTTTTTAACTATACAAAGGTAAATAAATTTTTACTATGGTAACTTTTTTATGCATCAAAATTAAATTGAACATATAAACTATTTTTTAACATATGATTCGAAATAATCAATTCATTTTACCTAATTCAATTCACATAGTTGGGAAAATTATATTTAAAATTATATCAAGAGATAAAATGAAAAGGCAGATTTTTAAAGTGAAACGTTCAAAAGTGTGAAACATTTTTATATCTAATTTCAATTTGAAATTTATTAAAATAAAAGTTATTGGTTTAATTGATAAAAAATTAATCTAATTATACTTCAAAATCAAATAAAAGAATAATTTAACAAATAAATAAATTAGATAAAAAACATTTTTGATTTAATATCGAGTATTTGTCACTATTCGCAAAATTACGAAATTATAACAAAAATTCCAAAAAATCTACCAAATTAAATTTTGATGCCCTAATTCCAAATAAGAAATTTATTTTGTCAAATATAACTTTAAAATGTTTCTAAAAACATATTTAAAATGGATACAACATCAAAAGGCGGTAAAACATTATTTTTGAAAAATATTTGTTTTATTAGATTTCTTCAAATATCATATCTAAAAAAACAAGAAAAATGAATGGTAAACATTATATTGTTTATAATTTGTGTAATACTGTTAAATATTTCTATTTTAGCATCTTGGTTATAATAGATCGCGGTGTATTTGAACTTGGTGTTTCATGCAATGAATGTTATTAAATATAAATTTTTTTAATAAAAGTGTACCATAAAATCTTCGGGTGTTGCATCACCATATTATAATGGTAAAATTAGTATGATTCTCACACTGGTATGTTATTATAATTATGCTTAAATCAAGAACCACCTTCCCCTTTTCCATAAATAAAAATGAAAATGTGAATCGTGCATTGAGCGGATTACCGCCTACACAACAAAAACAAGTTTCATTTTATTTTACCAACATACAAGGCCGGTCCTGAAAGTCAATTTGAAATATAATTAATATATTCATAAAATATTTTATATTATAAAAATATAAACTTTTTTCTCTTTTATCTTATTCAATGAATATAAAATAATCACCCATGTGTGTGTGCAGACTACGGCCTCTATGGACCAGTGTATTTGGTTTTTACTAACCCCATCATGTATAGTATATTTTATAATTGATTAGTATATATGAAATATTTAAGTAAAATATATCCTTAATATGTTTCTTTTTGTATGGGAAAAAAATTAATGATCTTCAAAAGGTAGTCCATCGATATCTTTAAATAACCCAAAACAAGATCATAAACATTTCCATCTTCACCAAATGTGAATAAAACATCCATGTAATGTATTTATGAAATTATTTCTCTTTATAAAGAAAATTAATTCTTTTACCTTTAGTGGTTTTTTAATTATTATCTTCTGGAGATAAAGGAAGATATTTGGATTTTTTTATGAACCAAGATTAAAATGTTTAGGATTATAAAAATCATGATGTTGAAAAGATACTATGACAATTTAATACATGAATATAATTGTTTTTAATAATGATTATAATTGGAAATATAAATGATAAATACTTTTTAAATATTTAATTATAATGGTTATATTTTTTATAAAGTAGTATAAATTGATTCCATGTAAAGCAATGTTAATGGTAAGGCACTTGATTACTCAAACATTATTCCTTGAGTTATACACTCTGCTCTTGATTCACCCCCTATGCTTATGAAATTATCCATTTTAAATGATGTTATCAATTTATTTTGGGGAAATGGAGTTCTTTATCCAAATAAATTTCCATGAAACTTTTTGTCACTTTTTTTTTGAAAAAAATGAATGATTTGTTTTGAAAAAGAACTCATAACTATGACTTTTATAAAGATGAATAAAAATGTTCATGATTTTTTTCATTACCTTGACATTATCTAATTACAATAGAGATATGTTTCATGTTTCACCCTATATTTTAATTAATTATTTTATAACATTGGTTTATAAATTTTTTATATCAAATTCTTTAATTCATGATGTTATTTTATACTATTTGGATGTTTTCTGAACCCCATTATTTTTTCATGGTAAATTTTAGATATGATGGTTATTTATTTTAATTACAAAAAATAAGTATGGATGATGATAGGTTAAAAAATATATCATATTAAAATGCATTTATTTAGGATTATATCTTAGTATATATCCAAAAATGAATTTATAAAGTTCATAGTTGTGTGCTAATGGGGGGTTTTTTAATATTTTCAGTCATTAACATAAGTAGTTTTTTCAAATAAGATGGAGCATAATGGGTTTTCTTATGAAGGGTTTTCTTTGTATATGGTAGTGAAAATTTTCCATATTGATTGTAACGTTATGAAACATTTTCAAGATGATTTTAATTTAAAAAAATTATGTATTTAATGATTATGAATTTTTTTTAATAATATTTTGAACTTTTATATCATGATCACATGTTTTATGATTATTGATATGTATTTTTGGAGAAGTCATAATGTTTACACTATCTTAATAATCTTATTTTGATCTTATATTTCTCTATCAATTTTCATTATTATCTTCCATTGTTTTATGATATCTTATTATGATACTTAAGTAATTCTTAGGATTTACTTCACGTTTGTGATCTGATATGTTATGATATATATTTTCCTTATTGTGTTCCTGAGATCATCCCAAACTTATATTTTCATTCCCATTATTATTAATATAATTATATCATGTGATATGTCTAGAAAGGGGATAAATATCACAATTATGCATAAATATTTTAAAGTGTTATGAAATATGTTTTTTATGTACCGATGTTTAAAGAAACTAACCCTTTAGGTCCTTGGGTTGTGAGACTGTTTGTGAAATATATTATTTATATAATGGTATTAATGTATTATTTATGTTATTTTTATCTTGGATTGTTTTAGTTAGTATTGAATAATTTTTTAGTTATTTTTTGAGATTTATTTAATGAACATTAGTAAACATCCTAGGTAAAATATTATGTGATGATGAAAATAAAAGGATAACATCCTGATGTTTCGGTAAAGTATATGTTGTATGGTTCTCCTAAAAAGTACGCTCATTCCTAGATACTAAAAGTAGAGATAGGCTCAAGAAGAGTTGTATTATTGGTAAAAAAAATAGTAAAAGTAAGATTAACTACTAACTCAATCAACACCTGGTGTGTGATAATGTGGATGTCACAAACTAGCTTTGGTCAACCATAAAATAGTCACCTAAGCTAGCCCGCAGCATGTCTCAAGGGGCGTTCCCAATCTCCCAGGGATAGAAACTAGTTTCGGGCATCAAATTAGAAAAGTAGAGATCAATATGGGAAAAAAGACAATTAAATATATAAAATGAACGGAAATTAATAAGTACATGAAGTGAAAAAAAACAGAACAGCTCAGCATACCTCCATGTGACCTTCTAGGTCACCATCCAACACAGTTCCATGCTCACTACACATGCAATTCAAAACTAAAACCTAAAAGTGAAAAGATTAGATAGGTGTGATCATGGAAATTCTCAGTAAAAAATACAATTATAAACCACTAAATCTAATGCCTCATTTACCAAAAAAATCCATTAACACAAGTTTAAAAATACAAGTATAAAAATAGGGTTTTACCATTTTAAAAATAAGTACATGATTTTACCTTTTTAAAATCCAACACACACTATATATGATTTCAAAAACCATTTTACATTTTATAAGCAAAACCATGATAAGAGATACCAAAGTTGTGTTAAAATAAAATAGGTAAACAGAGAAAGATGAAAATAAATTAGTATGATGGAAAATAAATAGGTAATGTAAATAATTATGTAACCATGGGTGATCCTAAACATCCCTAGAAGATGCCTGGATATACTTGGTTCTGAACCACCTGTCAGCATATGGTGAAACTGCTAAGTCTATAACCAACTATCCACCCTCACGGAAAAAGAAACCAATGGCACTCCCAATATAGCCTCTATACGTACAAGTGGGTACCAACTCCTCTAATCAAGGATGATAAACAACTATCAATCAATCAAATAAAAGAAGCTCAGGAACCCATGGTGGTTATAACAATAAAATTGTGTAAGTTGGAGGCCCCTGTACGCGTGACTTACCATACCATGTCATCACTACACTTTCCACCCCCAAACACAGACGCTTCCTATAAAATAACCCATAAATGGTTAACCTTGGCAGGGGATCCCCATATACATATTCAATCATTTCACATTAAGAAAAGTGTCAATTGGGTCATCATGTAATGCCCAAATCGAAAACATTTTCCAAAAACATTTAAAACTCTGACCAATCACACACAATTTCCAAATGCAACCCATTCTAAAAGTTAACACAACTTCACCAATGAGTTTGAAGAGCCAAACGGGCCTTTAAGTCCAAACCCTCCAAAACCATTACCCCAACATCACCCTTGAATAAAAAGTTCCAAATGGGACCCTGAGTCAAGAAGACTATATAAATTTACCCAAAACATCATACCAATAACACTTTTAAATTTATAAATTCAAATGACACCTTAAGTAAACATTCACCAAAGCCCACACCAAGAGCCAAACATGCAATGTGCTCTTCAAACTTACTTCCAAATAGTCCCATAAAAGTACTTCAGAACAAACCATACAATTTATAAACATGTTTATAAATAAACTATACAATTTATAAAAAAATTTATAAACAATTTAATAAATGAACCAAACAATTCATAAATAATTTTATAAATGCACTAAAAATTTATTGGAAACCCCCAATAACAATTTTAAGAACAAAAAAATTTAAAATAAAAATCATAGGTATCATAACTAGACCGACTCACAAAATCCCCTAGAAAAACTTATTTTAAGTAAATTATATGAACACAAAAACACTAATCACATCAAACAATAAATATAATTGAGGTGAAAATAAGCATTATGAAGCAATTGAAAACATGAAATTTTCAAGGAATCATTTTGGAAAAGAAATATTTGAAACTGCTACCCCAAAGAGGAACTGATTCATGCCGAACACTTTGGCCCTTGACAAAAAAGTTGGATACCATTTGGAATCATCCCACAATTGCATGCACATACCTATATATATATACAAATATCCATAATCCAATGCATGTATTCCCTATTCTATGAGGGAATAAGTACATGGCAGATATATATATATTATATATACATATACTTTATGTATATGAATGACCGCCCTCTGATGTGGATCAAAAATTCACTATTACAACAAAGGTACCCAAAATTAACACGGAAAAGACAAACACATGACCAAAAAAGTACCAGCGAATCACATAAACCAAAAGACCCCTAATTGGATGATGCGGAACAAAATAGATGGTGCATGAAGCATACAAGAAACATTGGTGGCATAGTGAAATAAGTAAATCTATATCACCCTTGATGGTGGATTTCAAAATATAGACCAACATGTCCCAATACATCAATTTCATACCCTATAGAAGGAAGAACCCCACAACCAGATATTAGCATAACTTTAAGGTTTTGGAAGAATCCAAACTACGTACCGAAAGAGAACAAAATGCATATGTGATTAAGTAGAATATGATTAAGGAAAATACCTCGATGAACCATTGGAGAAACATGAAAAAATCTGAAGAAATCTTGAAGAATGAGGGAGATCCAGGGAAGGGGGGTCACGTGACACCAAGACTCAGTCGAGGTCATGTGTGTGCCTACTGTAGGTTGCAGTCAGGAGGAGGTTGTGGCCTTGATATGTTCCAACCATAGAGGGTGTTGTAGGGGAGTCCTGGATATGGAGACCTATCGCACTAAAGGGGGGTTACGAGGGGGAGGTGAGATGTTGAAAAAGAGGGGGAAAGGGGAGATATGTGTGTGGTTATAATTAGGGGGAGAGGGGAGATGAGTGATATAATTAGGGGGAGAGGGGAGGTTTGTGAGAGAATAAAAAAAGAGTGTGGGAGCGTGATGGGTAAAGAGAAAGAAAATGAAACTTGGTAAAAACTCTATTAAAAAATAATAACAATAAAATATAAATAAATAAATAAAAAGATAATAATAATAATAATAATAACCAATAAAAGAAATAAATATAATAATAATAAAAATTTCAACATTGACAATAATAATCATAATCATAATTTTATTTAATTTCATATTAATAATAACAATATTAATAAATATATAATAATTATATTTATAACAATTTCAATGATAATAATATTATTAACAATTTTTAATAATAAAAATATTTTTTTATCTACAAATTATTATTATTATTATTATTTAAACATTTGATTTATTTTATTTACATAAAACATTATTTTTTTTAAATATTAGATATACATGGGCACATGGACTGACAACACGGATACTTCTGACCGTACGGTGCCCACACACAAGTATGAAACCTACCAAAAACATTAAACGTCAAGAATTTCAGACCAGTGCTCGACCTGAATCTTGGAGAAGATTACTCAAGCCATGAAATAATATAAAATAAAATAATTTAAAGGTCGAGGTCTGATAGTTCTCCAAACCACAAAACATTCTTCCCCCAAAATACTTTAATCCAAAAGATAACACAACTCGATTCAATGCCAAGAAAAAACCAAAGGAAGACGAGAGGCTTCGGGTAACCATTACTAATACACATCGCACCAATCCATTTCAAGAACAACCACTTCATAAGGTTGGGGGTAGAACATGAGAGGGATCTCCCCACCACAAGAATTTACTAACAGGGAAACCTTTTAACTTGAACACACCACACCTAGGGGGAACGCGGGAACATTCCAAACCAAACTCATCCCACCTTCCCAATGCTAACAGAACAACTCCACCACTAGGATTAAAACCATTGTGGGGAAAAATGGCACACCAGGACATTGGGACTAAGGAATCCCATAAAAACCCAAGAACACTAAAGGAAAACCCATAGACAGGCATCCGAACAAAGAAAGGGCCTATTAACACCGTGAATTAATTCCAAAATACCAAAAATCGCCCTACTGAACAGATTTTAGACCAACTCAAAAATAGAACTAGTTTATTCATTCATAGTCCCAACACCCTTCAGAGAATATAAACAATTTAGAAACCCTACTAAGAGAAGATAAGGAGGTTTGGATTACGGTGGAACAAGCTCATCACACCACCAAACCAAGGATGAGTTTATGATGATGATAAGAATAGAACCAGGAATGTTTCGATAATTCCATCTCAAGGCTGATAACATGATCTGAACTGAGATTACACACACCCTTGTTAACTTTGGACTATATGCGAGCTTCACCCTAAGACTTGTGGCTGGGGTCGTGATGGATGACGCATCTCTTACCTCACAGTTGATCATTTTCATCCTCTAGTCCCCCAACTCCTTATTCCTAAATGATGCTCCTTTAGGAACTCTCCTAGGTGGCCTGAACAGTCACGCAATAGTAGTACATCGGAGTGATGTGACAAGGAGGCTTAGAATGCATGAACCATCCACACTAGTGGAATGCAAGAGAATAGTTCAAGAAAATGGGAGTCAATATAGAAAATGATAGCTTCTTGGAGAAAGGTTCCTCCAATATGCACTCCTTGCCAGATGGGGAACCTTCATGACAGTCAACCCCCACCAACTACACCTCAGACTCTAACAATGATGGGGATTCCTATCTTAAAAAATATATAAATGGACCCTTAAATAAATCTAATAAATGAAAACCATAACACACATAAGAGTTCCCAACCACCCGAATACATTCTCTGCTCCTATCAAACCACTCCACTACTTCTAACAGACCACAAATTCCATGAAGGACAAACGAAACCCAATAAGTACTGAAAACTAGGCATGACTCACTAGTAACATTAGGGACCTTTCTTGGTGGCATACTTCTAACAACACGAAAAATAGCACCAAAATCAACATCAAGCCAAAACTCAGTCAAGGAAACAACCCAAGCCAAGGGAAATATGCCCTTAAGACAAATAAATAAAAACAAAAACATTAATTACTTTTCCAAAAACCCCCATTTCTTTAAAATTTTCAAGGATCTCCAATGGAACGTTGTGAACCATCAGGTATGTGTTTATCCTATCTTCCTTACGTCATCCATGTAATAGTGCCCTCACACAATATTTTTACATACCCACAGACATATGAACCTCCATAAAGAATGTCAACGTACAAGCATCTGTTTTCTTGTCAAATCCAAACACATACTAGACATTCCAAATCAAAACACTTCCTCTTTTTAAAAACCATCTCTACCATTTTAAATCCATATGAGGAATGCACTCCCATTCCAAAAAAAATTCACATTAAAAGTCCAATTTAAATCTCAACACAAACTCACATAAACTAAAATCGAAATGAAACATAACCAACAAGAAACCACCAGAATCGAGAACTAGTGCCCATGCCTAACCCAACAACATGGTGGTGAGCCATGCTCCATATAAGGTTGACACTAAGTGGGCCTTGAACCGGGCACTTCGACTCCATATGGATCACCATCCCATGTGAGGCCACAAAATAACCCGATTCACCTCCATCTTCATCCCACAATCATGAAGAACTGAAGACAAAAGTCTCAAATCTCAGAGTACCCTTGGTGACTCAAGGATCAGTGCGAGAAAGAGTTCACGGCACTCTCCCTTCACCTACCTCCTGAGTCTTGACATTCATAATATCCTTATACCGAACAACCCAAATAAAAAGGGCCTCCTCTGATACCATTCTTTCCAAAAATATCTTGGTTTGACCCTAAACTAGACCCCCGATCCAGTCTGTGGGATATCCCGAGGGGCGTTCCTAATCCCCCCGGGATGGAAACTAGTGTCGAGCATCAAATTAGAATAGTAGAGGATGATATTGCCGAAAAAGAGAAGACATGAAAATAACTAAACTAAAATGAAATAAAAAGGTATAAGTAATGAAAAAAATAATAAAACTGAATAGCTCAACAAACCTCCATGTGACCTTCAAGGTCACCACCCAACGTAGTACCACTCTTATTTCACAAGGGATTCAAAATTAAAACCTGAAACTAAAAAGTTTGGATAAGCATGAGAATAGAAATACTCAGTAGGAAAGACAAAGATAAAACACTGAATCCAATTCATCTATTCCCAAAACAATCCATTAACAATTTTTTTAAAATAAAATTATAAAAATAAGGATTTCCCATTTTTAAAATAAGCATATTCTTTTACCATTTGAAAATCCAACACACTCTATACATGATTTAAAAAAACATCTGATATTTTATAAGAAAATCCATTACAAGAGATAACAAAGCTCTCTTAAAATAAAACATGTAATCAGAGCAAGATGAAAATAAACTAGTACAAAAAAATAAACAAGAAATTTAAATAATTAACCTTGTTTGATCCTAAACATCCTTATAAGACCTCTGGACATACATTGTTCGGTACCACCATTCGGTGTATGGTGAAACACCTAAGTCTAAAACCAACTGGTTGTCCTCGCGACAAAAGGAAACAACTACACTCCCCATCTGGACTCTATAGCAACCAGTGGGTACCAACCCATCTAATCAGGGTTGACACAAAACCATTAGACAATCAACTAAATGACACCCACAGAACTGTGGCGGTTATAAAAATATTATTGTGTATGTAGGAGGCCCTTTCTTGGGTGACTCACCTTACCATTTCATCGCTGCACTTGCTTACCCCAAATAGAGATGCTTCTTATGCATTCACCCATAAAGGGTTACATAGACAAGAGCGCCCCATATACATATTCAGTCATTTCAGATTAAACAAAGTGTCAACCACGCTATTACATCATGTCCATATCAAAAACATTTTCTAAAAACATTTTAAACTCCGACCAGGAATATACAATTTCCAACCACAAGACATTGTAAATGTTTAAACAACTTCACCCATGAGTTGGAAGAGCTAAATGGGACTTTAAATCAAGAGTCTCCAAAAGAATAACCCAAACATCATCTTTGCATTGAAAGTGCCAGACAGGCCTTTGAGTCGACATGTCCTAAAACATTTACCCAAAATATCTTACCAATAATGCTTTTAAATTTATAAATCCAAAAGGCACCATAAGAAAACATTCACCAAAACACACTCCTAGATCCAAACAGATATTCTTTTCTCCAAAATTAATCCAAAATAGTCCCATTAATGTACTTCAAAACAAACCAAACAATTTATTAGCAAGTTTATAAATAGACTAAACAATTTACAAACAATTTTATAAATGAAAAACAAAATTATAAATAATTTTATAAAGGGACCAAAAAATTTAGCGAAAACCCCCAATCCCACTTTGAAGAACAACTACATTTAAAATAAACATCCTAGGTATCATAACTCAACAAATTCACACAATCCCCTAGAAAAACTTAATTTTAGTAAATTATAACAAAAAAACACTAATCGCATCAAACTATAAATATAATAGAGTTGAAATTAACTGTTAAGAAGAAATTGAAAACAAAAAAGTGTTAATGAACTATTTAGGAATGGAAAGATTGGGAACACCTACCGAAAATCGGAACTAGGTCATGCCAAACACTTTTTCACTTGACAAAAATGGTCGCGACCACTCGAAATCGGCTTGCACTTGCACACACATACATATATATATATATATATATATATATCCATAATAGAATGCAGTTATTCCCCATGCCATGAGATAATATATGCATGGAGGAAATATATATATATTATATATATATATACATTTAGTATATGTGTGCACGCCCCCATTCATTGGACAAAAATTCACTATAACAACAAAGGTACCCAAAATTATAGCAGAAAAGACCAACACATAACCAAAAACTTCTAGAGATTCACATAAACCAAAAGAACCCAAATTGGATGATGCGAAACAAAATAGCAGGTGCATTAACCTTACTCAAAACATTGACGACCTAGAGAAACAAGTCCACCCACCTCTCCCTTGATGGTGGATGCTGGAATATTGACCAACATGCCCCAATACATCAATTGCACACCCTATAGAAGGAAGAACACCACAAATGAATATTATCCCAACCTTAAGGTTTCGAAAGAATCCAAACCAGGTACCAAAAGGGAAATAAAATTCCAATGCGATGAAGGAGAAGAGGTATAAGGACCATACATCGATGAACCGTTGGATCAACATGAAGAAATCATAAGAAATCTCGAACAATGAGGGAGATCCTATGAAAGGGGGTCGTGCGCCACTGAGACTCGGTCGAGGGCTCATGCGCCCCTGGTGAAGGTAACGGTCAAGAAGAGGATGCGGCCTTGATAAGTTCTGACCATGGAGGGCATTTTCAGGGAGTCCTGGATGTGGAGACATGTCACACCAATGGGGGTTATGAGGGGGGTGGTGTGACACTACAAAAGAGGGGGGAAAGGGGAGAGATGTGTGTGATCATAATTAAGGGGATAGGGGATATGTGTGAGAGAATTAGGGGGAGACGGGAGGTGCATGAGAAAATAATAAAAGAAGGGGAGCATTATGGGTGAAGATAAAAATGAAAGTGGTTTAAAACCCTCTTAAGAATAATAACAATAAGAAATATAGAAATTAATTAATAAATAATAATAATAACAACAAATAAAAAATGATCATAATAATAATAATAACATTAAAATTAACAATAATAATCATAGTCATAATTATAAATAATTTATTTTAATTAATAACAATGTTAATAACTAAATAATAAATATATTTATAAAAATTTAAATGATAATAATATTGTTACCAATTTTTAATAATAAAAAAATTATATACCAAATAATATTATTATTATTATAATATAAACCACTAAAATATTTTATTTTCATCAAACTTTATTTATTTTAATTGTTAGACATATGCATGGGAAATTGGACTGACCGTGCGGCTACCGCCAACCATGTTGTTTCCACGTTCCATTCTGAAACCCACTAAAAACATTAAACGTCAAACAATTTAGACCAGCGCTCGACCCACATCTTGGTGAGGCAAACCAATACCATGAATTAATATAAAATAAAATAATTTAATGGTTGGGCTGTGACATTAGCCTAACTGAACACCTAGTATAACCCTATCTATTGATATAATTTGGTTAATAAAATTATCTTTATAAACCATTATGAAAGATTTGAATATATATATATATATATAACTATTTTAGTTAGAAATATAACCATGTATAACCTTGATTAAAAAATATATATTTATAGGATAATTTTTTATTTTAATTAATGAGATCCTCCTTATAATTTTATTGTTCCAATTTATGTACATTAAATAATTTATTTATACACATTTTTAGACTTAATTTACTCAAGATAATGGAGGGAACCTGAATGAACCGAGTTAATAATGGCTGAAATAGAAAATGTTGATATTTTTCCAATAGGTAACAAAATCAAATTGGGGTTTGAATAAAAAATCCTTGTGGACATTCTCATCCAAATATCACAATATATTGAAAAAAAAGTCATATTGACCTCCCAAATGAAAAAACAGAAGGAGAAACATGATATCGATTCATTTATGAGGCAATAACCACCATCATTTATTCGTTCTTTTAATCCTTTAGTTAATGAGTATTATTTCAATATTAGACCATGAGAAGGCCATTTTGAAATTCTATCATAAAAAATATTAACAGACCGGTAGTGGAGTCTCATTAGGAATACCATAGAAAAGGAGGAAGTAGAATATTTTGAATTTCGAAAGTTTAATAAGATATTTGTCACTTAGAATATTCCTCAGAAAATTCACACAAAAATAGGTAAAGAATTCTTTTGTTGACCACCTTGTTATAATGGTCATAAAATCATGATTATTGTGTTTATGACAATTATTATTTCTATTAGAATTTTACCAAAGGAGATATATTAGAGAAAGTTTTCTATGTATGAGTTTCAACCGACAAAAAATCATCAATAAGGATGAGATGCCATTAGAAACTCTTCACAGCTGACACGGAAATTGGAAAACCTATGAGACTCCTCCAGAAAAAGTGTCTCCGTCAAAACGTATCATCATCATAAAATCTCACTATCACATTCAGACACCATCATGGAGTCATATCCCTAGAACAAAAAAAGAAAAAGGGGTTGGTATGAAAAACCTCTAGCCTGACATTGTTTTATGAAAGTGTAACAATTCAAAGTAAATGTCTCCAATGTATCTCATCATCATATCAAGACACCATTCAAATGTCTCACTGCTAGACTCTGACTCACTGCTGGATTCTGAAACTACTAAACGTTTTACCAATCTAAATACTCTCCTTTATTGTTATTTTACTTTTTTAATTTTAATTAATTTTTTATAATATATAAATTATTATATTAAATTTCATTGATTATTTAAATGATTGTATCTGAATTGATTGATAGAATGCATTGATGTATGTTTCAAACATGCAATACAAGGGGAACAAAGGATCTAAATGATTCTCTCTATTTATGGTGTTGTAATTAAAATAGGAATAATATTCCCTCATGAAACATGAGATAGTGTGAATTTCTGAATGAAAATATATACTTGCACACATGGAATGAGCTGGATATTACTGTAAGAACTAGAATAACTTACCTATTATATCCTACTTATAGTCAACTAAGGAATATCATGCACATATAACATAAAATATCTTCTTTAAGTCCATAACGAATTGTCTTTGAAAATATGTTCTAAAGTATTTTTTTGAAATCTATATCAAGAATCTATTAAATTCATTTTCAAGGAGTCACAAGATAAAACTCCAAAAAAAACTAGGCAACAATTTTACTTTACTTATTTATTTTCTATGTTTGTTTGTTTATATTTACATTATTAGTAGTGTGGAATTCAATTTTTTATATTAGTCCACACAATCACTTTATTTAAACTAGAATATGCATGGATATATTCACAACACCTTTTACTCATATTTCCCTAATGTTGTGGTAGAGGTCCAGTTCTGACCTGCTGTTTATTTTTTACTCCCATGGAAATAGTGCAAGAGGCAACATGTTGTTTATAAAGTTGGTATACTCTTTTAAAACACGATCTAGGTTATGAATAAAATGTTTATTTTATATAAATTGCAAGGAATATGGTTATTTAAATGTATAGAGGGTTAATAATCAACTTGAGACTGAACCTATTGTATTAAAATGCTTCTATGTGATTTGTTTGTTTTTTTATTATGTTTCTGTTTCTTTTAAATTATATTTATATTAAAAAAACAAAAACAAAACCACTGCTTTAGTGGTTTACCATAATTAGTGTTATATAATATTTTTATTAAGTAATTTTATTTCAAAGGATAAAATAATACTGTATATTATTTCACCCGATAGGTAATCAATCTTTTTAGAAACCTTCAAAAACATTAAAAAATATATCAATCTATCATTTTGGTAAATTGGGTTGTTTTATTTAATTTAGAGGAATTTATTTAAATGATTTTTTAATAAAAATTTTATTGGGTACACAATTCACCCCTCTATTGATACTCACTCCGACCAACATTTTGCATCTATGGTATAAGATTTTTATCAACATTTTGAAAACATTTTAAATATGATTTTTGTTGTTCATTAAAGAACTTGAATTTTTCTGTTCTAAATTTTATTATTTAAATGGATCATCAATATTATTGTGCTACCAAAAAACCTCCATTTTTAATGGAAATAAGTATGCTCAATGGAAGATCAAAAATAAAATTCATATAGAGAGTATGGGTTCTGAAATATGAACTTCCATAGAAGATGAATATGGATTTCTTTCCACTGGTAAAGCTACTTGGGATGAATCTACCATAATATTTTATAAAAATAATTATAAAGATTTGAATTCGATGTTTTATTCCTTTGGAGATGAGGAATTCAATATAATTTTTCTTGTAAAATTTCTTTTGAAATTTTGGATACACAAGTTTTTTCACAATATAAAATAACTGATGTTAAGGATATGATATTAAATACATACACTATTATGTATGATACTTTTATGATCAAGGATAATGAACTAATCATTGACATGTATCTTAGGATTAGTTGAATTTTTAACACTATGTGCTCGCTCAACAAACCAGTGTCTGACAAAGACAAAATCATAAGACTACTCAGATGCCTCCTATAAAGTTAAAGAGACCCATCTATTTTAATAAGAGTGTCATGTGAAATCAGAAAACTACCAGTCAAGGAACTAATTACCAAGATAATGATTTATAAAGAATAATTGAAATTTAAACAAGAGGAATATTATGAGATGAAAATAAATCCATTATATTTCATGTGTATTGCATCCAAACCGAAGAAAAAAATAAAATTTCCAAACTGAATGATCCTGTGTCAGTGAGTCACCTACGTAAATTGATGATGAAATTACCCATTTGGCCATGATATTTAATAATATTTGTAGAAAAAAAAAGTTTTACAGAAATCCTAGTTATAAATTAATGTATGAAATTAAAGGAAACTAGAAAAAGTATTGTAAGAAACATGAAAATAAGATTACTTGTAATTAATAAAAAATAAAAGCACATATTAAGGAAGACTTTCCAAACCTGATATATAAAAATATATATAGTGATAAAGATGGATGTTTTATTAAATACATTTTGTAAATATGGATTTCCTCTAAGGGAATATCTATTGAATCTGAATCTACTCTTTAACAAAAGTTAGACTGATCCAACATGTTCTTCATGACTAATGTCTCTAAGGTATTTTCTATTTCAAATGTTTTATCTATGATAAATTATGATAATTATAAAGATGGACATAATGATGATGAAATGAAACAATAATAGTTTTTTAAATATTTCAAAATTTTGTAGTACACTTTTAATGAGCTTAAAGATTAGTAGAATGTTCTTAAAAGACAATAGTCTTTACCTTCCAATTCTAAATTTGATCTATCTATATAAACAGTGAAAAATTGATCAGTTGTTAAATAAAAATACTGGTCTTAAACTAGAAAATGAGAAATTTCAAAAGGATTTATAAGTGTTTACCAATGGAATATAAACTATTACACATATTTCAGAAAAAAATGTATCACAAAAAATTGTTACATGTCTAGGATACCAACCTAGACAAAAAAGGATATTCCAGAGCACTTTTTTACCAAAATCTATATCTAAAAACTCTTTTAACAGTTATTTTTCTAATTGAATAAATAAAGTTTCTATTTCAGATAAATAAAAATCTTTTTACATGAAACTTATTAGATAAATGTGTGTTTCTAACTCCTTGATTACTAGCACTTTTGGACCCCTAAAAATATGGGTACCAAAATCATTTCTTCTATAATTTCTGTTTTTGTAGGAAAAATGCTTGAAGACCTCCTGTAAAATTTTGTGGTACATGTACAAAAAAAATTCAATACATATGAAAGGAGACTATTATATATTCAAGATTATAATAAATGTTGATGTTTTTCATGTCAACATTGGCGATAATGATAACGGGAAATAATCAACCTTTTCTAGATTGGTAATAACAATTATATTTTAATTTCTAGATTGTAGTTTTTTAAAAATTTAATGAATAACTTTATTATCATATCACAATTATGGGATGATGATATTAATGTTAATTTTTAGAATAATTCATAAAATGTTTTGGATACAAAGGATTCTTTATTTTTAACTACTTTAGGAAATGAAAATATTTATATTATTGATCTTAACTCTTTAATTTCTCAAAATGTTTTCTACTTATGTTCCATTCAATAAGAATCATGGGTTTGGAATAGGAGACAAGGATATTATAATATTCACTCACATATTAAGCTTACTGGGAAAGAGTTAGTCAAGGATCTACCCAAAATGGAGTTCCCAAATAGAAATTTATGTAACCCTGGACAAAAAGTGAAGAAATATAATATTTATATTCAATTAAATAAAGAATTTGCATCTTCTCAACATATTGAGTTGGTTATTATGAATTTATTTTGAACATCTAGATATTATAGTCTAAATGGGAGGCACTGTGTACTAGAATATTAATTTTAAAGGTATACTTGGGTGTTATTTTTAGATAAAAAAAGTGAATCTTATGCTTATTTTACCAAGTATCCCAGATCTGTATAAAACCCAAGTGTAATTTTGATTAAGACCATAATAATTGACCGCAGATGTGAGTTTGAGAATAAATAATTTGAATCCTTTTTCTCAAAAAATGGTTATAGTTTTATCTTCTCTTCTCCTAGGACCCCTCAACATAATAAAGATTTTGAAATAATGAATAAAAAACTTCAAGGGATTTCCTGGACCATGCTAAATGAATATGACTTACCTATATACTTTTGGGAGAGGTCATAAATACATCATGATACATAATCAATATAGTTTAAATTAGGCCTAACTTGAAGAACACCCCATATGTGATTTCGAATAATATGAATCATATGGTTAATTACTTTAGATTTTTTGGTTACAGATTCTTTATTCTTAAAGCTAAGGATAATATGGAAAAAATTTCCCCAAAAAATAATGAATTATTTTTCTTTGGTTATTTAACCTCCTGTAAATCCTATAGAGTTTCCAATAAGAATACCAAGAATGTTGAACTATTAGTTCATGTAAAATTTGATGAGAAATATCCACATGAGACATAGACCCATTTTAAGAACGTTAGGGATGATTTATATTTTCTGAACCTAAATTCCAAACATAATGATTATTTTATGAAACTGTCAGAAAAAGCTTCCACTTATAATGAATTTCTAGACCTTTTAGAAATAAAACATATAGAACAATCTGAAGTGGCCAGACCTACATTTTATAGTGATGTTAGGACCCTTAAGTACCATATTTTTGATACTATATTTGGATATCTAGATAAGGGTACAAAGACTATAAATTCTCTTATAAATCATGTTGAACATCAAGATTTCTTGTCTCATCTAGAACGGAATAATATAAATGATGTAGTCAATTATTAATTATTGGTAATGGATATGAAAGGATAATTAAATAAATTTAAAATAAATAGAGTATGGGAATTTGTGGATAGTCCCTAGTAAACATTAACTATATGCATTGAATGGGTGTTTAGAAACAAGGTCGATGAATCCAAAAAAAATAGTTAGAAACAGGGATAGACTATTTTCACAAGGATATAGTCCAAATGATGGAATATACCATGAGGATACCTTCTCGCCAGTATCTAGTCTTGAATCTATTATAATACTAATATCTTACCATATAATAAATATATCAAACATTATCAAATGGATGTATATTGTGATTTCTTAAATGGGTATATAGTTGTGGATATTATTGTAGAACCACCCCTTGTTTTTAAAATCCTTTTTTTTCAAACCACGTTTTTAAATTAACTAACGATTTATATGGTCTGAAAAAGATCCCAAATATTTGTGTGATAGGATCATCTCTTTTCTTATTTCAAAAGTTTTTTCAAAATGTCTTGTTGATCCAACCCTCTTAATAAATGAATTTCAAAAAAAATTAGTAGTTCAATTTTTTTTTGATGATAATATTTTTGGATCTTCAAAAAAATATATATATACTAAGTTTTCTAAAATGATGCAAAAAAATTTGAATGAGTTTTGTGGGTGAACAGAAATATTTTCTTGGTTTTCATATTTTTCAAAATAATGAATGAATAATTTTAAATAAATGTAAATATACCAAAGATCATTTAAAATATTTTAACGTGGATAGTACTAAGAGTTGTAAAACTCCTATGAGTACTACTGGTAAATTGTATCTTGATGAATCTAGGAAACTAGTAGATCAAACCAATTACAATGGTATGATTGGAAGTCTTATCTACCTTACTATTATTTGTCCATATATTATGTTCATTGTGTGTATGTGTGCTCAATTTCAAGAAAATTTAAAAGATTCACACTTGGTTACCATACAAAGAATTTTTCAATATGTCAAATATACTAGAAATTTAGGATTATTTTACCCTAAAATAAATATATTCTATTTAGTTAGTTATATTATGCTAGTTTTTGTGGATGAAAGTTAGATAGAAAAAAACCTCTTTAACATGTTAATTTTTAGGAAAGTACCTAATTTCATGGAGTTGTAGGAAGAAAAATTATGTCGTATTGTCTACTATTGAAGATGAATACATAGCTATAGGTAGTTATTGTGCACAAATTTTTTGGATGAAACATACTAAACTAAACTATGGATATCAATTTTGATATGTCCCTATAAATCGTGACAACACAAAGCTTATAAAAATTTCTAATAATTCGGTATAACATTCTTGAACAAAACATATTGTTGTAAGACATCACTTTTTGATATTTCATTTTCAATAGGGTGAAATCAATCTTTAATACATTATTATCAAACATAAACATACTGATATATTCACTAATCCTTTGAAATCTAATAGAATGAATTACATCAAAAATGAATTAGTTATGATCAGTTATGACTGATCATAAGTTTTGGAAACTCACCATTGTGAATGTATCACTGTTTGGTATATCTCTCCATTAGGTATGTCTCACCATTGGTTATGTCTCTACATTGTGAATGTTTCCCCGTTGTCAACTTCTCATCATTGGAATTCTCACTATTAGACCTCTCACTATTGGCCTTCTCATCATTGGACTTATCATTGTTAGATTTCTCTATGTTTAACTTCTCACTATTGGACTTCACACCATTGTGAACTTCTCACTATTGTAATTCCCATAGTTGTACTTCTCACCACCATGATATATCTCACCATTGGAAGGTTTTATTCCTTTTAAAAAAATTTCTTTTCCCAATTTTGGACTTCATACTTTTTTAATTCTTTACGGTCTATTTTATAACTCTATTCAAATTTATCCTGATTCTCGATTTTGATTTTTTATATCCCTAAAAAATCCTAAATGATAAATGTGTTAATTGTTTATCTTCAATTCCCCTATTTACACATTACTTTATCTCTTGATCCTAATCATATCTTTTTCTCTAAAACATCCATCCTTCCCTTCTCCTTATACTGAGCCAAGCGAGATGACCTCCATGGAATGAGTGAAGTGACCATCAATGTCCTCAATTAAAGGAGTCTCGTTCTATAAAGAAACATAAAGGACAGAACAGTTTTCAATATGTAGTTGATATCGTGAATCCAAATATTGAAAAATGCATTGTAGCACCCAAAAAGAATTTGAAGAAGAATGAATTCTTCCGAGAAGATATTTAGTGAAGAAAGATTCACATAACTAAGAATTGATTAATTGGTTCTCCTCAAATATGAGTCTTTTTTATCCTAGTATGGTGTATGAGTTATACAAGTATGTCAAGTATGGTTTTGAATAATAATAATATTATTGTGTATGAATCCGAGTTAAAGGATGCAAAATTTCCTTTTACTCAAAACAGTGTGTTGAGTGTTTGGAATTCCCTCATGAGGGTGTTTTTAATTATTAATATTGAACCATCACAGATGATGGTAACAATTTTATTTATGTGGAATCCCTTTCGGAATTAACTAGTGATGAAACATTGATAAGACTAGTTTCTTATAAGATAGATGGATAATCCATATTGTTTTAAAATTCATCAAGCACTTGTTGTGACGAAGGAAATGTTATTTTTCTACTCTAAGGCTTAAAGATTTATATTTGATTTTTTATATAAAAATTGGATAGAATATAAATATTTTTATATATCCTATGCTTCATATATCATAAATGACCAATCTAACTTCAAAATCAAATTCATTGATCTACCCATTCTTGATTTATACTATTCATAAATTGAGTGGTTCAACTAATGAAAATAAATAAAATTAGTGGAATGTGGTGGATTTTGTATTACAATGATAATTTTTAGGAGGATGTATATCAGTTGTAACCCTTTGAAAATTTAGTGGTCATATTCTAGTGAAAATTTGTATGGTGTGTTTAATTATATGGACTATCCTTTAATACCAAGAGATCTTGTTGATCCTTGTCTAGAACCTAATGATATTGTTTAGTATTCTAATAATAAATTAGAGGATAAATTTTTTATAAAATAAGAGAAGGAATATCCATTGGATAAGGGTAGCACCCCTTACCAATCCCTTAGTTCTCATGTTATAACCTTTGGAGATCCTGGCCCACCTAAGACTCTACTTAAGAGAGATAAGTTTGTAAAAAGTGATGAGAAAGAAACAAAAGTCTATGGAGAAGATAATTTTAAAAGAATTTATAAATCAGATGATGAAAGTGGTGATGATGTTGATGATGGAGATGAAGAGGATAGAGAACATGAAAATGGTAAAGGTTCTGGTGATGAAAATGTGAATATAAATGAACATGAAAATAATGATGATGGTTATTTAGATCTTCATGGTTCTTGTGGGAAAATTAGAAGAGGGGATGTTGAGACTCCTCAAGAACTACTTGCTTCTACCGAATTTTGTATTTCAAAATCATCGTATAGTCCTAGTTTTGATGGTGAAGTATATCTACCTTATCAAAAAGTGGAAGATGCATCTATTGAGGGGGGAAATCCCCAAGTCATAAAGTTGTTTCTTCTCTTGATAATGTATCTTTTTTTGGTGACTAGATAAAGTCAGATCATTTTTCTGATGAGAAGATGATAATTATTGCTCTTGTTGAACAACATGTGGATGAACAGATGGTAAATGAGCCTATTTTGAAACAAGATGTTGATCATCAGTTAAAAGATTTGGATTATTTAGATAATTCTTTAGTTAATAAAAATATGGTTGACTCGCCTTCTATTTAATAGATAATAGTTGATACTTAAATTGATTTTCCTACTGTAGTGGTATCTACAGTTATTGTTTCTTCAATGGTTCTGCCTCATGGAAAGACTTATAATAGATGGATTGATCCCATGTCAAACGAATGGGATTTTTTTCAGATAAGGATGGAAGTTCAGCAAATAATGGTGAACCAACCATTCAATAAGGGAGATATCCTGAAGGGTTAATGGTTTCTAAGATTGATTTTTATGGTTTATTAGAAATGATTACTTTTGTGAGTGAACGTGCATATGTTTTATAGCATGTTCCTGTTGATATTTTTGCAAAGGGTGACTCAGATAAGTTCAGAGAAAATATCATTTTAGTTTTTAGAATGTTTTTATGAATTTCGGCACCACTTCTTACAAAGACAAGTAAATAAAATTATAGATATATTTTTGAGTTTGGGATTCACCACATTTATCCAACGATGATACACCATATCCAAGAAGTGGAAATTGAGAATAAAATACTTTGTATTGAGCTTGATTCTTTAATATCATTTTGAAGGGGGTGTGATCTATTTTTTTAGTAAGCATGGATTACTTTCTTAAGGGAGTGGAAAATATTACCTTAGAGGAATCTAGTTCAAATTCTCCTCATCTTTATGGTTTTTATGCTTAGTTTCTCAATTCAGTGGTTAGAGAAGAGATAAAATATGCTTTCTCTAGTACTTCTATTGATGCTACTCCCCAACTTGAAAAATCATAATTAGAATATGGTATAAGAGTGATCATGTTATAATATTGATTAAAAACTATTCTAATTATATGATGTCTGATATGAATACTATAACCAAATAAATAAATTATTAAATCTCATTGATATATACTAACCATTTGAATTTCATGTTTTGGATGAAAATTTGAGGATGCCTCCTATGAAAAGGGAATTTAAGGAACAAGTACACCAGTTGAAAGTTATATCTCCATCTTTACAGAGAATTATGGAAAAGAGGCAAAAAAAATTTAGTTTTATAGAGCATGATGGGAAAATAATAATGGAATTCATCAAACTTATGATGCCTTTTGCGCATGTACATGGTACCGTTGTTGTCTCTCATGAATCAATTTCAATTAAAGATGATCTGACACCTCTTATAGAATACCCCCATTGTCAAGGAGTGACTAGAGATTTGAATTCACCATTTTAATCCATATTACAAACTTTTGGTCTTATCTTATAGTGAATCTATTTAGTAGATTCAACCTGCCTTTGTCAGAGAGACTCGTTCTCTATCTGGTGTTCTTACAACCCAACCTCGACCTCCTTCGGCACTAACTGATGTTCCTAATGAATCATCTATCACCCTTTCTTCGTCCCCATCCATGGATGTGGAAAATATATTTTGGTCCCTTAATACAATATCAAATATTATTGATTAGGCTTAGTGTCTTTGATGCGATTTTTTTTATATAACTTTTTTTTGAACACTTTTTATGCTGTATTTTTTTTACTTTCTTCATGAGAATTATAATTCTATTCTTCTTATTCTCGCCCTCTTGAAATTTCTATTTTATTTTTGTCCACTTACTTTTCTTTTTTGATTATTCACCTTTTGATAATATTGAATGGGGTAGAAGATATATGGCATTTAACCTCATAGTTCCTTTCATCTCTTTTATTTCCTATGATACTTTACTACTTTGTGTAATCATTTTCCTTTGATGTTTTATGTTTTGATTTCTTTGATTCCATCTATCTAAACTATCATAATTTACCTTTCATGACATGAATATAAAATGACATCATTTCTGATTATAAAAAAGGGTGAGATTGCTGACCTCTATATTTTAACGATCATCAAATCATGATTATTATGGTAATTAATGAGTTTCATATTTTCTATTATCATTTTATCATATGATATAGATCGGTGAAATTTTCCTACGTATGAGTTCCGCCAATAAATACTTTCCAACAAGGATGAGTCACCATCAGTAATGAGTCACCGCTGAGATGGAAATTGGGCAAGGTATGAGAAACCATGAGACAAAGTCTCGCAATCACGAAGTCTCATTGTCGCCATGAGATACTGCAAAGGAATTCATACTACCAGAACAAAAAATTGGTAAAGTATTAAAAAGACACACCACCATCCTAACATACCTATGAGAAAGTGTCATAATTCCATGGATAAACCAAAAATGTTTCTCACCACCAGATCAGGACATAGTTCCAATGTCTCACTCCTATACTCTAAGTCACCACTAAACATAGACATCGATAGAAGTGTCACAATTCTAGAGAAACATTATCACTGTTCCTTGACATATTTTTTAATTAAATTTTTATAATGAATACACTATAAAATTTCATTCAATTGATTATTTTAATGATTGTATCTTAATATTTCAACAGAATTGATTGATTTATATTTTATACGTATAGTACGAGGAGAATAGGGGAGCTAAATGATTCTCTCGACTGCTGCTGATGATATTAAAATAGGAAGTAGACTCCCTTTTTCAACATGATATAACATGAAGTGATGTATGAAAATATATACCTTCACACATGGAGTGAGCTAGATATTACTACAAGAACCATAAGAGCTAACCCGATGAATACTTTTTACACTTGATTAAGGAAGAAAAAGTAAATCTTACATCTAATTCCTTCATGTAGGGAAGAAAAAAGAATCTATGACACTTTGTTCTACATCATTTTTCTGAAATCTGGCTCAAGATTTACTTCACATCAATTTCGAGAAGTCACAAACTGTAAATAAAAAATAACCAAGCCATACTATTCCTTTACATCTTTATTTACACTATTTTTTTATTTATATTTATATTATAATAATTGTGTCTTACTCTATTTTATTATAGTTCAAAATGTCTATTGAATTAAACTATATGATACCTAGATATATCCACAACACCTTTAATTCATATTTACCATGTGTTATTATAGCGGTCCAGTTGTGACCAATTGTTTATTTTATACTCCCATGTAAACTGTGGAAGAGGTCATATGTGGTTTGGGAAATTTTTGTACTATTATGAAAGATACACTGTGTTTTGGATTAATATTTTATTTTATATAAATAGATAGGTAGAAGGTGATTTCTAGGTGGAGAGGACTATGTCTCATCTTGGTACTGAACCTATTATATTAAAATTATCCTATGTGTTTTGTTTGATTTGGTTTTTGTGTTTCTATTTGTTTAAATTATATTTGTATTAGAATAAAAATACACTACTTTGATAGTTTATCTTAATTAATGTTATATTAGATTTTAAATAAGTACTTTTATTTTAATGGATAAAATAATATTTTATATTGTTTTACCTGAGAAGTAAAAAATATTTTAAGAAATAATTTAAATGATTAAAGCATACATCACACTACTATTTTGGAAACTGAGATATTTTATATAAATTGAGGATTTTATTTAAATCCATTTTTTTAAAAAAAATTCGGAAATCAATTCACCCACCCCCTCCCGAGATACTCACTTCGACAAACATCTTGGAATTTATGTAAAAAAGGGGCTGAATCTATTTCATCATTAGAATAAAATTTCAAAAGGCTCATGAGTTATCCTACTTGTTTTACATATGATATTTAGAGAAAAAGTTATCTCTTTTTTTCTAGAATAAAGCATAAATATTTTATGTTTTTAGAAAAAAAAAATAATTCATTATCTTCTATGATATTATTTAATGTGCTCTTATGGTAGATATAGAAGATATAACCTCTAATTATTCTATAGAAAAGAAATGGAATATGGATTATCATGGAAGAAATGATGATAACAAACATTGTGGAAATAACGTCTAATTTACTATATATTGTAAATATGGATGAAATCACCATGGAAATTTTTTCAAGGGGTTAGGAAAGTTCTTTAAGTGTGGTAAAGTAATACACCAATCTCGTAAATGATAAACTAAGGGTACGTGTCCAATTAATGCCACAAAAGAGAATAGGGTCCCAGTTAATAATCCACCCACAGTATATAAATTAAATTATAAGTAATTTATAAATTATGTAAATAAATACCCCAACCCTTGATCTAATGATGAAAATAGTCCCCAGAAACCTCCCAAGATGAGGTAACAGGGAAGGTCATTTTAAAACACTACAGCTGAGGTAGATCAACATAATATAGTTATGTGAGGTACACTTGATCTATTTTCTACATCTGATAATACCTTATTTTATTCTAATTCATCAAATTATTTTATATCATACATTTCTTAAAATAATTTTGAATCTCCATCCCAAGCAATGGATATCAAACTATTAAGGAAAACCCTTGGAGGCATAATGAAAAATATATGATTTATAAATTTGGTCGGATTGATATTTTTGGGAGGATACTTCTAGAAAATATAATTATATTTATATTGGATGAATTTTAGAAAATAATGGGTTTGTATTGTATTTAACTATATAAATCAAATATCCAATATTGGGATAAGTGTGTCACATTTCATATCGAAAATCACCATATTTTCATGTATCATTAGAAGGATGATTATAAACTCGCTTTGGAAAAAATACCATAATATGAGTTATGATATCAAAAAAAGAGGGACTCTTTATGGAAATTATTAAGATGTCATCATTGATGGAAAACCAATTTTACACGAATATAATGATTTATTTCCAGATGAACTGCAAGGTATTCCAACATATCATGAGGTTGTGTTTCAATTTAACTCAAAACTACAACAATTCCATCCTCAAATAGCCCATATAGATGGGCTCCAATTTAATTAGAGAAGTTAAATACGCTATTTTAAGGTAATTTATACTTGGGTTTTATATTCCCTAGCACTTAATCGAGATGTTCACCAATCCTATTTGCCAAAAAATAAAAATTGGTTGATGTGTCTTTTTTATGTTTATCAAAAGCTTAATAAAATGTTGATCAAGAAGAATATATTTTATCAACTCAAAAGAGATTTATACTTCTCAAATATTGATCTATAATATGAATATAATTAGTTAAGGGTTAAATGGTGGTATATTTCTAAGATGATTTTCCATATTAGTTATGGGTACTATGAATTTATATATAGTGATGTGCTTTGTACTTTTGAATGTTTATACTATATTCATGGATCAAATGAATATAATCAAATGAGACTACCATATATATTTTTTATTTTTTAATTGGTGATAATATTATATATTTAGATATAAAGGAAGATCATAAAGAACATTTGTAGATTATGTTAAAGACATAGATAAAGGTGAAATTTTATTCCAAATTTATAAAGTGTGCTCTTTGGCTATATATAGTATCATTATTGGGTTATTTAATCACAAGAATGACCAAATCAATAGATTGATAAAAGATGAAAGTCATAGAGAAATGGTTTAGACTGACCACTATAGTTGAGATCTGTAAATGTATTGGTTTAGCATGAAATTACCAATGATTTTTGAGAATTTTTTAATGGATATAAAATCCACTATGCAAGTTGACATGAATGTTATTAAGTTATTTCGGAAATAGGAACATAAAAAATGTTTCCAAGAACTAAAATAGAGGTTGGTCACTACTCTTGTAAATATATTACCTCACAACGGGGAAGAATTTGTAATATATAGTGCTTATTCAAAAAGAGTTTGAGTTTAATCCTAATGAATGATGTAATGTTAATTACTTATGATTAACTCCAATTAATGTCTCATGATAAAAATTGCCCAATGCATGATTTAAATGTTATAGCAGTAATCATTTTATTCATGATACTAATACATTATCTCTATGGATAATAGTGTGATATATATAATGATTAGAATAGCTTAAAATATATATTAAAATAGATTGAATTGAATATGTGTCAAATTATATGGATTTAATTGATAAAATATTATAACTGGTTAATGAATTATCATATAGGGTAGGAGAATAAGGTGGATGATGCTCTGATCAAGAAATACCATGGTATTTATCCCATGACGAGGATTGAAAAATAAAAAAATAATAATGTTTTTGTTGAGGAAAATTGTCAAATTATTATTGGGAGAAGATAAATCCTATATTTATCATCTGACTTCTCAACCTTCCATTCATGTAAATATCAAAGAAGCCAAAAATATGATTTCACGCTACAAAAATACAGAAAACATTCACAAGTTAAATATTGATAAAAATAGAGTTATAAGGTTTAGAACATAGATATGTATCCCCTAAAAACCATAATTTAGAAAATAAATTTTTTAGGATTTACATAGCTCATTAATTTATATTAATCTATAAATTATAATAATATATATCTAAAAAACTCTTGTTCAGATAGTATGATGAGATAAATTTCATAATATGTATCTTGATGCTTGGTAATCAAGCGAGTAAAGCATGAATGAAAAAAATCAAAGGGTATGTTGCAACCATTACCTATACCCGTATAGAAATTATAAAACATCATGATGGAATTTTTCATGGGTCTACATGAAATGTCTAAAGACTATATTTCTATTTGGGTTTTACTCAGTCACCTTAAAAAATCTAAACATTTTCTTTCCATCAAAGAATATTTCCCCAATGACTAACTCTTTAAGATGTATATAAGAGATATGGTGAGGCTGCATAGAGTACCGTTAAACATTATAACTAATCCGGATCCAAGTTTTACCTCAATGGTATGGAGAAGTCTTCAAAAATTATTATATACAAATATGAGTTTTATAATTACTTATTATCATCTTACATATGGTTCTTCTGAGAGAAAAAATCATACTCTATAGGATTTTTTAGATCTTGTTTGATGAATTTCCAAGGATGTTAGGATCCACACCACCCTAGGTATAGTTATCACAAAACAATAGTTTTTATTATCACACACAAATTGAACCATATAAGGCTTTTGTGAGAATAGATGTAGGACTCAAACATACTTAGATGAATTTTGAGTGTGGAAGAAGATAGGTCATGACCCTATCCAAGAAAAGATGGAGTAGGCTCAAACCATTCCACAATATATAATGGAATCCTAAAGTAGACAAAATATTTATTCATATAATAATATATGGGATCTATAGTTTGAATTTAGTGACAAATTTTACCTTTGGATATCACTATGTAAGAGGGTCAAAATATTTGGGAAGAAAGGCAAGCTCAGCCGTAGATATATCAGTCCCTTCAAGATATGATGACATATTGGGGTTGTATATTATCACTTAGAAATACCACCACACCCATATAAAGTGAATGATATGTTCCACATGTATCATTTAAGTAATATTACATACCAGATCCATCACATGTAGTGATCTTAGCTTCTATACAATTAAAATATCGCCTCTATGAATAATTAGTGGAAATCTTGGTTTGAAGAGACAAAATTCTGAGAAATAAAAATACAAATCTAGTAAAAGTTCTTAAGAAAAATCATATGTTTGAAGAGGATACATGGGAACCTAAGGAAGATATTATATAAAATTACTCTCACTTTTTTCCTTCTATGTAATAAATTTTTTAGGATGAATTTCTTTTAAGGGGGTAGAATGTAATGACTCAAATTATTCCTCCGCTAAATAAATACTATGATTGATGGCTTACTCCACACACCACACCAAAACTAAAAAAATATAATATATTTAAAGGTGGATTTAGAATTTATAGATTGAAAAAAAGGTAATAAAATTATGAAATACATATGAATATATATATATATTTAAACACCACAAATTAAAATACACTTTAAATACCAACTTGATTAGTAAAACTAATAAAATATTTTTTTAAAATATAATTCTTTACAAGAATAAGATAATTTCATATCAATAAATTATTAA
The DNA here is from genome assembly GCA_963277665.1 of Viscum album. Classification (NCBI taxonomy): domain Eukaryota; kingdom Viridiplantae; phylum Streptophyta; class Magnoliopsida; order Santalales; family Viscaceae; genus Viscum; species Viscum album. The sequence continues at coordinate 445,855,287 of OY728138.1, forward strand.
CACTCTATTAATTGGTAATCTATACGAAAATGAATAGTTAATATCTAAAAAGTTTTTTCCCTATAAATACATTTTTAAAATATTTTTAATATTTTTAATAAAAAATGATATATATAAATCTTATAATTATAATTCAAAACAATTAGCATCATTTAAGGATTTATCATTGAATATGTATCCTAATATGGTTTTTTTTTTCTAAAAATGTTGATTCTCAGGTGAATAGTGAAAATAAATTTTTTACAAATAACATGAATTTTTTGACAATATTTGTATATAAGTATAAATTATAAATTCTTGAAACTATTGTATAAGCCCAAATGTGTCTTTTATAAGTTAATTTAAAATTTTAAACATTTCTTTTAACAATAAACCCATATTTCAAAATTTATATCAAAAGTCGTATTCTTTAAAAAAATATTTTTCATACATTTTAAATTTATTAATTTAAAATAAATTATTATCACTTTTTAAAATTGAATAAAATAATATATATCTGTAATTTGAAATCATTAGTTACAAATAATATAATAAGGTTTATTTTTTGGAATATATTATAAATTACCTAGGTAAAAACTTGTTATCATAGTGAAACTCAAAATGGTAATAATGAGTAACCTAATAAGAAAAAGGGGTTAACGTGTTAACAATATTCATTAAATGATTGTTTGAGATGTATATAAAACATTACTATTATATTATACATAATTTCACATTATTTATACACTTTCCATGATTTTGAATTACAATTATTAAAAAGTTTTGAGTATTTAAAAAAATACCTTTCCCTTTCACTTATAAAAGGGGCACTCCCCTCCTCGCTTACCCTTCCACTAAAAACCCCTGAGTTTTGAGAACAATCTTCCCAAAACATTCCACATTTCTTTATTACACCTAATAGTGGATCTTATATTCTCAAAATTTCATCTGTTAATGGATTAAACCTCTTCAAAAATGAGGAAATCCAAGTGGGAAGGTATAAATATATAACATGTCCACTCTCGTTTTTATATCTTTTATGATATTATTCATGTTAAAATTTTATTTAAATATATTATAATAATAAATCTAGTTTAATTATTATATTTTAACATTTTTATAATGATAGTAAAATCATTAACCACACTCCTATTTTCCATTAACAGAAAATGAAAACATGAATCTTCTATTGTGCAGATTACCGCCTACATGTCGCAACATGTTTCATTTTATTAAAACACTTATAAAGAATTGTCCAAATATATAATTTAATATATAATTTTTATATTTAAGAAATATTTTATATTTTTAAATTATATAAATTATTTTTTATTCTACAATTCTATGAAAATAAATTAATCTTCCATGCATACATGCAGACTACCATCTCCATGGACCAGTGTATTTAGTTTTTCACTACAACCATCATGTATAGTTTTTTTAATATTTTATGATTATATATATGATATATATATATATATATCATTAATATATATATCATTAAAATGGTTCTTTTTCTATAACACAAAAAGTAACAATTGTTATACGGTAATCCATCAATATAAGTAAATGACCAAAAACAACATCATCACCCTTTTTTAATTCATGAAACACAAATAAAAGATACATTACATGGAATTATAAAATTATAGTTATTTATAAAAAATAAATTCTAATACCATTAATGGTTTTTAAATGACGATATTTGTGAGATAAATGAATTTTAATATCACTATTTTGAACCTAGTTCCAAACGAACCTGATTATTAACACACGATTATGAAAAAATATTATAATAATATAATATATAAAGATTTTTTTTAATAATAAAGAGTATACAAAGAAATGTTTAATAAAAAGATTATATAATAGTTAATTAATATTTTTATCTTGATGATACTTTTGTTTAAATCAATTCCTTTGAAATCAAGGGTAATAATAAGGGGCTTGGTAACTCAAACTTCATCCTTTGAGCTATAATATTTCATATAGATTTTTAATTCTATATTTTTACTAAGTTTGACATTTTAAATGATTTTATCTCTATATTTTTTGGAAATATAAGTTTTAGATCCAAATAAAATTCCATAAATGTTTTTCTTTTAACTTATTTTAAAAAAATAACAAAGGAGACTTTTTGAAAAGAGACTCGTAACTATTAATATATAATGTTGAATAAAAAATATTGAGGATTTGGTTTCCATTATCTTAAAATAATATATCTATAATGAAGTTATATTCCATGTTTCAGAATATATTTTCTTCAAATATGTGATTATTTTTTTTATATCATTTTTGGTATCAATGGATTTAATTCATATTGTTATTTTGTGACATTTAGATGTTTCATGAAACCCATTATTTTTCCATGGGTTTATTAAGATGTGATACTGATTGATTTTAAGTGGAACACATTTGTATGAATGATGATGGTTGTGGATCTATATCACCCTATAATTCATTTGTTTATTTTTATATTTCATGAGATAGCTAGTCATGGGCATAATTATTTTGGTCATTCATTCTTTGGTATGATGGGTTTTCTGAAATTTTTATGAATAGAGATATTTAATTTGTTCACATAGGTTTTGGAATAATTATTTTGGCCATTCAAACATGGAATGATAATAATTAAAGAAATTTTATATAAAAATCAAGGTAAACAAATTTCCTTTTTCAACAATTGTAAGACAACCCAGGTAAAACAGTTTCAAAACATAATTTCCAGAAACCAGTTTCATTAATCAAAACATGTGTGTGAATGATAAAAATTACAAAACAAAGATCAATGGTAAACTTGAAAATAATTAAAATAGGTCATGATAATAGAGTATTCATACCACAATCAATGAGTATTATACCCATAAGTTCTTAAAACATAGTCCTAAGGAGTACAAGAACACCCCATGAGTGACCCCCCCCCCCCCCCCCCGCAACAATGTAAATATAAATTCCCTAAAACATAGGCCTAAGAGTATAGAAACACCCCTTGAGTGGTCCACTATAAATAAAACGGATGAATTATGATACTTAAACTTTCACCTAAGTACCTAAGGATTCCAATGATCTTTAGTTATCAAAGCAAATGGTTTCTCATTTCATAAAAAATCAAAAAATCCTTTATTCTTTACAAAAAAATTTGAAAACCAATTTTCGATTCCATCCCGTATTTTATTGAAAAAAAAATTATTTTTCCAAAACAAGGGGAAGAAAACAATAAATTTATTCACTCTAATCCACCATCTGAATATAATTCCAATTAATTTAAAGATCATTTAATGAATTATGAGAATTCATGTTTCACCCGACATAGGTAAGAGATAGAGCTACCTACCTCAAACTCAGGCCGCACTCCACTCACAATGGGATCCACTCACCATGAGGAATGTATAAAAACAATTTAGTCCCTAACAATTATTCCCACATTTCATAATAAAATTACCTAAGAAAATTTTTTGGTAGGGAGTATATATAAAAACATACCTCAAAAAAATATTATGTTACACCACAACCAACACATGCATTGTCTCCTATAATACAATCAAACAATGAATTTAAATGGGTTAAAATAAGCATCCTCACATGATTAATATATCCTGAAAATTAATACAACATCGCTTCCTTAATAAGAGAAATAGAGAAGAAGAATGATAGAAACTCACCCAAAGAGGAGCAACCCAACCAAGCCAAAGATAGAGTGCTAAATTGGAGGACTTATAAGACTATATATCACCAAAAATTTCCTAGAGGGATACCTAGGGTTTTGGGAAAATGTTGAATAATTAATAAAGAGGGAGTTATGTGATTAGTGACTAAAAATTACTAGGGGATAGGGTTTTACATCATAAGTAATGTATTTGTGGTGAAATTTCCCCATAGTCTATGTATAATGAGAAATGAATCACCTTGGGTTAAACTATCCCAATAGATTATTTGACAATATAAAAAACATTTTAGGACATAAATAAGTTTTACACTCTAAACTGTTTTTATGGATTATTCTTATAGAATAATTTATGTTGTAAATTAGGAATTTACAACATAAATTCCCTTTATAATTGGTTTCCAATAAATATTTCTTCATATAAAACCCCCAAAAAACTCTTTACCCTCTGGACTAGAGAGATAATGTCTTAAACACTTAAATAAAACGTACCATTTATACATGATTTTGACTTCATTATCTCAAAACCCCCATTATTTTTCAGTGTGTAGGGAGTTCTGTATTAATGTTTAATCTCATACTTGATATGATAGGTTTCAAAATAATTTCAATTATACACATTCCCATTCTCATTTCTCATTTTCTTAAGGTAAATATCAAGTTTAATTTCGAATTATCTTCTCTAGATTTTAAAATTTTCTCCTATATGTGAATTTTTTTCATGAACAATACAATTATAATTATTTTATAGAAATTAATTATTGTAATAAAATATAATTAACCTATTATGGAATTTTTTCACATGGTCTATAATAATCTATTTGAAATAATTCATGTGGTCTTTTTTATTGTATTTCTATGCTTTTGTGTCTCCCTTTGGAAATTTTTTTATTTAGAAAGTGATGGAAATATCATATCTATATTTAAATAATTGATTTCAATCCATTATAATATTTTATTTATAAATCATAATCAAATTCTTATGACTGATGTTCCAAGTTAACTTTGTTATATACTTTTCTCTTGTCTAGTTGTGTGATAATAGGAATTACTAAAATATCTAATTTGAAAAACAATTCTAACATGTCATTTATACTATAGTGGAAAATATTTTATATTAAAATATTTTAATGAAACACAATTTCTTATTAAAACTAAACCCATTTACCTCATAACACAACTGATTTACACTTAAGAGATTGTGTATAATCCCATCATCAAATAAAATCTATTATGTATTAATTATTGTTAAGTCCACAATGCTGAATACCCTGAGAGGGGGGGAATCAGTGTATGACTAATTTAAAAGTAAAGCGCGTTCTGATCTTGTTTCAATGTTAAGAAAAACACTCTTCTATCCCTTTTCCTGTTGCACAGTATAAACAAAAAGTAAAGCAAGCACAGGACACATCAATTTTTACTTAGTTCGCCGCTAAGGGCTACGTCTAATGAGCATACGCAAACTAGTTATTGGTCGTACCAAATTCTACTAAACATCACTAGTTGTGGATTAAAAGGTTCGGGCACAGTCACTCTATCCCAGGCTCACTGCCTTTACAAAGTTTAGGGTCAGATCACTGCTTTCCCAAGCGTTACTCGCTGTTTCTCTCTCTCTCTCTGGCTCACTGTTGGTGGAGAGGATCACCTTCTTCCTCTTTCTTCACTCACTGCTCTGGAAAGGAATCGCTTACAGTTTATAGACCTGTAGGTCTCAACATTTTCAAGAAGGAATACATCTTCCTATATATGTAGATGCTCTGTTGAATTCTAGCTTTCACCAGTAGATGAATCTCACTTTGTGCCGAAGGTATCGGGAAAACTTCCAGCTTCCACGCAGCCCGAAAACACTGCTGGAAAAATAACCTTACATGGCGCGCAAGTCTAATACGGTGCGCAAGTATCGGTGTGCAATTCACATCTGGCATGCAAGTTTACCTTAGACACTTCTGTGACACATGCTACTGTAACTCCAAACATGCGCGACTCACTTCCCTTTACGCCCAACCCAATATTGGCACGCAACTAACAGCAACCGCACTTCTTCAAATCTGGCATGTAAGTCCCACTTGCGCGACACACCACCACTTGCACGAATTGCACACCTGCATGACAGGATCTCTAATTTCTCAATGTTTTGAACTCCGTTAAGAAATGAGGAGGGGTGGTCCAGTATTTATAGGCATTTTGGACACCCTGTGTGACGGCGCGCAAGTCAACCCTCAGTGCACAAGTCTCGCCGTGCAGGTCACTTCCCCTGCAAGTCACTTGTGCGACCCACTTCAAAACTTGCATGAACCTCTTTCCTTTGCCATAATTTGGAGTTCTGATCTTGAAAAAACAATAGGCTCGCATGTTTCCAATCCTACTAGGCACCGGCGCGCAAGTCCTTTCTCTTGGCGTGCAAGTCACCTACGTGACCAACTCAATACTTGTGCGACCCTTATCCCTTTGCCATATTTTGATGATCTGATCTTGAAAAACATATGATGCACAAGTTTTCAAGCAATCAAGTACACGGTGTGCAAGTCCCTTTTCCAAAAACCACTTTTCTTCATTTGTCGATTTTTAGGCCCAAAATTTTGGCAAACACTAGAAAACGGCGCCACCTTGTATATGTTATTTTTGTACCACCTCTAGATCATCCATTTCTTTGTTGAATTTCTTCAATCAAACATTGATCGTTAACCACAACTCTTGAACTTGTAATGCCACCATGAAACCCCCTTTGTAAAGAATTTTTTATGTCATGGTTTTTTTTGTCATCAATCACAACACAGTTGTCCACTTTGTCAACAAACTCAATCACCTAAAAAATGCTTCAATGATACCTTGAGGGATTTTTTCCCAACAATTATATTAGTTTCAATGTCAGTAGATCTAATTCCATTATTTTTTAAATAGGTATCATTTCTTATGGTCATTTCACAACCATCGTGATCTTAAAATATTTTCAATATCTAGTTATCTCTTGTGATGTGTGTGGAGTATCCACTATCGAGAATCCAAGTTTTCTTTATTTTTTATAGTATTCAAGGAAACATACATAATTAGAGATTTTACAACTTTGTTTCTATATTGAATATTTATGCCTTTATAAATATATTTTATTTTTATTGAAATCATGATAAAACACTCTTTAATGTGGTTTAATTTCTAATCATTCCTTTTACACATTTTCTTCATCCCTTCAAACTTGTTTTAAATAAGAATCATTCGAAAATTTACATATTATGATCATATTTTCATAGGTATGTTGGTTATATTTTCTAAATAAATTCCCTCAAAGTCTATCTTAATATTATTACATGGAATTGAAATGTTATACAAATAAATATTTGTCTCTATATTATTCACCGCACCATAAGTATCCCCTGAAGCTTATTCTTCTAGAAAATTGTAGGTATAACCCCATAAAAAGTTTCTTGTTGTTTTGGAACAAGAACATGTCTCATTTTTATATATTTAAGAGTACCTTTATTATTATGGTATCTATCCACTATCTCCGCTATAGTAGAACTTTTTCTAGAAAATTCTTTCATCAAATTTTTATATATAATTTCTCAATGAACTTAGACTATTGGATTGAATATTTTTAGAATTGTAATGTTTTACATGTTCATAAATTATATGAAAATTATTCTATGTTGATGAATCATCCATTATAGTATAGGATATTTAAATTTAAATCTTCAATTCTCTAAGGTTATTCTCATATTTAATTCATCTAGATTTATCCTTCTTATGTTCCATTTTTTTAGCATCAATATTATTCTCAAATTCTTGTAATGATGTGTCTTTATCAACCAATTTCATCTGGAGTAGTTTAATCACTTTAGTGTATTTATTTTATTTTCCAAGAGTTTAATCATAATATTTATTTATCTTATAAAATTATTTCTTAAGGCCCCATGATTCCTTTGTAATCTATATTTTATTTCCAAGATAGACTTTAAGTTCTATATTTATCATGAGAATTGTGTAGGCACTACATTCATCTTATTCTCTACTACAGAAGATATCTTCATCACCATTAAAATTTTCGATAAATTTAGTGAATTTTATAAAACCATTAACCTTTGAATCACCACAAGTTGAATAGATTTCTTTTTCTTCTTTCCTCGTCATGCTTCCTATTTCCCATATTGATGTCTTATTTTTGGTTTTTGTCATCCCTTATGGTGATTCTATGTCTTCTTCATATAATTATATATATTTATTTTTCTGAAGTCACTAGGAAGCAAGGTGACTAATCCCACCAAATTAAAAATAGTTAAGTGTAATATTTTCCTTATATTTTATTTTTCCTATTTTTAGATTTTTCGATATGAGAGCTATAGTTTTATGGTTTTTCTTATCAGACTCTTTATCTACGTCTGAATCACTAGAAGGTTCGTCTATTATTTCTTTTGATAATTAATTAATTCATGGATTTAAAGGAAATTTCATATTTACCTTTCTTCTGTAAAATAATATCTTTTATTATTTCATAGTACTAGTGGGTATTATGTATCTTATTATGAGATCAATCATAAATCTCTTGAAAATCTAATATTTTTGTGTCAAATATATCATAACAATTCTCCATTATTTTATTTACTATAGTAGAAACTATAAGCTTGTCCTCAAAGAATCTAATATGGGTAATTATCACATTTACCACATTGAAATAATCATCATCATTCTCCTCTCCAGAAATTCTAAAAACATCAATTTTTGGTCTCTATATTTTAATTATTGATTATTTTATCTTGTTGTATTCCTCATACATGTTTTCAATGTTATCCTATATTACCTTAACCAACTAAATCCCCATAACATTGTTATACATTTTATAAAATAAAAATGATATAATTTAGTTTTATTTCTTCCAATCAACCTCAAGATTGATATTGTCTAAAAATTCCATAGAACCACCAATATTATTTTTTTGATATCCCACATTGACAATATCACCTACTTCAAGTCATTGAAATAGTATAAATAGTCATATTTAGTGCTTCCACTAATTAATATTTTTTCCATAGAAAAGGATCACCACTTCTTATTAACAGATTTTAGGTTCTTTATGTTAAATGAAACATAGAATAATCTCATAGGAACCAACTCTGATAACACTTGTTAAAGCCCGATCACATCAGATACTACTTGGAGGGGGTGAATAAATTGTACATGATTTTTTTTAAAATTTATTCCATTAGAATCAAACCCAATATTCTGGTTAAAGTGATGATTTTACTCTTAATAAAATCTTCCTTACTTTTATAAAAAGAATAAGAAACACAATAATCCCACGAGAAATTTTATAATGATTGACCTCAATGTGAGAGTCTAATGCTTTATGTGTTCAAATTTTTTAAATTAGCCATATTTTTTTGTTCCAAAAAAATTATAGTGATTAAGAATGCCTCAAATTGGAAGATATTGTTCAAGTAAAAATTATCCACTTCTCTTTATATGAAATATTTGTGTTGTTCATATAGAAACCATATGTTATATAAATCTTTTACATTCTCTCCCTGATGAATTAGATATTTAATAATAATTAGGATAAATATATATATAATGTAGATATTGTTATAGAATTCCCTATAATACCTGAATAATTATATTTAATTTTATGAATTCTTTCCTTCCTCTCACCAATTTTGAATGAACATTCTGGAAATGAGAGAATTCATTCACGGACAGGTCTTTTTCCACTTCAACTACAAGATTCTAAATGAAAAACATTTTAATCATATCTCATAAACCTTCTTATAAACATAATTGGAGTATAGTTTAAACATACCAGATTTATTATTCTTAAATAAAATATGGTATCATAATATCTCATCATATTCTCATCAAATCACAAGAAACATATATGTGTAATGATATTTTAAAACTCCATGATCTTCCATAGTTATATTTCCTTCTTAAATTAATTTAAACTAATTTGAATACTCATTTAAATCTTCATCAAAATAGCTTAAAGACTCAAACAAAAACCATCTCATACATGATATCTTCAAAGTAAACTTATTATTAAAATTTTTGAAGGAATTATAATTATTGTTTTTGATTCTCCATGAAACATGAGTATTTCCTTCTTAGAAATACTAAAAAAATATACTTCTTTAAACTCTTTTAAAATCCCCATATTCATTTAATTATATTTATTTTCTATATAGAGTCACATCCCATGATGTGGAACATAAAAAATCACTTTCTTCACCTTTATACTAAATTTCCCATGTAATATATCTCTCTTATGAGAAAAAATTGTCTTTTAAAACAAAATCATATTACGAGGTATTTCGCATAACATAATTATCTTATAAGTTCTACATTATCATATGGGTTGGTATATGTAAGATAATTTCCATTTTCAAATATAGTATTACACACAAATCTTCTCACAAAGATGAATTATCTTACGTGAAAAACTAAATTTACTTATGTGGATAAACACAACATAACATTCTTTATCATTTTTATCCTTAATATAGTTCTTCCCAAAAAAATTTAAATAAAATATAATCTTCATGAAAATAATTTATAGAGTTCTGAAAATCAACATTATTCCTTATTAGCCAACCAAAAAACACTTCCATCATGATATAGATAGTGTATCTAATTACACAAACACTTTTAATTGAATTATTTGAATAAAAACATATCAATCATCACATTAAGATCCAGGGCTAAAAATAAACAAAACACCTTCAAAAATTCCAATGGAATTTTAGTTTTGATAGTGAATAATCATGTGCAGGATTTAGTATCACATGATTTACAACCATATGAGAAAAACTAACTAATCCATGATATTGAATTGGTGGTATTTCAACATCATTTGAAGAGTGGGTGACACCACTTTTTTGTTGAAATATTTATTAACAATACTAATCGTAAGATTCTAAGGTAATGATTCTCAAAGAGATATTTAAATCTTAGACATATGTGGTGTATGGTATATCTTTGAACAATTTATTTTTTCCTCAATAATATTCCCAAATATGGGAATGTTATTTTTTATCCTCTAATTTGAAAAATTTTGGTGGAGGTGGTAATGTAGTCTATTGAGGAATCAAACCTGATGAGTCTCTTTGTAGATTAAAAATCATTGGTAAAAGAGTATATTGATTTTATATTTATTAAAAACATAAAATTTTGAATTCTATTCTCAATATTATTCATGAGGTGTACTATTTTGATCTTTAATTCTTATGCATAAGGGGGTTTAAAATATTTTGTAAATAAATGGTGAGTTGTTTTTTCCTCCGATGGATCTGTTAATTTTGATACTATTATTATTATTCTTATTTTTATAGTATTTATTATGGGAAAAGACTATGATCATTCTTATTGAAATATTCATCTATGTGATACCAATATTTAATATGATATTTCATGTATTTTTTGTTGGCCTCAAATAAATAAGGATATTTCTATGTATGTTTCATTCAAACTCTCTTTTTAGAAATTTTAGGTTAATGATAATAGGTATGCTTTATCCTTTACCCATTCCTATATAAAAGTTCAAATATTTATCCATAAACTTATTTATCGTATTGACTCTAACAAAAAGTATTTGAAATTCATTTTGGGTGATCATTGATTAACTATAGAAATTAATTTGTTTCATTCCAATTAAAGGAATTTTAAGAGTTGATAATTTTTTAAAATTGTATATGTTATAGATTTTAAATAAATATAATGTGCCTCTTTAGTACCCTCAATTTCTGGTAAGTAGCCCTTATTTTATGCTTTTTAAGTACATAAAGCAAATGAGAAATAGTTCGGAAACTTTGGAGACTTTTAAAATGTCAAAGGGAAAAAAGTGGTGATGCACGAGTTTCCCACGGTTTTCCCAAACCGTGCGGAAGCCATGCAGGTGGTGGTTACTTTGGATAGAGGAGACTGCACAGTGTTCCCACGGTTTGGGAAAACCATGAGAGGAGGCCATGCGGAGCGCCTCTTCTAAGCAGTGACAACCACACGGTTAGCGCACGATTTGACTAATCGTGCGGACTAACCGTGTGCGGGGTCAACATAGATCCTATTTTTAAGGATCTAATCCATTTTATCTTTAAATCCACTCTTTTTTGCTTTTATATGGCCCTACCTCGGGATTTATCTTGAGTGAAAGAGGAAGAAAACATACCAGGCATTTTGGAAGTGATCTAGAGGTTTGTGTTGGCATTTAGAGGCTGGTTGATCGAGGTAAGTATCATTTTATTTAGTTTTCTTATATCTCCTCCTTCCTTCTTGATGGATCCTTAGATCAATGCCAAAGGCGGGTATATCTAAGGTAGTGGAAGAGTTTTAAGTTAGGTTTTGGTTTTTTTGGTACTAGGGGAAGGGATCTAAGGAGGTTTTAGGGAGTATTTGACTCAGTTTTCTTGGTGTTCTTCATCCGTTTGTTGGTTTCACCTAATTTGTTGAGGTTGGTGGCTTCACTCTCAATTCCTCTATCATAGAACTTGAAGGCTTAGTTTCAAATTTTTTTCCATGATTGAAATGGTTTATTTAACTGCTTTGAAAGAATAGTTGAAACCCCTATTAAGTAAAGGGTGATGGAAATTGTGTGTTTTTAGAAAGTGTTTGTTGAAATGAATTTAAAATGGTGATTTTAAACTAGTAATGGTTTTTCTGCTTGAATGAAATGGTTTCCAATAAAAGGTTTCATGCTTTATTGAAAGGTTTTGAACACACTTGGTTTTGCCATGGATTTTCATGGGTTGTGGTGTCTGTTCAAATGAATTAGGATGGATAAGGGTGAGAAGTACCCCCATCAAAAGGTCGGGATGGATAAGGGAGAGAAGTACCCCCATCAAAAGGGATGGATAAGGGCGTGAAGTACCCCTATCAAGGAAGACCACTAAGTGACGGCTTAGTGGAAGGATAACTCACCACACGCGAGTATAGGGAGGTCCAGGTTTCATGCATGGTTGTTCGTGTGGATTTGTGAAATGGAATGAATGTGCCAAAATGGAAATGGGAATTTGATTGGAAACTTTTCTTGGTTGCTTTTTTTGAGAAAGATGGTTTTTGTTGGAAAATGGTTTTGACATGGAACATGTTATATTGTGAACTATTTTGGGGTTGTTTTATATAAATGTGATAACATGTTTTATCCTAGATCCATGGGTTGGGAATTCATCGGGGAAAACCAACTAAGTTTCATTACTCACCCCCTGTTTTGGACCGTTGGTTATTCTGTAGATTTCATATATCAGGATGTTCGCAAAGGTAAAGTGTCACATGTTTATAGCACTACTTCGTGATACTTGGGCTGGTTCGTGATGTTGGATCTTCAATATTGTGTAGCATGGAGTTGGTTATTGTCTTGAAGTCCTTTAGTTTTCCTTTACACTGTTTACTTTGATTTAGTGTTGGTTTACACTTTGGTACTCTTGGTTGGTGTATGATAAAATAAATGTTTGAGTTGTCTTAGCTTTTATCATGCATCATTTAGTCTATTTTTTTGGTTATGATTGTTGGATCTATGGTATGTTCTAAAAGGGTAAATCATCCCCCACTTGTTTTGAAACCCTTCAGAATTTATTGACAGCCTTTGGCACCTTGGTAATGTCTCTTAAGGCCAAGTAATGGCTTGTTGCATTCTTAAGCCAATAAGGATAAGCGGGTCATTACAAATGGTATCAGTTTGTTCAATCCATGGGGTATAAATGCAATCATCTTGTTTCTTTCTTTGAAGAAAAAGTAGTCGTCAATTTTTGTTGGTCTTAGTGTTGAATTCATAGGTGACTATTCCTTGGGTGGTCATCTTAGGAAGGAGTAGGATTCTTAGAACATGGAATGTAGTGCCTAAAAAGACGTAGCTAACCTTTTTATTCTGAACTTCATGTTACTAGGGAGTTGGGTACATAAGTGTTTTGGAGACACTTATAGCATAAAAAATGTCATTGTCATGGGTTTAACAAATGATATGAGCATGATATGCATTATATGAATGAAATCCCACTAGGAATGCATATATCATTTGGAGAAATGGATTATGGTTTATGCAAAAGCGTAATTTCTGAAAATTTTAAACTTATTTTCAAATGAACAATTTTGAAAAGAGAATGGTAGATGTATTTTGAAAATAGATTGATTTTCAAAAGAAAGAAAAGATCTTTTTTAGAAATGTGTAAATGTGGAAAATTTTGATGGTTGGAAATCAATGTTGTGATAGTGATGTGATAGAAATTGAATTGTTAGTCCTTCAGTTTCTTGGAAGTGAGACTAACGGTGTGCGTTGTTTGTATAGAAAATTGCCCTCGTTAGGCGTCATAGAAACCAAACGGAAGAAGCTATAGAGAATGTGGTCATAATTGAGCCACAAGTGATCCAACAGCTAGTCGAAAGTATAGTTCAAGAGTTTCAGGCTGCGGCCATGGGGAATTGGAGGGATTTTTCAAGGCATGTACACCATTCCATCCAATTCCAGAAGTAGAATCCACCCATCTTTCGGGGTGATTCTGAACCAAAAAGGGAGGAGTTGTGGCTGAGTAGGATGAATCCTATCTTCGATTTCATCGGCACACCAGCAGAATTGAAAGTAAATTTGGCAACGTATATGCTGGATGATCTTGTACGATAGTGGTGGGAGCTAGTGGTGCATGCTAAGGTGGATCAAGGCCTGGGCTGGGAGGAATTTAAGGAATTGTTTAATAAAAAATTCAATCCTCACACGTTCAAGATCTATTAGATGGCATAATTTTTCAGCCTAAAGTAAGATAATCACTCTATCACTGAGTATGTGGCTAAATTCATGAATTTAGTGCGCTTTACACCATAAGTTACAACAAGTGTATCACTGAAGGCACGCATCTCTGAATCAGGGTTGCGACAGGAGATTCACCTGAAGATAGATGTGATCTGTATTATGGATTATACAGAGATGGTAAGCATAGAAATAGTAGCTGAAATAGACATCTCAAGAGTTATGGGAGGAGGAAGTATGATGATATCCATGGGAACAGGTGGGAACTCTATTGCTAGGAATAAGAAGAAGAGGGAAATCTACTTCTAATGTGGGAGTGTGAATCAGAATCAGATGGCTGGATCGGTGAATATTACTCCACGGCACATGATGAAAGATGGATGTTCTCAAGGTGGCTTGATTTGTCACATGAAACGAGAATTTACAGCACCACTGAGAGGATGCCACAATTGAAACAAGATGGGGAATCTTCAGTGATATTGTCGTAGTGCTCCACGGTCAGGTGTTTGTGACACTTCTCAGGTGTCGGAAGAATCTTATGCTTCAGTAGGGTGAGGACAGAAAAATTAGTCTCGCCATCAGAACAGAGCTAGCTATGGTGATTCCAGGAATACCATGACCCCTTAGGTATGACAGTCTCAATAAGGCAATAAGGAGAAAAGTGCATCAACAAAGCAATTTCATGGAGAGGAATAGGTGATTGTGGATGACTAGTCTGGACCATCTACAGTGAGAGGTACGATACTTTTGAATTCTACCCTCATCCAACTGTTGTTCAATACTGGTGCATTGCATTCCTTTCTTGCGTATCGTATTTCTGATTTACTGATCTTAAAACCTGAAATTATGCCTTCTATGATAAAACATCAAACTCCTCTAGGTGAAAGAAAATGTAGAGCCTTCGTGTGTAGAGCATGTTCTATAACTGTTGATGGAGATGATCTAAAATTGTATTTCTCTATGTTAGATATAGTGTCAATGATATAATCTTGGGTATGGATTGGTTGACAGTGTTTAGGGCTCACATCGACTGTTATAGCAGAACAGTCAGTTTCGCGACTGAGGATGGCGTCAAGCATATATTTTGAGAATAAAGAGTGGTGAAGGCAGTGCAACAGGCTTGTTGGCACCAGTAGTGGCAATGCTATCTTACCAGTTGGCTACGTTAAACTTGGAATTGATGGACGAGATCCATAATAATAGTTTTCTAGTACTCATGGATCAATTTCCTGATTTTTTCCCTGAAAACTTCTCAGGGATACCACCTCTAAGAGAAGTGGAGTTTATGATTGATCTCCTTCCAGGGACTAGTCCTATCTCACTTCCATCATTTTGGATGGAACCAATGGAGTTAAAGGAATTGAAAGTGTAGTTGGAAGAAATGGAAAAAAAGGTTTTATTTAGCAAAGCATGTCTCCATGGGCACCACTAGTTTTGTTTGTAAAGAAAGAATATGGAACTTTGATGCTATGTGTGGATTATTGTAAACTTAAGAAAGTTACGATAAAGAATAGATATCCACTTCCATGCATTGATGACATTTTTGATAAATTTAGGGGAGCTTAGTGGTTCTCTAAGATTGACTTGCGGTTAGAATATCACCAGTAGTGAGTTCGGAAGGAGGATATTCTGATGACAGCCTTCAGAAGCAGATATGGTCACTACAAATATGTAGTCATGCCTTTTGGTCTTACTAATGAACCAGTAGTCTTTATGCAATTTATTAATCGGATATTTCAGTGATATCTGGATTCGTTTTTTGTGGTGTTTGTGGATGACATATTGGTGTATTCAAGAACAAGGGTAGATCATGAGCAATACTTAGAGATAGTGTTGTAAATCTTGAGAGACCATCAGTTGTATTCCAAATTATCAAAGTGAGATTTTTGGATATAAGAGGTATGCTTTATGGTCCATGTTTTTTTTCTGAGAATGGTGTTTCAGTGGATCCAGCAAAGATAGAAGCTGTTCTTTCTTAGCAACCACCAAATAATGTCTTTGAATTACGCAGTTTTCTTAGTCTAGCTGGTTATTACCGATGCTTGGTGTGTGACTTCTCACGACTAGCTTTGCCTATGACAGCATTGAAAAAGAAGAAAATTGAATTTCCATAGACTGAGGAATGTCATTGATCTTTTCAAGAGTTGAATTTTCACCTTACATCAGCACCCATCTTGATTTTTTTTGGAATCAGGACAGGGGTTCGTGGTGTATTGTGACGCATTAGGATCTAGTTTGGGATGTGTTCTCTTGCAAGGAGACCATGTTGTTTCTTATGGATCAAGATAGTTGAGAGTGCATAAAAATAACTACCCATCACATGATTTGGAGTTAGATGCAGTTGTACATGCCTTGATGACTTGGTGTCATTATCTCTTTGGTGAGAAATTCACTATGTTTACGGATAATAAGGGTTTAAGCATATTTTCTCACAACGAGATTTGAATCTGAGGCATAGGAGATGGATGGAGTGTCTTTAAATGTTCTAATTTGACATCATATATACACTGGGTAAGGGAAATTTGGTGGCCGATGCATTAAGAAGAAATTTTTGTGCTCAGTTGGCGCAAAAAGCTTCAGATGAGTGGCAGTTGATGTCAGTCCTAGCTGACATGCATATGGAATGTGAAGACCGAGGTTGTTGTGGTTTTCATTCTAGTTGTGCTTGTTCCAGCTTTGGTGGAGATAGGAATGGAGGCACAGGAATCCATTATATACTGTGTTGCAATGAGTTCAAAACTCAATGGTGGGGAGACCATTGAGGGATGGAAGCTAGATGGGAGTTCAGTTTTGCGGTTTCGATATTTGATGGTTGAACCTTTAACTACTTACGAACAAATCCTTCATTCTTACCACCATTCCAGATGGGCTCTTCATCCAGGAATACAGAATATGTATAAGGTGATAAAGACACAATTTTTGTGGAGCGGCATGAAACGGAAGGTAGCTGAATTTGTTTCAAGGTGTTTAACTTGTCAGCAAGTTAAAGTAGAACATCAGTGGCCTTCGGGTATGTTGTAGTCTCTACGAATTCCAGTCTTGAAATGGGAGCAGATAGCTATGGATTTCATTACAGGTCTCCCAAAAATGGTTCAAAGCATGATTCCCTATGTGTGATAGTTGATTAGCATACCAAGTCATCCCATTTCATCCATATTCATGAATATAATACAGTGGGGGATATGTCCAAAATATATATCTGAGAAGTGGTAAAGAGACACAGTATCCTGGTTTCAATTGTGTTAGACAGAGATCTGAGGTTTATATCTCGTTTATGGCGATCCTTACAGAAATCCCTAGAAACTCAGTTGAATATGAGTATAGCGTATCATCCGTAGACAGATGGAAAATCCGAAAGGATGATACAGACTTTGGAAGACATGTTGCGGGCTTATGTCATAGATTTTGGTGGCTTGTGAGAAGATCACATGCCTTTACTAGAGTTCTCCTATAACCACAGTTATTAGGCCTCGATACACATGGCTCTATTTTAAGATTTGTATGGGCGCCCTAATTGTTCTCCACTTTGTTGGGTGGAAACAGGTGATATTTCAATAGTTGGGCCGAGCATTGTCCCAGAAACAATGGAGAAGATTCAGCTGATAAAATTGAGGATGGAGATGGCACAGAGTTGTTAGAAATATAATACGGATCATCGTCAAAGACCATTATTGTTTGCGGTGAGTGATCATGTCTTTTTTATAATCTCTCTAAGTCTTGGACATCATCATTTTGGGAAGCATGGTAAATTATCTCATAGATATATAGGCCCTTTTGAGATACTGGAATGGGTTGGTGAGGTGGAGTATCAGTTGGAATTACCACCATAGTTCAGTGCAGTGCATAATGTGTTCGATGTGTCTCAGTTTAAGAAGTATCAGCCCGATCATGACCATGTGATCAGATGGGATCACGTTGACCTAGATCCGGATGCTTAGTTGGTAAATATTACGATGTGGATTGTGGATAGGTAGGAGAAAGTCTTGCGTGGAAAAGCATCGGTCTAGTGAAGGTTTTTTTGGGAACATGTTCATATTCAGGAAGAGACTTGGGAACGCGAGAAAGAAATAATAGAGTAGTGGCTAGAACTCTTTTAGGCAAGTGATTGTTTTCTACATTCCAGGGATGGAAAGGCCAATGGTGAGGAGAATTTAGTACCCCTGTTTTCTGGTAAGTAACCCTTGTTTCATTATTTTTAAGTACATAAATAATATGAGAAATGGTTGGGAAAGTTTTGAGACTTTTGAAGTGTCCAAGGGAAAAAAGTGGTGATGCACGGGCTTCACACAGTTTTCCCAAACCTTGCTGAAGCCGTGCAGGAGGTGGTCACTTTGGACAGAGGTGACCGCACGGTGTGCACATTGATTGCGCAAACTATGAAAAGAGGTTGTATGGAGTGCCCCTTCCAAGTAGTGACCACCGCATGGTTAGCGCATGATTTGACTAATCATGTGGACTAACCATGCACATGGTCAACTTAGATCCTATTTTTAAGTATCTAATCCATTTTATCTTTAAACCCATTCATTTTTTCTCCTAAATGTCCCTAACATAGGATTTCACTCTGGTGAAGGTGGTAGAACACTTACCATAAATTTTAGAAGCGATCTGGAGGTTTTCCTTAGCGTTTAGAGGATGGTTGATCGAGGTAAGTCTCATTTCCTTTGGTTTTCTTAGATCTACTTCTTCCCTCTTGATGGATCCTTATATCTACACCAAAGTCGGGTTAATATAAGTTAGTGGATGACTTTTAAGTCGGGATTCAGTTTATTTGGTAATAGGGGAAGGAATCTAAGGAGGTTTCGGGGAGTAGTTGACTCGATTTTGTTGGCGTTCTTCATCCTTTGGTTGGTTCCACCTAATTTGTTGAGGTAGGTGGCTTCACTCCTGATTACTCTTTCTTAGAACTTGAAGGCTTAGTTTCAAATTGTTTTCATTGACTAAAATGGTTTTTTTAACTGCTTTTAAAGAATGTTTGAAACCCCTTTTATGTAATGGGTGATGGAAATTGTGTGTTTTTGGAAAGTGTTTGTTGAAGTGAATTTAAAATGGTGACTTTAAACTGTTTATGGTTTTTCTGCTTAAAAGAAATGGTTTTCAATAAAATGTTTGATACTTTATTGAAAGGTTTTGAACACACTTGGTTTTGACATGGATTTTCATGGGTTGTGGTGTGTTTTCATATGCATTGGGATGAATAAGGGCGAGAAGTACCCCCATAAAAATTTTGGGATGGATAAGGGTGAGAATTACCCCCATCAAAAGGGATGGATAAGGGCGTGATGTACCCCCATCAAGGAAATCCACTAAGGGATGACTTAGTGAAAGGATAACTCACCACTCACGAGTATAGGGAGGTCTAAGTTGCATGCATGGTTGGTTGTGTGGATTTGTGAAATGGAATGAATGTTCCAAAAAATAGAAATAGAAATTTGATTGGAAACATTTCTTGGTTGATTATCTTGAGAAAGATGTTTTTTGTTGGAAAATGATTTTGACATGGAACTTGTTATATTGTGAACTATTTTGGAATTATTTTATGTAAATTTTTTTATATAAATTTTGTACCATGTTTTATTCTAGAGGCATGGTTTGGGAAGTCATCTGGGAAAACCTACTGAGTTTCATTACTCACCCCCTACTTTGACACGTTGGTGCTTTTGCAGATGTCATATATCGGGATGTTGGCAAAGTTAAACTGTCACATGTTTATAGAACTACTTCATGATACTTGGGCTGGTTCATGATGTTGGAGCTTGGAGCTTGTGGATCATGGAGCATGGTTGTTGTCTTGTAGTCCTTTAGTTTTTTTTCTGCTATTTACTCTTGTCTAGTGTTTCTTTCCGCTGTGGTGCTCTTGGTTGGTTTATGATAAAATAAATGGTTGAGTTGTCTTAGCTTTTATCATGCATAATTTAGTCGATTTGTTTTGTTATGATTATTGGCTCTATGGTATGTTCTAAAAGGGTAAATCTTCCCCCACTTGTTTTGAAACCCTTCGACATTTATTTCCAGCCTTTGGCACCTTGGGGATGTCGCTTAAGGCCAAGTAATGACTTGTTGTATTCTTAATCCAATAAGGATAAGCGGGTAATTTGAGCCTTCATAAATAATTTTACATCGAGATTGTAGTTTCACATCTAATTCTTAAAGGGTTATCTATTCCATGGGAACACAATTGAATCATGGTACAATATATAACCCAAAAATAATCATTAAATGAAGATATATATTTATATCTTATAAGATAAGATTTGTACTCGCATTTTGTATTTCAATGAATCTTGGAAAAAGTGGTATACAATTGATTTAATTCTCATATAAAAATTTTTATTAATATTTTATAAAGAAGCGTCCTTTAATATAATTTTTATGGTGCTCATGAAACTCACCTCTATGTTGAGAACATATTAGAAAATTCTTTTTAAATTAGTCAATTTTACCCTAGATTTTCCTCTCACTATAATCTAGGGTTTTCACCCATTCACCATAATCTATCAACACTCTAGGAAAGTTTCCTCAAATATTTTCATTTCATTTATTCTCATGAACCATTTTCCATTAGTTTTATTTTATTTTTATTTTAATCACTTTTGACTATTGTTTATTTTCTTTATTTGGTTTCTTGTTTTCCCATTCATCTGGGTTTTCTACTAGTCATATTTCATAAAATATGCCCCACTCCACCAGTTTTACTCTCCACATCTAAGTTTCACATTATCCACTTTATGTTATTTTCAAATTATAATCATGAATGAAATTTTATTTAATCTAGAGTGATGTTACTTTAGGTAGCATTGGATTATGATAAAGGAATTATTTCAAGTTCTCTGGTTGGATTTGGTTTTGTTTAATTTATATGGATCTTTACTTCCACATTAATGGATTTCTATCAATGTAATATTTTATTATTTATCCCTTCTCTTACTACCAGTTCTACGACACTAAATCCTATTTTTTACTAATTTAGTGGTTTTAGGCTTTTTTGTTTTAGTGTTTGAGGTGTTCTATGTGGTGAAGTCAATGTTCAATTTCAGTATGTGGTTAATTATTTATACTTTCTTATGTATTGGACATTCTAATGTATATTTTTTGTGGAGGATAATATTTTTTTATTAGTTCCTATTAGTGGTGGATTTGAAGGAAATATTTAGTGTCCTAGAATGGTTGTGGTTTACTGTTAAGGGCAGAGTCTTCCTCAATCTCTCCTCTTTCCTCATTATTATAATCTTAGAAAATTATATTTTGGATTAACCCAAATTAATCATGGATTAAAAATATAATATTATGATATGTTAGAGAATAAAAATAGCACACAATTATAATAGTGAATACCAGTTATTTGTATGTTGGATCCATATATTCAATACATAAATGGTTTGTTGAAGACAATGTAAATCGGCCATTGGTGTCAAATAAATGATACCTACTTCTTTTAAACTAATAGAAATATAAATAAAATATGTACTAATAAAATCATACTAATCAATTTCTTGTGATCCTTTAAGAATATTTCACACACCCTCACCACACCGTATCAAATTCTTATTGGAGAAACGATTTAAATAGGTAATGATATATGAGAATATGGACCTTTAATTGACTATAAGAAATATTTGAATCCATCATGAATCACTCAATTAAAAAATTAAATACAAAGTATATATTAATGTAGAGAATATGAATCATTTATAAATAATTTCATGAATATTTGGAAGCTGAAACATCACTTCATTTTTGTGATATATTGATTCATTTAATTGATACATTAAATTAACGTTATCAAATTAATTAATGAAGGAAATTATAAATTTATTTCTAATATTCTACCACTTATATTGTATTAATTATTTAAAAATTGATAAATTTATGAATTAAAACAAAGCATATTACAATCCAAAGTATGTCATATTAAAACTGTATAACTATTATCTCATAGGGAAAATATTAATAAAATATTTGATACACATACAATCAAAAAGGATTAAAAATTATATAATTAAATTAAACAAGATATGTAATTCAAATAATAGTCCAAATATCAAAAATATCATTAAGAAATAAAATATTCAAAATGAAATCACTATAAAATATCTATGAAATTAATAATATATATATAGAGATTTTCAATATCCCACTAACCCAATACATAAAAATAACTTACTTGAAACCATATGCATAGAATAAATCTCATAAACCCAAATGGCTAAGTATTTGGTCAGTGGGTCATCCAATATACTCTCTATATGAAAGTTCTCAATTCCACTCTTGGAATATTTTATTGTTGATGGAAAATGAATTTTAATTCTCAAAAATAATATCCCAATGGTATTTCATATCAATGTTGTCATTTGATTTATTTAGCCAAAATTTTAACCTTACTTTTTTATAATTATTCCATTTAAAAACAAAATATAAAATTTTTACAAGAAATATTGAAATAAGTGAACCAATATAAATAATTATCCTTAATGTAAAATTGGTATCCACAGATTATTTATAGTCCTCAAAAAATAATCTCATTTGATATTTTGACTGAAATATGAATTGATGTTGTCACATTTAATTAATAAAAAATAATTTAATGTTCATAGTTTATAATGTGTTCAAAATAAATGATTCTAAATGCATAAAAAATATTTTAATTATAAAATTCAATGTAATATAATCCTCATAATGGGTCCCAAATCATAAAATTTTAATGTTATGATGCATTATATTTATTTCACACAAAATTTTATATAGATAATGTATTTGATATCAGTATAAATTAAAAATCTTGTATACACCAACATCATAATAAAAATGATTTCATTTCATAATGAATAAATTTCAATAGTATGATGTATTTAATTTATTCCATATAAAATGGAACACTAATGGGAATTTGTCCTTAACATAAATTATAAATCATAAAAAACATAATTATAATGATGGTCTCCACTCAAAAATAAAATTATAATTTTATGATCTTTGAATTTTATGTCAGACTAAATCTAATTCTGATAGAGTATTTGATAAAGACATAATTTATAATATAATAAATCATAATAACATTAAGGGTCCTAAAATGTTATATAATTATAATGAGATGATTTAAAAATATCATGTGACACAAAATTTAAAACTGATAAGGAATTAAATGAAAAATGACATTATTTTAAAATAAAAATACGCCATAGTAATAACATAATTACACTAATAATAAAATATATATAGGATATATTTATTATTAATGTAATATGTCACATATAAAAAAACTATCAAAATAAAAATATTTTAGAATTGTTCCCACAATAGGTTAGATCACGATTATACAAAATATATTACAAAATAACAAAATATTATTATTTAAATCAGATAAAATACCAATTATTTTTTAAAAAATCCTGATTATTCCCATGATAGCTGACCTCAAAATTAAATAAAATATATAAAAACAATATTTAAAAATATTTTAATGAATCGTATTTTCTCATTTCTATTTTTATAATTTTCTTTGGTATAATATGAGACTAGGAGAAGAGACAACATGGAACTCTATGGCTCGAAGTGCCTGAAATGATCTGTTTATTTTTTCGGTTTTTAAATACCATGCTTGAGAAGTTTTCCTAAAAATATGAAATTACTCTTAAACCACTACACGAAACATAAATCTAACAGCACTATTGCATTCGGTATGGAGGGATTACCCTAGGAGTGACTAAACTTTAATCAGCATGGTTCTCTAGTAAGAAAACCTAAAAATAGAATAACCATAAATAAAATTATTAAATAAAATTATTTTATTTTTAAAATCATTATAACTCATAAATGGTAACATGGATTATAAATCTGAGACTATTATTGAGCCTGTGAGGATTTTTTTTCCTTAAGCAGAGGCTAACCTCGGTCGGTGCAGGTCGAGGGTAAAAGTTGATTTTTTTAATTTATAAAGACAAATAAAATAAAATAAAAGTATATTATTTTATTTAATTTTGGACATTTCATAGTGTGTTGACACTGAAGCATAGTGACAGAGTGGCCCGTTCTCCTTTTATAAATAAAGTAGTGTGACAATGCAATTTCAAAGAAAAATAGTAATAATGAAATGAGTTAACACAATTCCTCCATTAATCAGGGGTAGGATCCAATGTTATAATTCATAACACTGGATAATTTATCTAGAAAATTGGAGTTTCCCTAAGGCAAGGGGAGGATACTCTATCACCAATGATGAATGATCAGAGGTCAATATTTGATCAAGTGACGATTAAGAGAGAAATTCCAGTGGAACAAGGATCGACATGACTACGTGACATCGATATAAATCTTCAAGTGATCAAACTCAAGGTAGTGGTTGTTATTTAAATCTTGTCTTTCCCCATACATGAATTTAAATGAATAAAATGGATCAACCAATGAACAGTTTGACTCACGGTTAGATATTTCTTATGGGAGGGTTCGATTTGTTGGGTTTTAATGGGATATTATCTTGGTGATTTTTGGTTAATTGTTCTAATGGTAATGAACCCAGCTCGATAAGAACATCAATCATGGTCCATTCATCTTTTTTGATTCCTGCTTTCCTCCCTCTATTTTTTATTTGATGCGAGCATTCATCATTTGGCATGTGACTTGACATTGGGTGATCGATCGATCATTGTGAAAATGATCGTTTGTGCAACGATCCGACATCGCTGATTTGGGATGGACTCAGCACGATGGTGGTGTGGTGACGATAGTGGTGAATGGATTTGGGCGGTGCAGGAGATATTTCCTCTTGATCATCTTTGCACTGAAAAGGATCATTGTGTGGATCGAAACTTACAATAGTGAAGATGGAGACCGAAGGATTCTAGAACCTCTTACGAATCGAAGAATGGAACAATATAGTGCATCCAATGGCCATATATCGATGTGGTAGAAGAGAATGCAGCAACATCCATTAGAAGGTAGGCCAGCATTGATCCTCAGAAGACGTGGATGCCTGCCGCATCACATGGCCAGAGCTCCATTGTCTAGCTAGACCGTAGTGGCAGGATTCCATGGTGACTCATAGGGGTGGTTCAGAGACATGGCGCCCTCCTCATTCCAAGCGAAGCATGGATAGCCCGCTCCAATGGGTTGGACAGAACAGTGGGCCTAGTCGGCGGACTATAGGTAAGGTCAGACCAGACCCAGACCCAGCTGACCCATTTTTACTAAAATTACCATATCTTCTAAACTGTGCATCTGATCAATGTGTCATTGGTGAAGTTGAAACCTGATTGACAAGGATTCCCTTTTGAGTGGTATTAGTGGTGTTTTAGTAAGACCACAACGGTATAGTGGGGTTATCTTTTACTTTCTATAATAAATAGATGCAGAATAACAATCTCATTATAGAGGGTGACAGTAGAGATTGAGACATTACCCTTGTCCTTCTCTATGAAGGTTTGATGTAGGATCCCATCACTATTATAAATAATTTTCTTTTGTTCCGAAGTGAGTTGGCTCAGTCTGGTTTTCTCTGTGACTCTGTGGGGAGAGGCATGGATTGCACTAGGAGGCCCAGTTAGTCCTCACTTCTCATTGCGGTACTTTAGATAGGGTTTTTGTCATGGGTGTGACTAATATTTACATGGGAACCCATCCCCTGTCTAGGCAGATAATCCCAATAGGGAATGGATTTCCCACTATGAGCCCTGAGTGTAGGACCCCCTATTTGTGGATCGAGATACGATTCTCCCTTTCGTGACTTGACCTGACTAGTGTGCTTCAAGTAGTTCTCAGTGTGTTCTCTTTGGGCAGGGCCCAATTTATATGGACCTTTTGTGAGGGTCTTTAAGGACTTCATAGCTCAAGGAGTGGGTTCTCCCAGAATGATCTTCCTTGAGAAGCATCATGTGACCAAAGATTGGATGCAATATTGATACTCTTTACCTTAGTGAGGCTGGACATCTCAGGTAAACATCATGACATATCAAGACTAGATGTTATCTCAGATACTCTTGGTAGAATTAGTCTATGTGCTTTCCTTGGAATCGAGTGTGCTATGACTAGAACCATATAGATTGCATTGGATGAGACATTGCATCATTGAATCCTTTATATGTATACCTGGATGTTCTTTTTATATGTTTTGTTGACATATTCCTATTTTTATATGGTTGTAACTTCATAGTCATGTTTCCTTTGGGGTCCTTTACTTTGTGTTTTGGGGTCCACTACTAAGTATTTTTTTACTCACCCCTACATGGTATTTTCCAATAAATTTCATGTCTTTTGTAAATGACTGACACTTTGGAGGAGTCCTGGGTTGAGAAGTTCTAAGACCAGAACCATAAGGTGTCTTGTGTGATCATAAAAGATGAGGTATTTCTATCAACATTCTAAAGCAGCTTCAGTACCCTTGTTTCCAGGTTGGACATTGAAGTTGTCTTTCTTCTAATAGAATTATATTCTGGCCCAGTTTTACTTTACTAATTTACTTTCTATCATACTCTTTTGATGGGTTTTAGTGGTATGCATTCATTTTTATTACATAGTGTTCTCACTTTCCAGCCTCTGTGTCTTGGAGTTGTGTACGTCTGTACATGTTCTTAAAATAATTCCTCCCATTTCTGGGATATTCAAACTCAGTGATAGTCACCAGCCCCCAGTCTATTAGAGGCGGGCTTGGAGTAGTCACGACACATGCCCCAGGGGTTGGTTCATGACACATATAGAAGAAACTAATCCATATATGATAATAGAAATTAAAATCAATTATTTTCTTAGTTATTCCCATAATGAGTGAGTTCACAATTAAAAAGATATACATCCCAAAATTATATGTATGAAAATATGGTAACCTAATCTATATATCTATAAAGTGTATAATTTAAATGATTTTATATCATAAAATTTTTTATGTAAACATATTTTCAATAAGGAAAATATTTCATATCTTGTATGCCCATGGAAAAAGTTATGACTGATTATATTGAAAATAAATTCAATAATATTTAAATATTTTTTGAAATCCCAAAACTAAAAACTATAAATTTTCATATAAGTAAAAAACCATATTTAATTAAGTTTTATTATAAAAAAACTAAATTATGAAAACAATATTAAATATGGATTATGGATTTGAATGAAGAATTTATAGATAATAAAATTTATATTTACTATCCTCACATGTAATTTAATAGCCATGAAATTATTTATATAACTAAAAAATGATTATTACTAAACATATCATGATTTTTCCAAAAAAACAATTCCTAATTTTTAACAATATCACAAAGTATTTATGTAATATATATTTATATACACACACATAAAAATATTTCATTTTCACTGAATGATATGTCACACATGATAAAATTATTATAAAATGTATTCATGTGTGGTAATAATCTTCATTTTTTAACAAAATTAAAATAAAACAAATTTGATCAAAAAATGGAAGAATAAAATCAAATTAAAAAATAATAACTTATTTATGAATCCTTATGAATTCTTGTTTACTCTAGTACGAATAGTTATAAAATTATGTAATATATTAACCCAAAATAATCATGGTTTCAAAATAAAATATTATGATATGTTAGATAATAAAAAAATACACAATAATAATAATATCAACCTATCATTTTTGAGTTGGATCCATATCTCAAATACATTAATGGTTTGTTAAAGACTTTGAATATTGGTCACTAGTTTCAAATCCATGACACTTAATTATTTAAAACTAATAGAAAAATAAATAAAAATGTACAAATCAAGATGTACTAATCTATTTATAGTAGTACTTCCAAATAGTTTTACACACACGCCACACCATATCAACCGCGAGATGGACCAGTGAATTAAAAATGAAATACTACATAAAATTCATGACCTTTTATGGACTATATTAAATGGTTAAATATATCATGAATCTCTTAATAGAAAAATTAAATATTATGTATCCATGAATGTGCATCATAAAAAACATAAATACATAAATTTATGAATATGAGGAAGATGAAATATTATATTAATTTATTTATTATTCATAGGAATCAATGAAATATTATTAGTTTTTATACATTTATGTATATGAGAGTGTTTCTTGTAAATATGGCTTTGGAATGGTGTGATTAGTATGTAAATGGTATGGGGGTTTTTAGTTGTCTGTTGGGTTTGGTTTCCCACATGAAACCAATGATGTTTTGTTGTACTGCCTTAGTAGAGGCCATCTAGTCAACAGAGTCTGAAATAGGTGGCTTAGTAGTAATAAATGGTTAGTGGATAGTGATTGACATTGATAGATGGTAATGATGAGGTGATTTCTTATGAAAGTGGTTCATAATGGGTATATTTACATGTAGTGGTGCTGGGGTGAAAGTGTCCCATTTTTTCTAAAAACTCATTCAAAATTTTCCTTTGAATGTGTATTTACATCCACGGTTCCTTCTTCCATATTTCATGGTGAGGTGACGACTGGTGGAAGTG
This sequence comes from Viscum album, assembly GCA_963277665.1. NCBI lineage: Eukaryota > Viridiplantae > Streptophyta > Magnoliopsida > Santalales > Viscaceae > Viscum > Viscum album. Next base: position 445,884,089 of record OY728138.1, read on the forward strand.
GGTGAAGTTGTATTTTTGTGAATGTGGTGGTGATGGGGTCAAAGTAACCTATTTTCCTAGAAAACACATTCAAATTTTTACTTTAAATGTGTATATGGATCAATGGTTCTTGGTTCGATAATATTTTTTTTGGTTCTCCACATTAACCTTAATATAGAATTTAAAATTAGAAAAAAAAATCAGATGAAGGATCAAACATTTTTATTGAGTAAAATGATGTGATTAATTGATTTAAAAGTGATAAAGAATAAATCTGACTAATAAAAAATTCTAGGAAGATTATTGATTATGCGTATTGTAACATTTATTCAGAAATCATGTGTTTGTGAATGCTTCTCCGGTATTAGGATAAAGATATTTGGGTTATCAAGGTATGTTGATTCCAAGATATATTGGTCCTTATAAAATCCTAAAAAACATGGAAATATGTCATATCAAATAAAATTATTTTTGTAGATGAAATAAATTTATAATTCATTTTATGAATCCCATTAGAAGAAATGTTATCCATATTTATTTAAATTTATTGGTAGGAAAATTCATAATTTTGGCAAGATTCATCATTTATACAGAAACCAATCATATTTATTAATTAGTATAGTAATTTTCTACATTTATATAAAATATTTTCATAGTGATCTGGAATGTAGATTTTATAAAATATAGAAATCTAGAAAATAGGTTTATCATGATCAGATTCATGGTATGGGAGACCATGCAGTCAGGCAGTCCATTTTCATAAAATTTGATATTTTCATATTTTTTTGTCGATATTTTTTATAATGTTCCCCTATTCTTCCATTGTTTTTCTAATTCTCACCATAAAGAGTTCGTATCCATTGATATACCTTATCCATTACTCTCGTGTATATTCTTCATCATTTCCATAGATATTTCTCAACTTAGGCCTCTAAATCGCTTCTTCCTCCCTTCATTTTCATTCTCAACCCTTTTCTTTCCCTAACATAGTCATGGAATCTAAGGGTATCTTGTTGTGTTTAAAGTTTTATAGGATTTCATTTTTTTTAGGGATTTAAAATCTTTATATTTAATTTATCTTTTCTGTATTATTAATTTGAAATCGGTTTTTAATTTTTTTAATTGGTGATTTTATATACTCTCCACTATTTTCTATAGAATTATGTGCTATATTTTTACCAAACCTATTTTTAATTATTTAATGTCATGTGTGTTATCTAATCATATTTATTAAATTTAGTTTATTTTTGTAAATACTCGTAAAATTCAAGGGAAATTTTTTCTTAATTTTCTTTGGGATTTTACAAGAACGCAGTTTCTGACGGCACCTGATTCCGAAGCCCGGTGTGCCCGGAATCAATTTCCAAAGTTAGGCTCAGGTATGTTCAGTGAACGAACGAGCGGGATTTTCTAACATTTGAACCGGTGCTCAGAATTGAAATCTGAGGGCACCGATGAACTCGCAGCACCGGTAATTTCCTAAGAAGACCCCTTTCTGGAGTTTCGTTTCCTCGGAATGTGTTTTTTAAATAAGTGAGGGATAATAATATAATTGTTTTACAATTATATTTTTATTTTCTTTTTAAGTGTATTAAGTGTTGTGGAAAAACACTTTTCCCCTCTATTATGTGGTTATAACCTAAGTACGGGAGTTGGGGGTGGTACCCACTTGTAGTTAACTACCTGTGTGAGGATTAAGGTGGGGTGGGGCCCACACGAGCCCAACCCCTAACCTTCTTCTAACATTCAGAAAATTTTTCCATCTTATTTTTGTAACTCTCAAAGAAAAATCCCCTCTTTTAATTAGGTAACGCACCAGCACCCCCCTTTTATTAAAAAGTCAACTCTTTAATTGTGTAGGTTTTTCAAGTAATTAATTCTTGGATTCATTTGAATTTCAAATGAATTCCTTTGGCTTGTGTGTTAATTAAATAAGACTAAGTCTTATTTCATGGGAGGATAGTTGATGGTGCGAAAGGATTTGGGGAGGAAAGCTCTAAGTTTTGAAGGACGTTCTTCCTCCTTGAAAAACGCGAAGAATGCACCATCACTGACGAAGAACGCCGACCTCTGACGAAGGAAGATGGTGAGACACATCTTCCTCGGAGATCGATGACGTGACGCCGTGTACCGCGATGCCAATGACCCTCTCCTTCTGTGACGCCTTCTTCCGTGACGAACCTTCATTCAACGATTACATCAAGTAGGGGGATTATTTTGAGAATGGTATTATTCCCTTGGTTCTTCCTTCTAAAACAAAGAACCTGGATCAAATCATCATTAAGTTGATCCACGAATGTTTTATTTTGAGGGTTGGAATATTGGTATGATTCTTTTTATTTAAGAGGTTGTAGGGGTTTATTAATTCTTTTTGTTCCTGATTACTTCATCGTTGGATTATCATCTATTTTGAACCGCCTGTTATCACAATAATAGGAGGAGTTCGGACCGCACAAACACGGCCGACCCTCCTCCCCCTTGTTGGTTGATTTTTGATGCGGCTCGTGTAAGGCGGAGCGGTGCCGAAGCACCGCGCGGAAAATGTTAAAGAAAGGGCGGAGAAACGTGGCGTCGTCGCGTCGCGCCGTTTGAAACAAACTAATATGTGGCACTGTCGCGCTACGCCAACGAACCTTGAAGGAACTTCGACGCACCATGGCCGGAGCGGGGCCGCGGCGGAGGGGCGCGACGCCGTCGCGCGGCGCCGGACGGACCAAGGTCGCGGCCGGTTCCGGGCTGCGGCGGAGCAGAGGAACCGGCGGCCGGTTCCGGGCCATCGGCGTCGGAGCAGGGAGACTGGCCTTGCTGGTCCCGTGTCGGCAGTAGCCGCCCGGCCGGTGCAGACTGACCAGTCAGGGGAAGAGCCGGGGGTTACAAACCCCCGGCGGCCAGCTCGAGCGGCCCCCCATTATGGGGGCCGCGGTTACGAAAACAGGGGGCAGCCACCCCCCCCCACCTCATCGGCTCGGTCGTTTGGCCGAGCCACCTGGCCAGCGCGTCGGGCTGCCGACCCGGGCCGGGCACCCAGGCCGGGCCGGGCCGCGTAGTCGGGCTGGACCCGGACCCGGTTCGGGTCGACCCGGTTCGGGCCGACCCCAGGGGTGGTTGGGCCAGGCCCAGACCCCCCCCCCCCCCATTTCTGATTGTTTCCGTTCGAATGCCCATAACTTGGGCTACAGACCTCCGATCGACACACCGTCCATTGCGATTAGATCCTTAGATCACGACGGTCATTTCAGTATATTACACTCAAGGTTTCAGAGAACTTTGGGTTTGTCTGGGTTGGTTCGGATACAAAACTAACTGGGCCCTTGGAGCGGAAATGCTTATATCTTGAGCTCCGGACGTCCGATTGACGTGTCGTTGATTTTGTTGGATTCCTCTTGTTGAGACAAAACATTTGGCATACTCCGCTTGAGTTTTGGATGCAGTTGGATAGTGGCCAGGTTGGATTGTACCCGAAATCCAACCGGGCCCATAGAACGGAAAAGCTGATAACTTTCAGACTGGACGTCTGTTTGACGAACCATCAGTGGCGTTGGCGATCACCCGGAGAAACGGTCCCTATGAGTATACCCTATGAGAGTTCGGGGTACAGTTGAGATATGGCCGGGTTGGTTCGCACACGAAACCAACCGGGCCCCGGGGACAAAAAGGCTAACAACTCACAGACCGGGCGTCCGATTGTCGCGTTGTGTGTATCGTTGAGACCCATATGATGAGGCGGTCCTTTGAGATACTTTTTCTTGGGACTTTGAGATACTTGGAGTATCGACCTGTAGCTTGTGGAGAGGACCCTCCCAGAGACGAGCGTGCAGAGTACAGAGACTGTGTAGCTGACTGAGACCTGACGACTGCTTGACCGACTCGACTTGGAGTGAGTCGACTAGCCCAGTGGATGGAGCACTACTTGTTTGGGTGAAAACCCAATACAGACGGAGCACTGCCTGTGTGACAGTGCAGACCCGCGGTACTCGTCCAGAGAGTACCTCTTCAGGCTATTAGGGGGTGTGCACTACTGTGTTTGGCTGGAATTCCCTGGCGGGAAGAACTACTGTGTTTGGGTGGCTGGCCCGCGGTACTCGATAGGAGAAGTACCTCAGCAGTCTTAGGTTAGTGAGCAATACCTCTGAGTCATGACAGGACCATTGTACACTCCAAAGACGGGGCTCTTCAGCAGTTACGGTTTCGATAATAAAAATCCTGGTTTGAGCTGAGTTTATGACCTTTGTGTTTACCTCATGATTGAGATGGGTCACTTGATAACTTAGGTATATGAATGGGCATATACCTGGGTAGTGGTTATCCATTGATTTCATAATCATTGTGTTTCCTCATGATTGAGATGGGTTACTTGATAACTTAGGTATATGTATGGGAATGTATCTAAGTAGAGGTTATCTGTTGAGATATTCTTTGTGGTTATCCTTTTTGGTATTAGTGAGACCTTGAAGGTCTCAGGGTCCCTACTGAGTATCATATACTCACCCCTGCATGGGCTATGCCCGCACCTCATTGTGTTGGTTACAAACGATGGGAAGTGCTGACAGAGGCCGAGTATTTGAGGACTGGATGGTACCCGAATGTGGACCACATGACAAGTCAGTATCCGGAGGTGGACTTCACAGCGAGACGACACTCAGAGGAGGTTGACGGGCGAGATCATTGTAGAGGCTATCTGTACCTACCCTTTAGGTAGGATCCGTGGTGGACGATCCAGGAGCTGCACTATCTGTACCTACCCTTCATGTAGGATCTGTGGTGGACGATTCAGGAGATGCGCTATCTGTACCTACCTTTCAAGTAGGATCCGAGGAGGAAGACTCAGGAGCTACTTCCTTTCTTCTAGCTGTTTGTCTTTATTTGTTGTACTTTCATTCAATTGTAACTGTACATTCAGTTGGGTTTGTATTCTAGCCCATTTACTTTTCAGCACTTTCTTTTGTACTTAGTGTTTTACTTCCGCTTGTACTCTATGGTGTTTTGTTTACTTAAGGCAATGCCTTCCTAGTTATCTGGATTTATGCCTTTAGTGCTAGTCGCCAGCCCCTGGCCTATGGAAGGTGGGCTTGGGGTAGTCACGGCACGGGCCCCGAGGACAGGTCGTCACAAATTGGTATCAGAGGAGTTCAGTTCTACCACAGAACTCAGGATTTGATCTTTTTTCTATGTGAAGAAATAGTGTTAAGGGTACCAAGTATGGTATTCAGTTCAGGGAGTATAGTGTTGGTGCGGGCGGCCGACGTATCCATACACCAGGACCTTGACAACTGATTTCCGACTTTGTGAACGAAAAACACTGATTGTGTGTGTGTTTTCAAAGGTTTTCACTTAAAACAGCTCAAACCAGGTCAACTGCCTAGGTATAAATGTTTGACTGTGTCACGTTGTTTCTTTCAGGATGCCTTTTCACGAATGACCAGCTAGAGCCTAGAGGGATGTGCATACTAACAGCCTTATGAGCGAAGAGGCTTCGGTACAGGGCCCTCTTGCAGTTGAGGCACCAGCGGTACTACCATACGTTGGGCCACCGATGCCACCAACCCCAACAGAAGGCGATGCACGCCACTTGAGAGCGATGCACGAGGTCCAACGCCAGAGGCCACACAGGTTCCGGGGAGAGACGGACCTACAGGTGGTGGAGGATTAGCTGGAGGCTGTGGTGAGAGTCTTCAGGCTAGTGGGGATGCCAGCAGACTTCATGGTGATCATTGTTGCCAGCCTTCTTTAGGCAGTAGCAGGAAAGTGGTGGAGCCACTTGTTCTAGTTTTGCGATGGGATGACCTTCACATGGAGAGACTTCGAGACCTTCTTCAGGGTGGAGTTTGTACCAGTAGCTCTGCTCCCCGAGCGTGTTCAGGATTTGATGCCTTTGTCGCATGTTTTTCGATCAGTAGCAGAGTCATCTGTAGGTAGTAGACAGATGATGCAGAGGTCCAGGGGGACTAGACCAGTAGTTGGGCGATCTCCGGTTTTAGGATCGGTGGTGTGGGGCACCCGGGGTGGGGTCAGAGCCAGGCGTTCCAGAAACAGACAGTGTTTCTCCTACGGCAGTAAGGGTCACATGGCACGTGACTGTCCAACTCCTCACATAGTTGATCCACAAGAATTGGAGGAGCCACCGAGACAGAAGCAGCGGCGGGTTCTTGAGCAACAGCCGAGAAGTGGACAAGGCAGTAGAGCTCTGCGAGCAGGTGGACAGGAGCGGAACTAGTGGATACGTCCCTTGTACTTCTAGTTCCATGTTTCTTTTGTATTCGTGTCTTTGTACTATGAGCTGCAATAATAAAAAGACACTTATCTTTGTGATGTTTTCTTTCTTGTCCTTTTGTTTTGTTGATACTGAGTGGTCCCAGAGGCGCCTCCAATTCTTGTGGATCAACTATGCGAGGAGTCGGACAGTCACGTGCCATGTGACCCTTACTGCCATAGAAGAAACACTGTCTGTTTCTGGCACACCTGGCTCTGACCCCACCCCGGGTGCCCCACACCACCGATCCTAAAACCGGAGATCGCCCAACTACTGGCCTAGTCCCCCTGGACCTCTGCATCATCTGTCTACTACCTACAGATAACTCTTCTACTGATTGAAAAACATGCGAGACAGAAGCAGCGGCGGGTGCTTGAGCAACAGTCGAGCAGTGGACAAGGAAGTAGAGCTCTGGGAGCAGGTGGACAGGAGCGGAACTAGTGGATACGTCCCTTGTACTTATAGTTCCATGTTTCTTTTTTATTCGTGTCTTTGTACTATGAGCTGCATTAATAAAAAGACACTTATCTTTTTGATGTTTTATTTCCTGTCATTTTGTTTGGTTGATACTGAGTGGTCCCAGTTAAGACTATTGACTTGAACCTCACTTTCAAGATTTCTACTGGAGGAGACCCAGTGACCTCACACTGATGCCAACAGTGTGACTCGACCATTGGAGGCGAGAGTGATAGTTGGATCTCTTGGTAGTAAAGTCGAGGCCTTATGATGTCATCCATGGCATGAATACATCATTCATGTCAGGATTAACTGTATTAGGCAATGGGAATGGTTCATCCAGGGGATGAGACTGAGTTTCTCTTTTAGGAAAAGGATAAATCTTAGAATCTCTTACATATCATAGGCAAAGAAGGTGCATATCATCCAAGAGCGGATGAAGACTGCACAATGCCGTAAGAAACAGGAAACCAGCGCCAGTCTTAGAGACTCGGGCGTGTTAAATGTTTCAAGAAGAGGAAGATTTAAAGAGAGATGATTCTGCGAAGCAGCAGAGGTGGAGGCAAGGCTAGGAGAGAAGCATGAGGTGGTGTACGTTTTAACATGCTACAACCACCCGCCTTAGTTTTCCCCGCTGGGCTCAGGGAGATGGAGGGCAGGGGAAGAGAGTAGCTGCATGCGGTCAGGGAGAGTGACCCAATAGCTCTAAGAATGATTCAAGGGGAAGTCTGGGTCCCCTACTATCTGCCGTAGTAATAGACGTTGATATGAATCATTCCTTCCTTCAACGAATCTTGTCACCGACCTAGAGTTTCTGGAAATATTTGGACTTGACCCTCACATCTGGAGATACCTTGGGAGGAGACTCGATAATCACACTTACGCCGAAGGTGTGGTCAGACCCTCGAGGTGAGAGTTTCTGTTTGAATCCTTTGGTGGCAGCATCGAGGCCTTATGATGTTGGTTTGAGTATGGACTGGGCAATCACAGTTCATACAGAAATTGACGGTATTAGGCGAAAAGGGTGTGGTTTAACTACGAAGTTGGGATGGGTTTCCCATGGTCGGAGAAAAGGAAACCCCAGACAGCACAGGATAAACTCATGCACAGAAGGGTGCGACTGATCACTCTTGATTCGTTCAACCTTATCCTTGTGTCAGCAGTAGTTTTGAGTATCAGTTATAACAGGAATTGGAGACCTCTAGAGTCTGAGGATGAAGATCATGTCCTTATACGGGTCTCACCTCGACGAGGTTTACGGAGATGTGGCCAAGCCGACAAGTTATCTCCGAGGTTTAGCAGTCCTTCTTAGGTCCTCAACTGGGTAGGCGTGGTGGTTTACCGCTTGACCCATCCACCTCAGTTACACCTGGTGCACGACTATTTCCACGTATCTCAACTGAGGAGACACGTGCTCGACCCTTCACATATCATCGACCATGAAGAGCTGGACGATGGCGATGGGTGACTTTCACGGAGGTTCCAGTGGGGATCTAGGATCGATAGGAGCGGATCATACAAGGACGGTCGATTCCTCGGTGTGCTTTCTTTGGCAGTATGGGATCCTCCATGTAAGCACATGGGAGCGGAAGGCTCAGATGCGTGCTCAATACCGCTTTTGTATCCCTTGTTTATGTTAAAGCTTTACAAGGACGTAAATCCCTGAGGTGGGAGTAATGTAAATACCCATAAAATTCAAAGGAAATTTTTTCTTAATTTTCATTGGGATTTTACAAGAACGCAGTTTCTGACAGTGCCTGATTCCGAGGCCCGGTATGCCCTAAATAAATTTCTGAAGTTAGGCTCGGGTACGTTCAGTGAACGAACGAGCGGGATTTTCTAACTTCTGAACCAGTGCTCGGAATTGAAATTCGAGGGCACCGATGAACCCGCAGTTCCGGTAATTTCTTATGAAGACCCCTTTCTGGAGTTGCATTTTTGCGGGATATGTTGTTTAAATAAGTGAGGGATAATAATATAATTATTTTATAATTATATTTTTCTTTTCTTGTTAAGTGGATTATGTGTTGTGTCACAACACTTTTCCCCTCTCTAATGTGGTTATAACCTAAGTAAGGGAGTTGGGGGTGGGACCCACTTGTAGTTAACTACCTGTGTGAGGATTATGGTGGGGTGGGGCCCACACGAGCCCAACCCCTCACCTTCTTCTAACGTTCATAAACTTTTTCCCTCTTATTTTTGTAACTCTCCAAGAAAAACCCCCTCTTTTAATGAGGTAACACACCCGTAGCCCCCTTTTATTGAAAAGTCAACTCTTTAATTGTGTAGGTTTTTTATGTAATTAATTCTTGGATTCGTTTGAATTTCAAATGAATTCCTTTGGCTTGTGTGTTAATTAAATAAGACTAAGTCTTATTTCGTGGGAGTATAGTTGATGGTGTGAAAGGATTTGGGGAGGAAAGCTCTAAGTTCTGAAGGACATTCTTCCTCCTTGAAGAATGCAAAGAACGCACCATCACCGACAAAGAATGCTGACCTCCAACGAAATACGATGGTGAGAGACGTATTCCTCAGAGATCAGCGACGTGACGCCGTGTACCGCGACGCCAACGACCCTCTCCTTCCGCGACGCCTTCTTCCGCGATGAACCTTCGTTCAACGATTACATCAGGTAGGGGGATTATTTTGAGAATGGTATTATTCCCTTGGTTGTTCCTTCTAGAACAAAGAACCCAGATCAACTCATCATTAAGTTTATCCGTGAATGTTTTATTTTGCGGGTTGGAATATTGGTATGATTCTTTTTATTTAAGAGGTTGTAGGGGTTTATTTATTTCGTTTGTTCCTGATTAATTCATCGTTGGTTTATCGTCTATTTTGAACAGCCTGTTATCGCAATAACGGGAGGAGGTCAAACCGCACAAACACTATCGACCCTCCTCCCCCTTGTTGATTGATTTTTGTTGCGTCTCGTGTAAGGCGGCGTGGTGCCGAAGCACCACACGGAAAATGTTAAAGAAAGGGTGGAGAAACGCGGAGTCGTCGCGCCGCACCGTTGGAAAAAAACTATTCAGCGGCGCCCTCACGCCACGCCAAAGAACCTTGAAGAAACCTCGAATCACCGCGGCCAGAGCGGGGCCGCGGCGGAGGGGCGCGCCGCCGTCGCGCCGCGCCAGACGGACCAAGGTCACGGCCGGTTCCGGGCTGTGGCAGAGCAGGGGAAGAGGCGGCTGGTTCCGGGCCGCCGGCGTCAGAGCAGGGGGACCGGCCCGGCCAGTCCCGAATCGGCAGCAGCCTGCCGTCTGGTCATGGGAAGAGCCAGGGGTTAGAAACCCTTAGCGGCCAGTTCGAGCAGCCCCCCATTATGGGGGTTGCGGTTAAGAAAACAGGGGGGCAGCCCCCCCCCCATCGGCCCGGCCGTTCGGCCGGGCCCCTTGGCCAGCGTGCTGGGCTGCTAGCACATCGGGTCGGCTGCTCCAGCCGGGCCGGACCCGGACCCGGGTCCGGTCGACCCGGTTCGGGCCGACCTGATGGGGGGGGGGGGGGTTGGGCCAGGCCGGACCCAGACCCCCCCCCCCCCATTTCGGATTATTTACGTTCGAACGCCCATAACATGAGCTACGAACCACCAATAGATGCACCGTCAGTTGTGATGTGATCCTTGTATTGAGGCGGTCGTTTCGGTATATTACACTCAAGGTTTCGGAGATCTTTGTGTTCGACTGGGTTGGTTCAGATACGATACCAACCGGGCCCTCGGAGCGGAAACGCTTATATCTTGAGCTCCGGACGTCCGATTGACGTGCCATCGACTTTGTTCGATTCCTCTTGTTGAGACGGAACTTTTTGAATACTCCGCTTGAGTTTTGGATGTAGATGGATAGTAGCCGGGTTGGATTGTACCCGAAATCGAACCAGGCCCCTGGAACGGAAAAGCTGATAACTTCCAGAATGGATGTCCGTTTGACGAACTGTCCGCAGTTTTGGCGATCACGTGGAGAAACGGTCCCTATGAGTATACCCTGTGAGAGTTCTGGGTATAGTTGAGATACGATCGGGGTGGTTCACACACGAAACCAACCGGGCCCCGGGGACGAAAAGGCTAATAACTCACAGACCGGGCGTCCGATTGACGCGCCGTCTGTTGCGTTGACACCCCTATGACGAGTTGGTCCTTTGAGATACTTCATCATGGGACTTTGAGATACTTGGAGTATCAACCTGTAGCTCGTGGGTCAGACCCTCCCAGAGACGAGCGTGCGGAGTACGGAGACTGTGTAGCCGACTGAGACCTGACGACTGCTTGACCGACTCGACTTGGAGTGAGTCGAGTAGCCCAGTGGATGAAGCCCTACTTGTTTGGGTGCAGTCCCATGGCGGACAGAGCACTACCTGTGTGACAGTGCAGACCCACGGTACTCGTCCGGAGAGTACCTCTGCAGGCTATTAGGGGGTGTGGACTACTGTGTTTGGGTTGCATACCCCGGAGGGAAGCACTACTGTGTTTGGGTGGCTAGCCTGTGGTACTCGACAGGAGGAGTACCTCAACAGTCTTAGGTTAGTGAGCAGTAACTCGGAGTCATGACAGGACCACTGTACACTCCAGGGACGGGGCTCTTCAGCAGTTACGGTTTCGATAATAAAAATCCTGGTTTGAGCTGAGTCTATGACCTTTGTGTTTACCTCATGATTGAGATGGGTCACTGGATAACTTAGGTATATGTATGGGCATATACCTAGGTAGTGGTTATCCGTTGATTTCATAATCTTTGTGTTTTCTCATGATTGAGATGGGTTACATGATAACTTAGGTATATGTATTGGCATGTACCTAAGTAGAGGTTATCTGTTGAGATCTTCTTTGTGGTTATCCTTGTTGGTTTTAGTGAGACCTTGAGGCTCTCAGGGTCCCTACTGTGTATCGTATACTCACCCCTGTATAGGCTATGCCCGCATCTCGTTGTGTTGGTTGCAGATGACAGGCAGCGCTCACAGAGGCCGAGTATTCGAGGACTGGACTGTACCCGGAGGTGGACCACACGACGAGTCAGGATCTGTGGTGGACGATCCAGGAGCTACGCTATCTGTACCTACCCTTTAGGTAGGATACGTGGTGGACGATCCAGGAGCTGCGCTATCTGTACCTACCCCTCAGGTAGTATCCGAGGAGGAAGACCCAGGAGCTTCTTCCTTTCTTCCAGTTGTTTGTCTTTTTCTGTTGTACTTTCGTTCAGTTGTAGCTGTACTTTTAGTTGGGTTTGTATTCTGGCCCATTTACATTTCAGCACTTTCTTTTGTACTTAGTGTTTTACTTCCACTTTTACTTTGTGGTTTTTTGTTTACTTTTATAAAGGCAATGCCTTCCCAGTTATCGGGACTTACGCCTTTGGTTCTAGTCGCCAGCCCCTGGCCTATGGAAGGCGGGCTTGGGGTAGTCACGGCACGAGCCCCAAGGACGGGTCATGCCAGTTTTTATTTTCATAATATATGAATTCTCATTCTAATTGTATTTATATGTTAGATAAATTTAATTTTTGTATGGGAAATTTTTTTTGAAATGGCTAATGTAATCATATTACTATTGGTTAAGCCTATTTAGAGTCTCTATTAAAGCCTATTTAGTTTTAAAATGATTCTTAATCTATTTTAATAAATTTTTATATTTTTATTTCAATTAACTTTAAACCCCTAATTGACTTGTTATATATGTGTTTTATTTAAAATTAATATCAAATGGTTTCCCCTTCATGCAGGTTAAATTATATATGTGATTATAGATTTTTATTATTATTATCATGTAATATATTTTATATTAATGATTGAGGGGATATTTATATGAAGGGAATTTCTGAATGTGAAATGGTTTTCTTAATTGAAATGGTTATAATGTTTACTCTTTTGGAAACATAAATATTTTTATGGCTTAGTGGGTACCAAAATCTTAGTGCTAAATTAGTTAGGCCAATATTATATATACATGGTGGGTGGCCCTGATCATGCCAATATCATCCAATTCAGGTGAGTGGGTATGGTCACATCACTGCAAGCAAGGCATCTTAATTTGGTTTATATATATTTTAGGTCTCTAGATCCTAGTATCACATGACGACTATGATTATGGGATAATTTTTTTTAAAATTTATTTTAAAATAGTTTGTGTTTGTTTTATATTTCTTATCACTTGGTTTTAAAAAGGATTTTGGGTGCACAAATTTTTAAAATAAGGATTTACAAGATTTTTATTCCTTTTCATATAAAATTTGGGAACTAATGAAATGATATGGGATTATTTTTGTCTGGTTAAAAAACAGTCATGTTTGTTTTTGTATTTGAGTGGGAGTTGATAAGAGATTTTGAGGCATCCCACTAATTTTTATAGTCACTCACTACATGTATAATGTATTGTGTATTTAGAGTGTGTTTAATACAATACATGTATAGGGAATGAATTAATTTGAAGTGTGTGGGGATCAGAATAGTTATTGAGTCTTTAGGTAGGTGAGAGGTCTTGTTTGGTCACTTTTCATATAGAGATGTGTGATTTTTTTATTCATTTTTAGGTTATATATTTTGTAATTTTTTATTTTTCCTTTTTAGTCATTCATTGCTTTCATTCCAATTTTGGTTCTCTTTTGATTATTATATATTTATATCTTATACATTATGTATATATATATATCATGATTTATGTTTTTTTTCACATGTTGATTTTTTTGTGGATTATTTTTTATGGTTTAATAAATAAAATTGTTTTATATTTTATTTAGATGTTATATAATTTTTTGTTAAAATTAATTTTATTTTTACATATAGATAGGTCATGTTATAGTTTTGATAAAAACATGTTAATGTTTTTTTAAAATAGGGGGAAATTTTTCCTAATGTGTTTTTTGAATACCTTGGAACTTATATCTGCATATAGTAATCAAGAACATTCTTCAAGCCTTATGAATGGCTATGTTGATTGTTATGATAAAATTAATTAGGTTGGTTCATTATAGTCATATGAATGTTTTTTGATATGATGGATTTTTATTTTTCAAGGTTTTAGTTTTTCATTGTAATCCTCTTTTGCTTTATGAGGTTTGATAATTTCATGATGACCATGGGATGTCTAATGGTTTTGAATCAATATTTTAATGTTTTATAGAGTATATATGTTGATAAGTGTTTTGGGGTTTTTTACAACATATTAACTAAATTTGTTAGGAATAGAGGTACAAATAAACCTAATAAGGAATGTTCTTTAATTACAATATATTTCATTTAAACCCCACATGGTTGATCATATTAGTAATTTTTTTTGTTTTTTTATGGGAAATATGAACAAAAAAATAAATCATGATGTAGTGAGAGTTACCACATAATGGTTTTTGTTTAGTTATGGTACTTGAAGCCATGTTATATTATTTATATTGGAATGATAAAGGGTATCATTTAGCTAAAATTAATATGGTTATTATCATGATTATTTAGCTTACTGACACATTATGGGTTGATATATGGATATATTATTGATTTTTCAAGGATTTTAATAATTAAACAATCAATTTGGTTGGTTTTTAAGAGTTACAATGGTGGAAAACCAAAGGTTGGCAATTACCAAAATATATTAAACACTGGAAACCAAAAATCTCCTTATTAAATGATGTAGGCAAAAAAATTGGAGTCTTTAAAACTCATGAAATGTAAATTTAAATTATTCTCGAAAGATAAATCTATATTTAAATGTGTCTCTTCATTTTTTTGAGGTGGTTCAGGCACACATTTTCAAAGAAGGGACCTATTGAAATATTTGATAGTTTTATTGCATTTTTGATGCAATTTTAATTTTCAATCCTTCGGTTACTACTAAGTAAACATGATAAAACTCACTAATAGTAATGAAAAATCATAGAAACTATGGTACATCTATTTTATAGTATTATATTTTGTCTTTTCATTTTTATCCCAGTTTATTTTTTTCTAGGGATTTTTCTTTATTCACTTTATTTTGGGAATTAATATATCCCAAGAAAAACATTTTTGGAAACATATTAATTGACATTGAGAAATTTATAAGTTCAAATTCCGAAAAAAAAAGAAAAATGTTTTGTGTTTTTCTAGAGCTACAATAATGGTTAAAATTTGTATCACAACTGACAAAGATTTTCTTAAATAGACATGGATTGTATATAAATTAATGAAAAATTCTATATTGTTCTATAAAATTCCATGAATTTTATAACATAAAAAACATCATAATTTTCAATATTGTTACATATTGTAATCCTAACCAAAATGACCATGGTTAATTGAAATCGTATTTCTATAAGGATAAACAATGTTTTGGTGAATTTCATCTAGTTTTGGTTTATTAAATGACCATAGAACTACAATTATATGTTTTAGTTAACCACATCAAGGTTTTAGGTGGGAAAATTAATTAATTAATATATATATAAATATATTGTTCAATGAAAAACATCATGTTTCTTGGTCATGGTTTTCATAAAAATTTTAAAATGATTTTTCTCAAAAAAAACATCACTAAAATGGGTCCTTTTGGACTGGGATTATATTTCATGAATTTAATAAATATCAAATAATCTTTTAAATATTTTTTTAATCTAAAATTTTTTGGTTTGATATATGAATTTTTCATTTATTTATTAAAAACCCCTTTATGTAGATACATTTTCTCTATTATTAATGTTGTATTCATTAGTTCAAACTATTTAAACTAGTTTTTATCATTTTTATTCCATGCATATAAGAGTTACATTATAGGTAAGAAATAAATGATTTAGTATTCATTCAATGAATACTATGATTTAATATTTTAATTGTGAATTCAATAATAAGGTAGGGGTAAATTTTAATCATTATGTGTTATATTGGTAATGGAAATGGGATCACTCTTGAATATTGATAAATGGATTGTGATAATTTGGGTGAAACTTCTAATGGGTCAAGGAATGAATTATATATTATATAAAAGTTTATGTTCGATACCAGCCATTCCATGCTTTCTCCTATTAATATGTTGGTTTCATATGAAATTAAGTCTTTAAATAAAAAATATTAATTTTCTATATCAGTAACATTCATTTGAATATGAAAAGATATAATTAGACTTTATAATTGGTTAAGTGAAATAAATCATGGGTTGTATATGGTTCAGTGAATTAACATTTTGAAACTATTTTTTTTGAGGAGATAGCATTCAAAAACTAAATCACTATATACATACTCTAATACAGTGATAACAAGATATATAAAAAATATATGAGAAGAAATAGTTAATAATTATATTGATAAAATTTAAATAGAAATAGGGAGATTTAAAAACTATTTAAATAATAATTCTAAGATTCATTCCAAAGAAAACACAGGTCAATAGCTCAATCATTCGATATAGTCAACCATAATGATTATGTACCAATGAATTATCTTATTTATAGAATACATGTTATGTATAACACCAAAAATTATGAAACCATATACCATTTTGATATTCGGGTTACAATTATCTCATAAACTCAAAAGGCTAAGATATTATAATAATAGGTTTTACATTTATCTGTATGATGGATTTAAAAAGAAAAATTCGACTCAATTATCCATGAATCATATTTGTTAAGATTATCATGTTAACCTACGTAAACAACTATGAAATTGGATAAATGTTAAAGATAAACAAAATAATATTGAAATATAGTTATTAGAAATATAATTAGAAATGTTGTCGGGGGTCATCATTTTTAGTGGAATCACTTTCAATAAAAGATTTTATTAATGTGAAATAAAGAATGACACTCACCCAAATATATTTCTTCTAATAGATTATGAAATAATTCATTAAAATCATTTTAATATCTCTTATATGTTTGGATTATATTTTAATATATTGGAATCTAAAGTTAGAAATAATTCTCAAGGAGAAGCATTGTAAAAACATTAATTTGAATGTTATATAAATTAAATTATCAAATACTGACTCATTGGTAATAAATACTATGTGTGATTCACACATTTATACTGATAAACATTTCATAAAAATAATTTATTATTGATGAAAGTATATGTGGATATATATATATATATTAGTTATGAGGCAATATTTTTTGTATTATAATTCAGAACATATTATCTAAGACTACATATAGGATTGATTATAGAATTGAAAAATTATTATTATTATCTATCAATAAATAAAAAATTGAAATCTATATATTATTTATATAATAAATGACTTAAATTAATGATTAATAAAAATATTTATTCAATATTCAAGAATTAAATGTATTATATAATTGGAAATATAATAAATGTTTTATATATTATAAACATGGATAATCAAACCTATTACATTCATGATAAGAAGGTCAAGGTATATTCTAACACCACATGTATTTCACATTATCAGAATAGGTATATAAAAAAGAAAGGCTTCAAAATAATCCACAGATATGGTGTAAGATTAGTTATTTTACAATAATAAATAAATATTTCATCATAATATTCAATTGAAAATAAATATATTTTTTATTTCATCATATTATTATAAGAAAAACTATAAAGTTATGTTCACTAAAATGGAAACAACTAGAATTACAGAACTGATAAAAACTTATGTCACCAAAACTATGGAGGTCATATTCTATAATGAATAGAAAAAAAATGAAAGAGAAATTTTTATTATAAATAATGAAAGAAAAAAATGGGATATACTTGAAAAATAGACTAATATTATTATATAATTGATTTTAGAGAGTAGAATTAATTCTATTTATAAGGGTTAATATGATTACTGAAGGGTCATGTTATTATTGGATTAATAATGTGGTTGTTTAGTAATTTTTAATATCAGTGTCCATTAAAATGCATATTATCATATACTAACAATATAATTAATAAATTTAAATAATTTTTATTACTCAATGAATTTTAATATAATTACATGTTTTGTGTGTTAGAATAATGCATATTTAAAAAAAAATTAAATTTTTGGTGCTAAATACATGGTTTTAATATAAACTTATAGATTTTATTTAAAATTAAATTTCTCATGTATATAGAATTTTTTTTATAAAAATGAGTCCAAATTTAAAATATTTGTTTTGTAATTATCAAATAGTGAATTTATATGGATATTTCAGGATAGTTAAATTTTTGGGTGAATAGTAAAGTATGTTATACATAAAAAAATTAATATTAGGACATGGGGGACGAGATTATTTGATTTTTTTACCTATTAGAGTTGGTGGTTTAGTGATGATAGCATTAGTGGATCAACTAGTGTGAGGTGATCTTTACTTCTGCAGTAGTGGGAATCAACCCCCCCCCCCCACATTGGTTGATCCTATAGTGATTGGGGTTTATAGGTTTTCTAAGAACATTCCATGTTATTGTAAACCTTATATAGTTGGTGAGGATCCATTTAAAACCATTGTAATTATCAATAAAATTCCAAATATATTTATTTATTTTAAAGAATTTGAGTAAGTTGAGGGAAGAGATGCCTCTCATTTTCCATGGTGGGTTCGATTTACATGTGAGCTATCACAAATAGATATTGGTATCTAGGCTTAGAAAATATCATGCCTCATGTCTAGTGTTTGAGAACTTCATCAAATCATGGAAAATTGAAGGTTTAGTAGTTATTTGGATTATCAAAATAGGTCTTTCAGTATTCTAGTTTTCTCAGAGGAATATATTTGTATTGTGTGGGATCATAATTCCCATGTGTTAGAACCAAATTTGTTTCCCCACTCATGTGATGATTGCTAAAAGATACAAATAAAGTGAAAAAATTCATAAATAAAATGAAAACCATATATAACTTGGAAAACCACATAAAAATAAATGGGTAAAAACCATAAGAAAATTAATGATCTCACAACATTTAAAATTTCAGGTACAAACATTATCTCAATATTGAATATAAACTATCATGGTAATTTCCTCTCTTCAGCAATGAAGTAAAAAACCGTCCAAAAATACTACACAAATAAATACATATAATGAAATAGTAAATTTAATATATATAGAGGATATTTCATAATTGATGAGAAAACAGGGAGAGGTGTCAACATTTTATAGGCATCTTAAACACCCTAATTCTCTACTGCTAAACTAAGGAGGTGGGGCAAGCTGCCTACCTCATTTACCTCTGCCACCACTTGATAAATGGGGGAACAACTACGATACATAATAAAAATGGGTTTCAAACATATATCCCACTCAAATATTTAATTGAGATCCAATAACATCCCCGTATACTATCTATCTTATAAACATATTGATCATGTCTCATCATGGTCACTAAAAGATCATAACTATCTAAACTTATCAATGTAGATCTCCTTTGTGAGGAAATATGGAACATTCTCTTTAGTAATAATTTTCAACCTATCCACGCTATCTTCCTTCACCACATATCGATCATAATTAAATTTTTCCACAATGTTATTTGTCATTTAATGAAAATAGGGATTCTATTCAATGTGAAAGACACTCTCACTATTAAAAAATAGTGGAATATACTACTATCTATTTCTGAGTTCCACTAACAATATTATCATCCAAATTTTCTCTTTAGAGGCCTATGTATATTCCTTTTACTCTACCTTGTCCATGGATAAATCCATAATTGATTGTAACTTTGAAATCTGTCTCACAACTCCTCCTTTAATAGTAAACACATCACCAGTAATGGATTTTTTCCAATCAAAATCACCAAAAATATTAAATAATCATAGCCTTTGATATTAAAATATGATTCTCTATAACATAATTCCAATTCTAATGTCTCCTAGATGTATGTCATGATCTGATTCACTGTGTTTGAATGTTCTCATCCAGGATTCACCTTGTATAAAAAAATTATCCCATTACATGTGAAATTTCTTATCTAGTTAAAAGCATAATGAACAATATAATCCCTATTACTGATGCATATGGTACTTGATACATCTTCAACATATTTGGACCACTTTATAGAATCATCATAAATGATAGCATTAAATTAATATGAAGAGGAATAGATGTTGGTTAATATTATTTCATATTGAATCATTTTAAAAATTTCATGAATTAATTATTCATCGACAGCCACATCTTCCTGTTGATTTTTTCTCAATAAATCTATGTCCCATTAATCATGTTTTTAAGTCCCATGTTTTTCACATAAAACCCCATAGACAACTGTTCATTTACCTCTAGGATATGATCATTTTTGGGGCATGAAACCAACATGTCATCTAAGTAAAATGGAATAATGATAAAATAATTACCATATAAACCATTAAAATATTCAAAAAAAAATTCATGAGGTTTTGTTGTATCCAATGATCATGATATAGGAACAAATATCTTATATCAATAACTTGGTTCCTACTTGATACCATAGAGATATTTATTTATCCTATAAACCCAATTCACTTTTCATTTCCCTAAAAAGACTTATTATTGGAAAAATATACTTTTACATAAATATATCCACAGAGAAAATTTATCTTCACATATATCTATTATAAATGTAAATTATATATAAGATACAAAACTATAAATCCCTAAATATTATTATGTCTAATAATAAGAAGTATAATTTCCCTGAAATAAATACCTTCCTCCTAAGAATATCCTTTGACCGTTAATATCACATGATATCTTTACACCTAGTTCATTCTATCCAAATTTATCTTAATGACCCATTTTTCTAACAAAATTCCTTCCATGATGTAATGGAACAAGATCCCATTTCATATTCATTAACAAGGATTCAAATTCCTCTTGTGTCATCACCATCCATAAAGATATGTCTTGAATATTAATTTCTTTAATAAAATAACATGACTCTCTATATTTTATTAATAAGAAATAGACAATATTAATATCAATAGCATAGTTTTATTTATAAATTTTTGTTTTTTTCTCTCAATTTTACTAGAGTGTTCTAGACTAAACAATACTTGATCGTCGGGATATAGTAATTCCATAGAAGCAACTAGTTCTTCCTTAGATTCACCATCTACCTCAACTATTTTCCTTTCTATATTACCTTTCTCTATGTATTGATCAATCATCATTTCCACCTTGAATTCAATTAAAAATATATAATGATAATTAGTTTTGGGGTAGTGGGGTCCCATAAATGATACATCGTCACACCATTAGTGTATCTTAAGAAATGCATCTCATAGATCTTGAATCTAAATTTGATTATTCTTGGAAATTAAAAAAAAATAAATAGGACCTTCAAAAGTATGTAACCAAGAATAGTTAGTGAGTTTACTATTTAACATATCTATTAGTATCTTCATATCAATTACTACTAAAGAATATCAGTTGATCATATAACATGCAGTCTCAACTTCTTTTACCCAGAGAATCTTATAAATCAATGCAGTCTTAAACATCACCTTTGTTATATCCAAGAGGGTTCTTCTCATATATTATCACGCTCTATTATATTGAGTATTGTATGAAACCATGATCTATCTCTTAATTCTTTCTGATTGAAAAAATATTAAATCACTTCAGTCATAAATTCTACACGTTTTTTAGTCCTAAAAAACATGATCTTCTTTCATGATTCAAGATCCTTCTATTATTTGAACATATTAAATACATAAAAAAAACTTATATCCTCTTGATTGGGTATACCCAATATATATTTGAATAATCATTAATGAATGAAACAAATTACTTTTATCCAACAATGGATATAACTGTTTCTTTCCAAATGCTATAATTTATCAACTCTAAATTTTTTCTCCACTATATTGACATCCGGAAATTCAGCCAATATTTTGTTCTTAAAAAACAATCCTCAAAAACAGTATGCATACCTTTATAATACCAAAAAAAAATTCTGATCAGAAATACCATCCATGATTTGTTATGATATATGAGAAAGATTTTGATTCCATGACACCATCAATTCTTTTATTGAAGTAGTTTATGTGAAAATTATCCATGACTTCATATAAATTTCATCTATGATAAAATTATGTTTCTTTGAAATATTATTCACCTTAATTACATCAATTACACCCTTAAAACTCTTTGTCACTCTTTTCTCTATATGAGACTTTCATCTGAAGTCATAATATTTTCTTAAAGAAGATATATTCTTCTTCAAGAATTACATATGGAATATTCTTTGGTTAGTTAGAATGATTGCACCATGAATATTTAGTTTTATGGTACTAATTCAAATGATCTTCAAGGTGATATCATTTCCCCCATACACAATTACTTCTGGGATAGGTTCATATTGATCTAACCATTCCTTTCAGGATAGAATATTCCATGTTTCATCTGATTTGATTATCCAAGTGATGTTTACATGTTGTGTACCTCCAAAAGTCACTATTACTTCACTGACTAGTGGTATTTGTTTACATAAGTACTTCCTACATATCATTGAGAGTTATTTAAACCACTCTTTTAGTTATAGTAGTCCTTATTTACATACCCCTTTATACCACAATTATAACATGCGAAATTTTTTTTTCACCTTAATTCATACCTATCAAGAGTTTAGCTCCCACTAGAACCAACATCTATCATCCTATCTATCCCAATTAAAAAACCCTTTGATTATTTTAAAGTTATATATCTATAATAATTGTTATGTTATTGAATTTTTGTACATGAACTACAACTAAAATATCATTTTAGAGTAATATATCTATTAGGATATTTTTGTGTTTTTTATGATGAGATAATCATATGAATCCGGACAAATCTACAGTATAATATTTAAACATCCAATATCAATATGTTTTTCCCATCACCATGATCTGAGGAAATATGGTATTAAGGATGATGATATGGTTAGTCATTACATACGACTGTTTTATTTCAAGATTTTATAATTTTATATTCATGAAAAAAAATTGTCGGTGACTTGCCAGTGTACAAATTTTTAAGAGTTTCCCAAATTTCATTTTCAGTATTTTTGTGTATTGTTTTTTATAGAACCCCACCTACCAAATCCAAATGAATATTGGAAATAACATTCTAATCTATGTCATTACATTTCTCCTATGTCACACCTTCCTATATTTTTACAAATTATAATAGTAAATCATCTTTCCATAACACTATTTTCATCATCATTTTATAAAGATTAAAATTATTCTCCTTGAATTTTTTTATCTCAAATTTCACCACTTAATGGACATGATATTGGTCAAAAACCTCCTCTATTTCCCAAACGCTTATTTAATAGTCTCAATATATTTTTATAATATTAATGATAAATCACAATTGAAATAATTAAAAATATTCAGGTTTATGATATTTCTTAAAACCCTAAAAAGTTAATTTCACTAACCTAGAACCTTTCTATGGTACCACTTATTGGGACCTAAAATTATTAGCCCACTATTGGGAAAATAATTATGAGATAAAAATAAAGTGTTAATTTTTTTGAAATAAAATAGGTAAAAGAAATAATGTGGAAAAACCTTCAAAATGAAAGGGGTAAAAATCATTGGAAAAAGAATGATCTAGCTATGAAAAAAATGTGGGAACAAATATTATATCACGGTTATCTACATTGGAAATTTAATCACTTTTTTGATGGAAAAACACCTCAAAAAGATAACATAAAAAGAAAGAATCAAGATGAAATTGGATATTGAAGCATATTTTAGGTGGATGCTAAGTTGATGAGAAAACTAAGATAGAGTTATGCCTTTTGTAAGAAACACTGACTCGCCATGATACTCTATCACAATGCCCAATGAGGTGGGGTTGGCCATCCACCTCATTTGTCTCTTCCTTCCCCCCTTAAAAATGAGTGTTGAAACTTCTATCCTTAATAAAAAATTTACGGTCGATATTATGTTCGTGAAAAACATAGATTTCTTAACTTTTAATGTATCTTGGAACGACAAGAGGGTTGTAACCACAAAACCATGGCCATTTGGGTTTGTCTCACCAAAATACTATTTCCCTTTCATAGCCCAATAATCATTAAATACATTAGTAATGTTTTTTCTTTCTTCAAATATGTAAATATCTCTACTCTAACCATGTGGAATACAATGTAAGGTTAGATTTCTGTGTAAATGGATTAGTTTATCCCTTTCCTACACAACATATTACATTTTTAAGTGAAATATATATCATTTTTTCAAAGGATATATTTACTAAAAAAAGTGGTATTTTATAACCATGGAAATTTATATGGTCAGAATGATTATAAATGAATGAGGTTGTAGGTTGTTACTATAATTAATGATAAAACTCCATTGTGTAGAGTTTCATGTCCTGTTAGGTTGATTATCATATTTTTTGTAGGAACCTCCTCCCTTGATATTCCATTGAATCCTATAAAAGGATATCCCTATATACTTATAAGACAAGTATCTCTTCTTCCTAGATCTTTCTCCCCACATAGAATCTATACTCTAAATTCTCAGTTTGACCAATATTTAGCTAAATCCCGCCCCCCATACCCCTTAATATATTTGGGTGGCCATCAAATTATGTGTCTCTCAACTCTCCCCCACTAATGGTGTATGGATTTCAAGAAAATGAGCATTTGATTTAAGTTTCTTGGTATTAGGTTGTTCTTGATGATGGAATGACCTCATAGGTTGATGAAAAAATTCACATGTCCTCGATTGGTTAATCTTTATAATATGTAGATTCACATTAATGAAGATTATAGTTATATTATTCATTTATAAACTTTTATCTCACTAATAGACCATTAAATACTCTAATTCCCTTAGATCCCATGATTCATGCCTAATTTACATCAATGGATTTGAGTATGAATATATTTTAAGTACATTAAGACTGAGTAGGTGGAGTTTCCATTAGATATTGTTCTAGAAACAAGGTTTATAGTTTAACGTCCTCTCCCCATGTTTCTAATTATAAGGCCATAAGGTAATAATTTTTTCTTTTATCATGATTTTCATTTTAGTGTGGAAAACTAGGAGAATTATGACCCTTAAAAAGTGATAATTACTAGTCCCTGATATTAACACATCACTTGATTCTCTTGTTGCTATACTAGAACCTAGGAAAATGTGATAGCCATTAAAAACTACACTCTCAACCTTAAATGATAAATTAATTTAATGATATATCATAGAACCATAATTCATGGTCATTTATGATGCAATTTCTGTAGGTTGATATGCTCACTTATTCTCTCTAGGGAATCACTACTGAAAAAACTAGCATGGAAAAATCCAAATTTTTGATTTTTTTTCTTCATGAAGACTGATATTATTTAAAACTGAGATTCTTTATAATCATATTGTTTTGTTTTATATGGGACACTTATAAATTTTTATATGGGGTTTTAAACAATTTTTTAGCCAACTAAAATGAATAAGGGTTTCAATTTTTTCGAGAAAATCCATGTAAGGATTAAATAAATTTTTTATAGATAACAAGAATTTAAACCTTTCATATTCTGGGAACCTATTTAAATAAAGTAAAAAAAGGTAATTGGATGATGTGATGTCAACATGAAATATGTATCTCTAATTTATTTGTAATATTATCCTTCTCTAAAATCATGTTTCTAACTTGACCAGATCATTGTTTGATCACCCCTCTTACTGATTAGACTTGATGGATTAATTATAAACACCGACAACATTATTCTACAAAAGAAAATTAATTAAAAAAATGATTCCATTTAAGTGGTTTAAGAATCATGGAGTGGTGGAAGTCAAGGTTATCCATGGGATTTTATATAAAGGATGTTTGGAAATCCCAAAAATGATCATTATATATCTGCTATTCAAAATCCAAACAATAGTACTAATTATTGACAAAATAAGACTCAATAAATTCAAAAAAAATGTAAGAAATATGGGATGATGAGCTCCTTCTGGAGTTATTTAGTAAGAAAAGTAAGATTTTAACCTGAGACTTGAAGGTTGAGAGGAATGATCATAAAATATCCTGAAATTGGTGGATGGAGGAGGTGAATAAAAACATGGATTTTTTTCATTCTTACATGAAATAAAAGAATGTTTTTTGGTAACCTCAACATTAAACTAGTTGATGGAATGTGTACCCATAAATTCAAAATCATTTGGCTAATGTTTCTCGTGTATTAATCAAATTTACATGCATATAATCATGAGGATCATAGAGGATACCCTATGGGGATTTATAACTTTTTCTTGTTTGGGGATATACTCTAAAATTTCAATGAATACAAGTATGTTTTACATATTTTAATTTCAATATAGTAGTAGATCTAATTTACCATCAACATCCATAAACCAGAAAGAACCTCTGGAGGATATGGTATCCCATGTTATATTTATATTTTAGAATAGTTTCATATTAAGTAGGACATCATTAATTCTCTTCAAGACTTATTTAAGGGTTTATTCTTACCCAGGGTGGATGGATATACCTCTATGGTCTCATTGTGAAGGTAAATAAATGACACTCTTTCCATTAATTTTTCTTTATTAGTATGTGAAACATCACATATAAAATCCTAGATAGGATTTTACATGGTATGATAACCACTTTATTGACAAATGTTATCTCCTTGTAGAAACATCAGTTTATAAAAGGATAGATAATGCAAGGGGATATTGTGATCAATCGGATAATTTTGATGAAATTGGAAAACAAAGTTTTCATATAAAATATAATGCTAAAATTAAACATAGGTAAGGAATTCAGTAAACCTAAATATAATTTAATATTAAAGAGCATGTATCACATTGGCATATTATATTATTTTTATGATTTTATGTCTAGGTGTTATAATTTAGAATTTATATTAATTTCTGTATTGGGAAGGATGTTTGGTTTCTTTAAATCCTATAGTTGTTTGAGGAAGGGTTATCCACATTCTCCTAGTCTCATTGCCCTTACAAAAGATTACCTCAATAGGAAACAATCTCAAGATTCCTACTCTCGGATAGTAATCCTATTTAGGGGAATCTATGGGGTTATATGTTTTTCTAAACTATTTTTCATAGATTATATACTATTAATCTTCAATGGTAAAGTATATTTGAAAAATTAATTTTTTGAGAATAAGTATTAATGTGAAAAATGGAGTGACCAAAAGATGAATCTCTTTTGAAACTAAATTTATAATTCTAAAAAGTTATCAAATATGAGATTAAGGATTATTAATAGATTTCTTGATAAGAAAAACCTGATTTTTCTCATATATTTCCTAGTTTTCCCTAATCTATAGAGAGAATTCAGATCTATCAATTAGACCGGAATTTGGATAAAATCATAGGTGACATCCCCAACTAGAAGTATCATTTCTTTTCTTTTGGATGTAGGATGATTATCATGAATAGTGTTATAACCCATATTCCAATGAACATCATATCCTTCATAAAGGTTGATAAGGAGTTATTTAGGAGAATATAGAGTTAATTCAATAGCCACAAATTGGATGATCACTTGGAATGTAATTTCCATTGGTCTAGTTGGAAGTGTTTGGTAAGACAGAAGAACGAATGAGGAGTTAAATTATGGTGAATAGAAGATTATATGTTCATCTTTCTAGAAACAAATAGCATGGGGGAACATTTTTGGTCATTATCTTAGTGCTCCATAAAAAATATCATTTTTAAACAAGCTATTTGTCAATTACACCCAATTGTTCCCCCTATCTAATGTATATTCATGCGAATATTTTCATTTTATTAGACCGTTATGAAAATTTTATTGGGAGGGGTGAAACTTTATGTTGGATAGATAATTAGACTAGAAACATCTTATACATTATAGGATGTGTTATGCAATAAAATTATTTTAAAATAGCCATGTTCTATAAATTTTTCAAAAATACAATGGTAGATAATAATCTGGTGGATATGTTCAATGTTATTGTGTCGGTGTATGAAGATTGTCTTTGTATCATCACCCTTGTGGTTTCTAATGATTTCTCTTTTCGGGAGTATTGTAATTTATGGCAAGTCATACTGGGGGAAGATTATTTGGAAAAGATTTTTTTATGCACTCACATACCAAAGACTATGATAGTTATAATTTGGTTCCCTCTCTCTATGGTTCATTATAGACTAATAATGAAATTTAAATGAGATACATTCAGATAGACTCAAAATGTATCTACTCCAATTACTATGAAATATAAATGAAGGAGCATATTTTCTTTCATAACAGTGAGGCTCTGTTTATTCGATGATTACTTGGTGTTCTCAATGAAATTCTTCCTGCTTTTACCTCATTTAAAATAAGTCTATCTTTATGGTTTTGAAGAAGGTATTGTTCTCGTCTAAGTGTAAATTGTATATCCTTATTATTTCAAAAGGATTCTAGACTGTCTTAGAGGCTTGTACTATCAATAGGAATTAGGCTCTATAGATCAACTATAATTATATTCAGATTAAGGATCTCAGCATGATATTTGATCCAAATCTGGTGAATCAAGTCCTAAAGATGGTTCCCACAATTAGGATTATCTATCACACCCCAATATTTTACTGTATGTCACTTTTAAAATGTACTCTCTTCGATACTGTACACTACACAAAACACTAAGATTAAACATATGATTAAATATTATTATGATTTTTATCACCTAACCATAGATATTGAAGGAATGAAAGATATTATCTAAATTATGACAATACAGTTTACACATATTTATAAAATGAATTCTTTGGTTTCTAATTAATTATAAATGAAAATAATAAAATTGAACAAAAGCGATATGTTTTTATAAAAAAATCAAATTTGTGACCACAATGGTATTTTATATTAATAAATTTATTTAATCGCTATTAGTGAATGAAATTAATTACACTTATATGTTATATATTCAATTAAATGTTTTTAAATTCAACTAATAAGATTTATAGGGTTAATATAGGAATAAACCAAAATTTTATACATAAAAAGTCTGTATTTTTAAAATGTGGTGTGTACCGCCTTTTGATGAATAAGTTGTTTAAAATATAAATTTTTGCACTTTTATAAATTATATTTGATAAAATATACATTATTTTTGAAAATTTAATAAAAAAATTTACTTTTGTTAATTTTTTTGTATTTCGATGTTAAGTAACATTTTTTATGAATAATAATGTGACCGTTGGAATAACAATGTTCCTTTATGATTAGTAATATGGACATTAGAACTATATCCAGAACTATGAAAGTATAATTAAAATTTTGGTATCTTAAAAATTAAAATATGTTAAATTTAAAACTTAGTATATGTAACTAAATGTTTATAAAAGGATAAATTAAGTGTTGGTATTTTTGTGAAACGTAAATGTTATTTTTAATTTTATAAATAATTTAATGATTAAAAGAAAATTTTATTTTCAAAAAATAGATTCATAAATTGATATTTTTTTATTATAATTATATGATAATTTTAATAGGCCTTAATTAATTTTTTATTGTTTTATAAAATTAGTTAAATTTTAAAATTGGTATTTTTAGAATAAATGATGATTTGATTTAAAAATTAAATATCTCAAATTTAGAAAATTATTCTCATAAAATTATGTTCCTATTTTAATTATACATTTCAAAAAGTGGTTTGGGTGAATTTTTTAATTTTTCTAAAATACATGAATTTTTGTGAAAAGTAAAATACGATAATTTGCTGTATAAATACATTATAAGTTAAATACACTATTAGTTGAGTAATTGGTGGTGTAATAACCATATTCTAGTAATCCCTTTATTATTTTAATATATTTAGTGTTAATTCACAAAATATTAATTTTCTTTAGCCCAAATAATAAATATATGAATAAAATATTCAAAAAAAACCCTTCTCCTCCACTATAAATACCACATTTTCTCCTCACATCTTCAAAGACTTGAATATTTTCTAATTTATGCCCATTTATTCTCCCAATCCTCAATACCAAATTCTAGTCTTTTTGGTCTCACTAAAAAACCATTTCAAAGTTCCTTAAGGAGGTTCTCACAGAGATAAATTTAAGAGGTAAATCCTTTTACGTTTTCTATCAATTACTTTTAATTTCATTTATTCTTATTCTATCCTTAAATATTCTACAAAAACATAAATTGTGACTACATTATATTATATGTATAGTGTAATTTTATTATTTTAATGCAATATCCAGCATCAAACCCCATCTCATCCCCCTTTTATTATAAAAATGAAAACATCATCAGTGATGTGTCGATTTACCACCATCGTCAATGATGTGACTTTATTTTCCATTAACACCTTCAAGGATTGTTATAAAACAATTAATATGGTTAAAAAATATTTTATTATACATATTTTAAGTTATTTATTGTTCTAAAACATTTATATATACATTATATTAATTAATAATAAAAAAACTAGTTTGTGACGATTGAAAACCCGCAAAAATAATCTAAACGATTATCACTAACATCTGGTCTAAATGAGTCATCCTCACCAAAAATAACCAAATGAATTATATATCCATTTAATATTATGTATTTTCTATAATAAAATATTCTTTTAATTCTGGATAACTAATTCACATGATCTTTAAAACATGTATACAAGTGAATCAATCTTGAAAACCAAGGAAATGAGAACTTTTTAATGCAGATATTCAATCATATAACTCATCAATAAGGCAATAGATCAACTTAATGGAATTATATAAAATAAATACATGTTAAATTGGTTCTTAAATATATTATTAACTATTCTAATTTCATATCCAAGACATTAAGTAAAAGTGTTGAACACTTTCGGACATAAAGAAATGGTTTTCTTATCCCCAGTCTATTTTTTCGTTATTTTGACATAAATCATTTTGGTTACCTAGAAACCTACCAATACATTGAAACTACTATGAATATACTACAAAAACTAGATACAAAGTGAAAAAATATCACCCAACTTCAAAATTCAAACAACATCATCACCACCTTGAGCCACATCCTACCTCAAGTCATGCACCATGAGAAGACATTTTCCCACAACAACTACATATTTGAAATTTGTAAACACCAAACACAAAGAATCATTCACCACATCACCATATACTAAATAAAAAAATTAAAATTCAAAATCCAGGATCAAATCAAAATTCAAAAACCAAATTCACCACCGTGGGAATCAAATCCCTCAGATCACCCAACTGCGGGTAAACACCCAGACGTCGTAATCATTACAACACAGATTCGTCATCACGTAATCTCTATCTATACCAAAATTAGATCAATTACCACCTCGGTAACCACCTCAATGGTTTGACCAAACTACCAGAGAACATCCCACTACAGCTACACCTGCTCCATCATCATAAAACCCTCGTCACATCGAGCTGTTCTTAAACAAAGATCAATTGCCTGCGTCCGTCATCACCGAAACGCATCGAGAAGTAGTGAAACATCATTTTTAACAACATGGATGACCTCCAAAGAGAACTAGAATCATCATAAAAAAGAAAAATATAAAACACCATACTTACTAAAAAAATCCACAACATGTCACGCAACCCAATAACTCTTACCACTCCTCAGACACATCCCAAAACTCCCTTGGTATCCAATTCACATGAAATAATGAGAACGAAGAAAGGAACCGTGAAGATAGAGTAGGGACGAGAGGTAGATAAGGAGTAAGGATGAATATAAACCTCCCTAGAATGAGAGGGAGAATCATTGGGATGGAAAACATAAGGGAAAAAAGATATTAAAACCCATAACCAAAATTAATGGGAACAAGAAAGTGGGAACCATGATTGAAACGCTAATAAGAAACCGGAACTAACACCAAAATGAGAACTCCTAAATAGATCAAGAGAAACTGAGTGAAGAGACATCGAAATGGAGAAATCCATATTGAACTTACCTCCACCAGAACAGTCCCAACCCCATCTAAAAACCAGCTCACCCAACCAATAAGAGGTTTTGTGAGTCAAGAATGATCGGGAGAGCAGATATGGAAGAGGGGAAAATGGTATACGTCCATAAAACCATAATAAATATAACCTATAAATAGGATG
Source organism: Viscum album (assembly GCA_963277665.1). Taxonomy (NCBI): domain Eukaryota; kingdom Viridiplantae; phylum Streptophyta; class Magnoliopsida; order Santalales; family Viscaceae; genus Viscum; species Viscum album. The sequence continues at coordinate 445,915,688 of OY728138.1, forward strand.
CCTGAAGAATCCATAGAATGAGAAAGGTGTAGGACCCCGGGACACCCTGAGAGGGGAGGGGTGAATCAGGGTGGAAACTTTTTCTTCTTAAAGTTGTGGATCTTGTTCCCACGTTGGTAGGAACTACTTAAACCTGTATGATGGATATGAACAGCAATTAAACATTCACATGCAGAGAGATGACACAGCTATTTTTACTTGGTTCACCACTAAGGGCTACGTCCAAGGAGCATACGCCGACAGGTTGTCGGTCGTACCTAAATCCACTATGCTTCACTAGCTGCAGAATACAATTGTTCGGGTACAGACACTCTGTCCCAGGCACACTGCCTTTACAATTGTTCAGGGATAGCTCACTGCGTCCCTCGGGTCACTCCCGTTGACTCCCCCTGGCTCACTACCGTTGGTGAAGTCCCACTCAGTTTATAGACGTGAAGGTCTCTTCAATAGGTGTGCATTGAAGTTCTTCATCTCCTGTTCAGCATGAGACTTTGCTTGCATCAGGGTTCAGAGTTGATGCTCTTTATAGTTCGATCTTTCTTCTTTATTGCAAGGACTGAATGCACTAGATCCTCTTGTCTTCGTCTGCCTGAATCACAATCACTTATGTGATTGCTCAATAAATGATGTTCAGCTTACTCGGCATTCATCAGAATCAATTCACCATGTATGCATGAGATCATGCGTGTATCATTTAGATTTCTTCTTCAATCTCGCTTTGCACCAAAAGTATCAGACAATCTTCAGCTCTTGTGCAGCTCCAGAAAGGCGGGCGTGCTTCAACAGTGTCTGGGTCTCCTTTTCAAGCCCGGTGCGCAAGTCTCCCGGCGGCGCGCAAGTCTCAGGCGCGCAAGACTAAACTGGTGTGCAAGTGTCACTGAAGCACCTGCGCGACACTGCCTTCATGAACATAATACTTGCGCGACACACTTCCTTTCTCCCCCAAATATTTTAGGGTGCGCAACCCTCACTCGATGTGCAACCCCTACTTGTGCGGCTCAACCACCTGCGCGACGAGAGCTCGAACAATCTCAAAGTCTTGACCTCCATTTCCAATGAGGAGGGGTGGTCCAGTATTTATAGGCAAACTGGACCCCCTGCGCGGTCGGCGCGCAAGTCCCTCGATGGCGCGCAAGTCTTGTCTTCAATAACCTCTGTCGCGCAACTCACTTGCGCGACCCAACCGACACTTGCGCGAACTTCTTTCCTTATCCAAATTTTGATGTTCTGATCCTCAAAAACATATGGCGCGCAAGTTTCCTATCCTCCAAGAGTATGGCGTGCAAGTCCCTTTGCCAAAAACACACTTCTTCATTTGTTGATTTTGAGGCCCTGAAATTTGGCAAACACTGGAAAACGGCGCCACCTTGTATCTGCTCTTTTTGTACCACCTCCAGATCATCCATTCCTCTATCAAAGTTCTTGAATCAAACATAGATCGTTGACCACAACTCTTGAACTCGACATGTCACCATTGAATCTCCTTTGTCAACAAATTTGTATGTCGTTTGTTTGCTTTGTCGACAAGCACGATCACCTCAACAACACTTCTTCTTGGTGATCTGTATCCTTTAGAAATTCTTCTACTTTTATCACAAACTCCAATATTGTGATATGTATTCATTGAAGGCATAGCATTAGCATCATCATCTTCTATGACAATGTGATGTGTATGTCTATCTCAGAATTCCAACCCTTGCATGGCCATCTTAGAATTCCAATCATTGGCACAGTGTCTTCATCATCAATTTTCATGACCTACTTCATGCAAACCATGTGATTCAATTCATCAATAAGTCTATTGCATGTTCATCATCCAAAACCCCATTCTTCTTTAATCATCCTCAGATGGATCACTCCTCACATTATTCATTCTTTTAAACAATGTATCACCTTTGACACATGTTCTTTGAACTTAAGATCAGCACAACAATCATCTGAATCACTACTCCTCTACTTTATTGGAGTACATCATGATCACCTTCATTTTGATCTGCATTGACAACTGTTGACAACAAATACAACCTTATACACAGAGTGGTTCCAACAAAAGGGAATGTCACTGCTAATGAGATAATGAAACCCATACTGGAGGATAGAGAAGTGTAAAGATAAAGTATCTAATAGAGTAGGATATTCCCATCATTGTAGGTAGAACTGAAGACCCTGGGTGGAAGAGAATGAAGCTGATATTTGGAGTTTGAGTAAATAATATGAACTGATAAAGTGAGGTGTCATCCCAATAAGGGGTTTCTCATCTCATTTTTTCTGTGAGATATGTCGTATTCACCACTATTTCATGTATGAGGTGTATGTATATAGAAATTTGAGGTATCATATCATGAATCTATTTATCTTTAGTGTATTAAAAGTATCATTTGATGATTATTAATTATATAGGTAAAACGGTATGACTATTTGAAAATTGGTCAGGGATTCTCCCTTAACCTCCATTTTTCATTAGGGTTACGCTTTCTCTCTCTTTACACCAATGTAATTATTCATTCTTATTATATAAATATTCGAAATTTTGTTTTATTATTCTAAACTCAGGAATCTAGATCATTTCATCTTCAATTTATGGGGAAGTACATATTTTATACGGTGCTCTTTTCAATTCTTTCAGGTAAGCAAGCCTAATTTAATGGAACTTTCCAATTTCATTTCCATTTCTACGTATACTCCATAATCTGTTTTAAGATACAAATTTTTTTATAAAATAAATTTTTTTTCATCAAAAAATATTTTTTTTCATATCTAGATTTATGAAAATAATTAATCCTTTGTCTTTTTTAATGATAATTTAATATTTTCCCTTAAATTGAACTAAAGAGTTTCATTTATAAAGTTTCTTAAAAAAATATTTTTACTTGCTTTCACTTTAGTTGAACATCATTTATGCCTAAAACACAATTTCATTGTCCTTGTAATTTTATTTTTTGATATATTAATTTTTGAAATCTAATTTTATGAATATATAGAAATTATTTTCCCAATGAACTCTTCGTTGAAAGTAAAAAAGGTGTTTTATCATCTCACTTTTACTTTTGTGAGATATATTCATTTTTTACCACATATTCCTTATGAGGGGTGTATGTAATGCCCTTTATATATCATATCACGAGTCTTCTTAATCTCATGATATTCTAAGTTACATTTAATTTAATTTCTTCGTAGCTATTATGATTTAAATATTTCAAAGTGGCATAAGACATTTTAGAGTGTTTAAAGATAATTTTCCTCAAGAATTTTTTAGTGGTCTCATTTAAAAGTACATTAATCTATTTCAACATCCTTTGTTGAGTCTTGTATTTCAATGAGGATTATCTCTTATGATAGCATCTAATATATTTTTTAATGGTTTTATGACAAATTTGACTGTGGATGTTCTATTTTTATACCATTCGTGGTTTATGGTTAAATTATTCTTATTTCATATTCTATTTTCTCAATACGAATACTTATATTGTTCATGTTTCAACCTCTTAATATGATTCATTTATTGAACATAGTAAGTTACAGGTGGTACCTGATATATCCCCTTAATGCATCTTTAGGTATCATGAGACTAAATCAGTTGGCAATAAACCCTTTATATTTTCTTAAAGATGTTTTCAATTTCCAGGAGCATAAATCTTGAAACAAATCAGATGGGTTTCTCCCCACATACATAAATTATCATGAGGATAGATCTTGATAGTTAAAATATACAAAATTATGTGTTTATTCATTATTATTATTCCATGTGATTATTTTAGTAGTTAGAATATCAATGGTTAAGTTTCCTAGCTCATGTGATTAATTAAATGGAATGTGTATCAGTTATTTATCTTTCTATATTATTTACTCTATATTTATACATAGCTTCCATTGTATTTTTTACCCTTACTAAGCATCTAAGATCACCCCATTCTTTGGTTTTATTTTTCTCTAGGATCCATAGAATTATGTTATGAATGATTTATAAGGTTATAGAAAAGGGTAATACTGGAAGAATCAATGAAATTATTTGTGTAAATTATGTTTCAAAATGTAATGTAGATTTCATGTAAGTAACTATCTTACCAAGACTATTGAAATATTCAGTCCCTTGAAATGAAATTCAATATATCTTATTCTAATGTAATAAAGTAAGGAATTGGGTCCTTGCTACTGAGGTTGGGGTCTTTGATGTTGGTTTTAGAGAAATTTTTGTAGAAATCTTGTAAATTGGATTTAGAAAACAATGATTAGAATATATAACCTTATGATAGAATTTGAGGATAACAACAGAGGATCATCCTATAATTTTGTTAGTGTATATTATGTGGGTATTCCTTGCAATACATTTTTTTATGGATACTACTAGAGGACGTGGTTCTGGAACAGATGTACCTAGGGGTAAAAACTCCAACAAGGTTTGTCGGGCTTGAATTGGCATAACAAGGTACATTAAAATAGGTCTTATTGTCCCCCTAGTTTGGCACTTCGGAGGTATCTTCTTATGATCATTCACACTTTATTTATAAACCATTGATAAGTATTTAAAAATAAATATGTTCCCAAGGAACTCATGTTTATGATTATGAAATTAGAAATGAGTAATTTTTTTAATTTATGTAAGTATTTCAATAGTTTTGGGATTATAAATTATATTTCATAATGTTATAATTAAATCTAGTTTATTACATTGTTTAGAAATATCACCAATCCCAAAGAATGGGAACCACATCACTACACATAATCCAAAGAGTAATATTGATCATATCTTCGATTGGTTTAATCCATTCATTCAATGTTAAGTGGTCTCCCAAATTCTCTCATCACATGAAAGAATAATATCATTTTCTAAAATGATAAAGAATTAATTTAACAAGTATTATGGCTTCAATGGGAAGTAACATAATAAGAGGAAATCTGGTAAAAATATAGATAAAGGGAATAAGGTAAATAACTACTTTTTCCACATGGGATAATTGAGGAAGGAAACACAATGGTATATACTTAAGAAGAAATTGATTTTTATTAATGTGTAAAGAAAATGTCCACAATACTCATGATTGTAAGGAAAAAACTAATTTCCCAATTTTTATTTATTCAACTCCAAGGATATGGTAGACCATGAAAATCAATGTCTCATGTGCTAGTGGAATATACACTAAAATAGGATATTAGACCCTATCCAAGCTTAGGCTACTACCATAGACAAAGTGTAATGATTAATATGTCTGCATTTTGATTCAATAATTATGTTATTTTGTTACTTTACAAAGATTTATTTGGTTATAATAAAAATGATATATATGAGTATTTTACTTAAATACTTCTTCCTTAATGAATTCATGGCATGTGATGAATAAAACCAGTAATCAAGATAAGTGATTCTCTTGTAAGTTAATCTTCATGAAAACACATGACTTGGGAAAGATAACCCTAAATATGTTATTGATGTTTGTATAATAATAAATATATGTTTAGGGGTTTTATTAGAGACCATGAATGTGGTTAGTGATCTGATGGTTTAAGTTATGCTAGAATTATTAGATGTTTTTATTTAAGGTATTTATTTAACAAATTGAGAGTTAACTGTTGGATTCTTGAATTTTTTATAAAAGTTTATGGAATATTAATTTATTAATATTTTTGGTATGTGAAAATAAAAGATATGTTATTTTGGGAATCTCGTGATATGTTTATTTTCTTAATTTAGTGAACTTCATACCAAATTTTTTCATTCAATGTGAACAGACATGTTTTAGACAAGCTTTAATAATAACTAATTGTGGAATGGATCAACTTAAAATTTGTAAATTATTGTTTTTTGATAGCATATTCTAATCTTATTGGTTTTATTAAACATTTAAAATATGAAGGAAAAACTTAAGGACCATATTATTTATTAAAAGTGATTCATGTGTAAAAAATTCATCTTTAACATTCATTTCTAGGTGTAAGAGATGAAGTGAATATAAATAAAGGAACAACCAAAGGATGATATTATACTTATGAAATGGAAATTAATCACATAAATTTATTTATCATGTGCCTATTTTTTATATTAAAATAATTTATCAGCATTAAGAAAATTATTTTGGAACAAAAACACTATCTGTTAGCTTTTTTTTTAGAAAAATCAATGGTATTTTAACTAATCACATATTTACAGTCTTTTGATGGTTAACTTTTTAATGACTAAGTAATATAGAACTCTTCATCATAACTTGATAGTTATATTTATCTTCTATGTACATGTTGTTGCTTTCCACTAATTATTTTTCTACCCAAACTCATAGTTTTCTTCTGACCTTCACATTACTCTTTACCTATTTTTAATACGATGTTCTATAAGCCCTTTTCAAGATATGGGATTTCCAAAAATAAATTTTCAAGTATAAAACATTCTTTCCTAAGTACATTTTCAAATTTCAAGGAATCAATTTATTTAAGGGGAGAATGTAACACCCCAATATTTTATGGTATGTCACTTTTAAAATGTATCTTCTTCAATAGTGTACATTACATAGATTGCAATCTTCATCAAAAAATTAAATATTATTATGATAGTTATCACATAGTTCTTCGGATAGAGGAAATTAAAGAGATTATTTAAATTAAGAAATTAATTTTTACACATATTTATAAGATAATTCTTTTGTCACCAATTAATTACAAATTAAAATAAAAATCAATTAAACATTATAGATGTGTTTTTATAAAAAAACTATTTCTATGATCAAAATTGTAATTTATAATAATAAATTTAATTAATCACTATTATTGAATGATATTAATTAAAATTATATGTTACATATTAAATAAATTTTTTTAAATTCAACTAGTAAGTCTGACATGCTTAAGATAAGAATAACACAAAATTTTATGCATGAAAAAGATATATTTTTTAAAACGAGGTTTTTACCACCTTTTAATGGATAAATTGTTTTAAATATAAATTTTTATATTATTATAAATTATATTTAAATAAACCTTATTCTTCAAAACGTAATATCAAAATTTACTTTGGATAAATTTTTTGTATTTTTTCTGATAAGTTTTATTTTTGATGAGTAGTAATGTGACCATTGGAATAATTATGTTACCTTTATGAATATTAATATGGTGATTAGAACAATAAACTAACCTATTAAAGTTTAAATAAAATTTGGGTATCTTATAAATGAAAATATGATAAATTTATATTTTCGAATAAGTAAATAGATGTTTTAAAAATGATAAATCAAGTATTGGTAGTTTCATGAAACATAATTGTTATTAATAATTTTATAATTAATATAATTATTTGAAATATTTTTTATTTCCATAAAATAGATTCATAAATTAATATTTTGTTATCTTATGATTATAAGATACTTATATGATACATTAATTGTTTTATAACAAGTGTTATAAAATCAGTTATAATTTTAATATTGGTATTTTTCAAATAAATGATGATTTTATTTAAAAAATAAATTTATCGTATTTATAAAATTGTTTTAATTAAATGGGTTTCTTTTTTGAAATATAAATGTAAAAAAATGGTTAGGTTGAGGTTTTGTTATTTTTCTAAAATATTGATTTTTTTGTGAATTGTAAAATATAGTAATTTATGGTATAAATACATTATAATTTAAATAAACTATTACATGAGTCATTGATGATGTAGTCAGCATAATATATAACTCACATTCATTATTTTAATATATTTAGTGATAATTTTCTAAATATTCATCTTCTTTATCAAAAATAATTAACAAATTAATAAAATATTCAAAAAAACATTATTTTCTTCCAATATAAATACCACCACTTCTCCCCACACCATAAAAGCATTGAATATTGACCAATTTCATAAAATTTCCTCTCGCAAGACTATATAATACATTTTAAAATTTCTGTTCTCACCAAAATACAATTTCAAACTTCTTTAAAAACATTCTCAAGGAAAAGAATTAAAGAGGTAAATTTTGTTTTTCCTCTTTCAATAAATTTTAATTTATTTTCTTCTTATTCTATCATTAAATATTTATTAAAAAATAAATAGAAACTCAAATATATTATATATACTTGAATTTTATTTTTTATTTAATATCAATCATAAGACCCCTTACCTACCCCCTTTAATTCTAAAAATGAAAACATCGGTCGTGATGTGCCGATTTACTGCCATCATGGATGATGTTACTTAATTTTCCATTACCCCCTTCAATAATGGTTATAAAAAATATTATGGTTAAAATATATTTTATTATATATATATATTATAATTTATTTAGTGTTTTTTAACTATTATATATAAATGATATTAATTAATAATAAAAAACTAGTTGGTGATGGTCAAAAAAACTACCAAAATAATCTAAATGGTTATCACTAATGTCTTTTATAAATGATTCATCCTCACCCAAAATAACCAAATGAATTATATAACCATTTAATAATAAATATATTTATTATTAAAATATAATTTTTATTCTATATAATTATTTCACATGATATTTCATACATGTATACGAGTGAACCAATCATGAAAACTAAGGAAATAAATACTTTTGAATGATGAAATTGAATCTTATAACTCAAAAAAAGACCATAAATAAACTTAATAAAATTATAATAACTCACATACATGTTGAATTGTGTTTTAAAAAATTAATTAATAAAACTAATTTCATTATCCAAGATTTTAATTATATGTAGAGAATGTTCTTAGACATAAGGTAAGGGTTTTCTCATCTCACTTTATTTCTATGAGATATGCCTTATTTACCACTATTTCTTATCTGTAGTGTATATATAATTCCATTTGATTTATAATATCATGAATATATTTATCATTATGGTATTAAATGTTTCATTTTATTGTTTTTAATTTTATGGGCCATACGGTTTTACTATTTCTAAAGTGGTAAGGGATTCTCTACAAACCTCCATTTTATATTAAAGCTATGCTTTCTCTCTCTTTACCCCAATGTAATTATTATTTCTTATTATATAATTCCTTTAAATTATATGTATATATTACAAACTCTTGTATCCATATTATTAAAACTTTTTTATGGATAAATACATGTTTTATAAGGTTCTCTTTTCAATTTCGTCTGATAAGCAACGCTGATTTAAGGGAACACTCCAATTTCATCACCATTTTCATGTACACTCCAAAATTTGTTTTAAGAAAAAAATATTTCTATAAAATAATTATTTTTATCATGAAAAACAATCTATGTTAATTTTATGTTTTATTTTAACAATCAATAATTTTTTCTCTTTAAAGAGTCTTTAATATTTTCCCTTAAACTACACTAAAGAGGCTTATTTATAATGTTTCTTTAAAACAATTTTTACAAGTTTTCACTTTAGTAAAACATAATTCATTTTTAAAACATAATTCCATTGTCATTTATTTTTTATTTTCAGGGATATTAATTTTTATAATATTATTTTAAGAAAACTATAATTGATTTTTCCCAAAAAAACTCTTCTTTCAATATAAAAAGGGTTTTTCTCATAACACTTTTACTTTTGTGACATATATGCCTTGTTCACCACTTATTATTTTTGAATGGTTTATGTACTTACATTTCTGTATCATCTCACGAGTCTTCATATTATCATGTTATTCTATTTTTAATTTAATATTATTACTTCATAGGTATTATGTTTGAAATTTTTCAAAGTGGTATGGGACAATTTCTAATGTTTAAATATTATTTTCCTCAAGAATTTTTCAATAGAATTAATTAATAGTATCTTAATCGACATAAACATACTTTTTTGAATCATTTACTTATTTGTGGTTTATCAATTTTGATATCATCTAACATATGTTATTGTATTTTTTATTATCACTTTGAATGTGGATGTGCTATTTTGATATCATTCATGGTTTATGGTTGAAGTATTCACATTTTATATGATATTTTTTCAATATGAAGGTTTATATTATTTATGTTTCACTCTTCTTATATGTGGAATTTGATAGACTTATTCAGTGATAGATGGGACCCTCTATAACCCCATGATACATTGGTATGTATCATGAGATGAAATCAGTTGGTGGAAAATCCTTCACATTTGTTTAAAAAAAATTAAATTGTCCAGAGGATACATCTTAAAACAAATCATATGAGCCTTTACCCATAAACATAAACATTTCCGATGATAGGTATTGACAGTAACTGTCTTGAAAATAAATATTGATAGTGCAGGCGTCCAAAATTATTCATTTTTTCATTATTAATATTCCATTTCATTATTTGATTAGTTAGATTATCAATGGTTATGTTTTTTTTGATTATGAGATTATTTAAATCGCATGTGTATCAGTTATTTACCTTGTAATATTATTTACCACATATTTACTCATAGCTTCTATTTTATTGTTTACCATTACTGATAATATAATCACACCCATTTTATAAGTTTTCTTTTTCCTAAGATCAAGAGAAGTATGTTATGACTGATATAAAGGTTTACGAAAAAGGGGAATAATGGCATACTTAAAGATATTATTTGTGTATTTTATGTTTCAAGATATAATGTGATTAAAAGTATGTATCTAGTTTACTAAGAATACTGAAATATTCAGTCCCTTGGGATGCGATTCCTTGTATAGTATTCCAATGTATTAAAGTGAGGCACCATCTCTATTCTACTAGGGTTGGGTAATTTACATGATCAGTCTACATATAACAACTTATCTCCCTCTAAAATGAGATACACAGGGATTGGATTGGATGGGAAACTTCATTAGGTGGTTTTAAATAGATAATGTGTGGTTCATGTATAAATGTAATTATTTGTCGATGGGGTATAGTTTTCAATGACTAATATTTATTTCTCTTAGTATACAATGAACATTATAGACCTAAAAACTTGTAGTTTGAGGAGTCCTGATCTCTAAAAAGTGTCTCTATCTAGTTTAAAGAGTTCAAAATACCCTTTGATTCTATAAATTTAAACTCACCATTGAAATTAAGGTATATAAATAGATAATTTCCTTGACATTGAAACTTTGTATATGTTTTAAGGGATTGTTTCTATATGATGGATAAAATAGCTTATATTCATTATATTTGGCCTAAAAAGAACATAGAAGCTGATCTTTTAGCCTCCAAGAGTGACTTGATCAAAGATAAAAAAATTTCCTAGCCATGAATCTCTCCCATATAATTTTAAAATAATTTGTAGTAGTGATGTGCTAATTCTTCATCACTTCAGACCACTTTGATGTACTTTATTAGTTTTTTCCAACATTATTAATAAATAATTTATGGCCATGTGTGTATACATACACAATATCTATTATGAATTTATTTTTGTTTTAAAAATATTTCCTACACTATATAAAAGGTCTCATGACCTAAAATTTTCTTATTCATAAAAATAATGGGTTATAAAATATTAAAATAAATTTCCAAAACTTATAAATAAATTTCTAAAGTGTAAAAATTGTTTTAATGATTTAAAAAAATTATATAGATATTAATTTTACCCCCCCCCCCCAAATAATATAAATAAATGAAGTTTGATTATTTAATTTATAAATGTAATATAATATGGTTTAAATTTAAAATATCATAATATAGGACCATGGGTAAGCTAATTGTATTTATTTTTTCCAAAATTTATATTTTCAAAGCCTCTGTCCAAATATTATTAAATAATTATCCCTCATTCATTATATGTTATCATTAATATTATCATTGTCATCTAATCTAAAACCATTGAGAGTGGTTATCAGGTAATATCACCACTCAAGACACCTTACTAGAAGAATTTATTATTTTAATCCATTCTTTATTAAGTATTAGAAGTATATTTATCAAAGTAAGAGTTCTTAATATCTTCTATTCACTTTTCTTTTTTTATAATTATTTTTAATTAATTTATATTACTAAATAAAATTTTGTTATAATTCATTATTATAAATATATTATTGAAATATAAATAAGCAATTATCATTCCTGCTTATTATAACAACTTCATAAGTCTTTATAATGTTAAAATATTTCTACATCCATAATCTTCATTAACTCAGTCCCAACATATACCATGTATTTTTGTAATTATTGATAAATTATTTCTAATAGGGAGACATTTTATAAGGAATGTTAATGTAAATATATTTGGTTTAGTTCATACTCATTCCTTTTTAGAAAAAAAAAATTTTGGAATAAGTTAACTTTTTTCTATCAAACCATTTCAATGTAAGAGTTTTCCCTTATGGAAATGATTTAATCCTTAATGTGTATAAAATATTTCTGTCACGTACCCTTGTTTTTTATATAAAATTTTAAAACATTTATTTAGTCTCCTGTAGTAGAAAACTATTGTATTCAATAATTTTTTTAATGATATCCTATTACAATGAAAATATGTTACCCTATTACTCCCTTATCATTCCTTTGATAAGGGTGTTTTCCTTTTCATTGTGAATATAATATTAGTTCAAAATTTCATTAATGGATATTTCACTATATATCCATATTATTATATTAACTAGGGAAACCTTTCATATCTATGTATCCATTATTTATATTTATATAATTATTGATTATATAGGCATGTTTATGTATGAGGTTCCAAAGGGAGTATCCTTACCATTTATTTATGATGTCATGGAACAAGGCCTTGATGGTATGGTTGTGATGTTTGATATTATATATTACATAATTATGAGAACTATTATATTTATTCATTTGTGTATTTATTTTTATTTTAATACATTCTATGGATATGTTATGCTTATTTATAAAATTATATTGGAAAATTTGATTATTTATTCCTATGATAGTATTTATGACATGATTATTCCATGTTAGCTTCTATAATACACTGTATATTATAGAGAATCTATGGTCACACTTTATATTTCTTCCCAATTTCACTAGGAAATTATAAAGAATGCAATATGGTACCTAAGGATAATTATAGAGAAAGAATAATTATTCCCATATTGTTATGACATACCTTATGTTTGGAATATAATGTAATGTATTTTTCATGAATGATTTTAGTCTCCTCATACATCAAAATTTTTGGATCCTATGTATTGTTATATTATATAATTTTTTACCATTATAATTAATAACCATCGGCCTTGGGACATTATAGTCATGGATGTTACTATTGGTATTAGAGAATGTTTAGTTGAATCCTTTGGAACTAGATTTTAGAATAACATTGTTAGAAAACATAACATTATAAACAATTTAAAATTCAAAGAAACCTAGAAAATTTAAAATAAATGATATGAATATTTAATAAATTCAATTAAATTATATACTCTGATCTATAATTCATGTTCTAATTGATGAATAACTAAGTATATTCCATTGTTTTGAAATAGTGCCTAGTTGGAGTAACCAAAATCATGCCAGCACCTATGATTAGTGCAGATATTTCCCTACTAATAAAACTTATGAATACAATGTTATATTTTAGTAGATTATTACAATATTAGAATTTTTGACTTGAATCAAGAAAAAAAAAACATTTCCTGTATGAAACAAAATTCTTCCCCTCAAAAGGTATAAGAATATTTGATCATTTAATGGGGCTGTAACTTCCTTCTTTCAATGAATCCAATAATTCATTAGTAGAGGATAAGTGGATAAAGAATCGAATTAAAATAATAATCATATTAGGGTGTAGTTAAAATGTGAAGGTTATTGAGGTGATATATCATCAAAGGGAAGAATCTAATAAATGGTGGTAATTAATTTCAAATAATAAGAATGAGGAAATATGGAATTTATTAAACATAATGATTTTATGGAAATATTCCTTGTGATTTATTTTCATCAAGAGAGACTAGATGATATTTAAATAAAACTCCAAAATTTATAAAAAATGGTAGAGGAAATTATTTTTACGTATGAGGATAATTTTAATACCCCGTGATTTGATGAAATATTTTTTTTGAATTAATTTAATCTTGTTTATATTTTCCATTTCACAAAACACTGAAAATTGTTTTTTTATATTAAAGAACTATGTTTTTCTTCTATAATACTTGACAAAAAGTTAATAATGCACTACATGCAACATAAATTTAATCTTGATTCACATGGAACACTGAGGCTAAGTTACATTACAAGAAATATTGGCTTTCCCCCGATGGCTTGGGTAACATGCAAGACCATGTTTTACCGAACAATAACATATTATTAAGAATATTATTATTTAGTATAATAACATATAATATATTTGTTAAGTTGGTGGATATAAAATGAATTAACTAACTTATGAAAATAATTTTTTTAATTAATTTGTTATAAATTAATTAGAAATGAATATAATAACTAATTGAATATAAGGGGAATATTTTTATAAAAACAAGTTTTATGCTCATAATAGAATTTTATCTTAATAAATTAAATTAATTACTATTGGTGAAAGATATTAATGAAATATATATTTTATATATTAAATCAAATATATTTTACATTCATCGAATATATTAAACAGTCATAATATAGGGACTAACCAAATACTACACATAAAAACACTATATCTTTAAAAAAGAAGTTTTAATGCATTTTAATGGCCAACATAGCTTAAATATATATTTTTCCACTTTTATAAAAAAAATCTGTTAAAATAAACATATTTATAGATAATATAAATATAAAAATTATGTTACGTTGATTTTTGGTTTTATTATATGAAGTATCATTTTTTGATGAATTATGAAAAATAATAATTTCTAATAAAAAACTAATTTTTTTATAATTTATTAACAAGGTTAAATTAAGTTTTTTATTGGTTTTAAATTTAAATTAGATCAATTATAAAATTTTTATTCTAATTTAGGTCATTGGAATCAATTTTATATTATATTTACATATAAAATCTTCATGAACACTACTTAAAACAGGGGTTATCTCCACACCCATACCCCAACAGTTTTCCCAAATCGTTGGGATAGGGAATTATGTCAAAGGCTAACCCAATGATTTTCAAAAAAAAAACATTGGTATATCCATGACTATTCTAATGTTTTTTAAAAACCATTGCAATAGGCCATCCAAAATTCGTATAAAACCAGCGCTCCCCCTTATTCCCCCCTTCTCCCATCTCGACTCCCCATCGTACTCCCCTTCTCCCATCTGAATAGTGTCTCCCCCTCCTCTCGTTCCCCAATCTTGATCCCTGGTATGACCTTTCTCTACCACTATTTACTCCCCTCCTACCATATTGAACCCTTGCAGTACTACTCGCCACTCATCACTCCCCTCCTCCTCTCCCAAGCCCTAGCAGTGCCGCTCACCACTCACAGCTGATCATCACTCCCCTCCTCCCATCAGAGAGTGGGTATATGATATTTTAGACATGGTTTTTGATTAATCCCATAATAAATTTATTTTTATTTCATTTATCCATATTTTCTAATATTTCTCAATTTACCTTCATAATATTCATGTTTCTATTCCATGGTTTTTGTAGGGTTGAATTATCCAAACATTATTTTCATATTAATTAAAAATATCATACCAGGTACATTTCTTGGTTTATGACTTTTATCAACTGGGAAACAACCATTTTACAGTTAATTTATTTTATAAATGTATATGGGTTTAGGTTAAATGGTTTGATTTTTTTGTTTACAAAAATAAAAAATGAAATCATTATTATTCAAGGTGGTTATCGGATAGTTCTTAGTAGGCATCTATATGCACCACCGAGTTTTCCCTCTATTTTTTGTTTTGATACAGATTCATGATATTTTGTATGTTACCAACTATTATGGGTCTATATTGTTTCCAATAATTTTTTTAGAAAAATCAAAGATCCTTTGACTTTTTATTTATATGATCACACACTCATCAAATACATTAATGAATTATTTCCCTAAATTTTTTAGATTTTAATATAATAAAGAAAAATTCAACCCTTCCATGTAATTCCTTTTTAATGACATATTATATCACATAAAACACACCAAAAACATTTATCATGTATTATTTAGAAATAATACCATGATATCACCAAGAGGTGATTCAATATATGTTTCATGTCGACATAATCATCCATTATCTCTTCTAAATGTGTCATTACTTACACTATTGTATTTTTTCAACTACTCCTTGATGTTTGGTCACCGCCAATGCTTGATTTAATCTCTAAAAACATTAAAATCTCAATAATAGTATGTGGAACACCCAAAATAGGTACAGTATTAATTTAAATTCCATTTTGTCTTTTATGTTAATTATTTTCCTCCGTATCAAGTACCATTTAGTATTATTATTTAAATTTTTTCATTGTTACAATATTTACTCTAATGTATTGAATTTATGTTTTTTTCATAATTACTCCTATTTATTTAATATCTATTTTTTGTCTTATTTTTTTCCTATTAGACATTTTTTCATTTTTTTTGTTTTTCAGTGACATCCTTCTTTGAAAACATTCAAGCATAATCTCTCATTATGGAACTAGTATCAATTTCTAGTAATTCTCTATATCTTTGTTTGAACATAGAAATCAATGCATATAATTTCACCAATTTCATTTTATTTTTTATGTATTGAATCTCTAGATATTTATTGGATAAAATTTATTATTTGTTTAGGTCAATTATATGTTGTTACAATATCAACTGTCAATGTTGACCATTTTTAAATATTTACACATATTAGTTCAATGTATGTACATTAATTCCCATAAAAGTATAATGATTTTTCATGTGTGATTTTTTTTATGTCTTCATCTGTATTTCTTCTTGGATTATTGATGATTTTTTTATGGTAATTATTTGTTTTAGGTTTTCTGAACAACCATATTAAGGTTTCATTTTAGGTTACCAATTCAATTGATTCTCCATTAAATATCTTGGTCCCATTTTCTTGAAATCAAATCCCAATGGGTAGGTATACTTATACCATAAACTCTGGTGGTGTTAAATTCCATTTTCCATGAATTTTAGTGAGGTTTTTAGGATGGTTTATGGTTTAGGATAGATTTGTTTATTTTCTATGGCATTTTATTATGGTTTCCATCATCCTTCTAGTTGATCTAATTAATATTAACTATATTAATACATGATTTATAATATTTTTCTTGATTTTTCTTATCAAAAGTGATTTTGAGACTGGATTTCTATGATTTTGATATGTTTTGGGTTATTTTTGTTAGTGCGGGTATCATATTATATTTCATAAATTATTAGTTTCAAAAATAGGATTTATAAATTTTTACATGGTAGGGTCTTATGGTTGGATATCAATGATATGGATCACATCGCGAATGATTTGTTATAAAATGGAGAACCAATTAATTTAATTTAAATTATATAATTATATATATTCTCAAAAAAAATTAAAATACAAATTAAAAACTAAACATGTCAAAATTTATAATTAAAATCACCCCTAATTTATGAAACCAATATCCAATAAAAGATATAGATATTACTATATAACTAAACAATTTAATTTAACGAAAATAATATAATTTTAGTATTCAAACCCAAATAAATAAATTAATACACATTGGATAAAAAGAGACTAAAAAATAAAAAAAAATGAATAAATTAATAATGTGAATTAAAAGTAAAAAATAAATAAATAAAATAGAATCTTAAAAAACAAATAAATTTAAAATGTAGAAAAAAATAAAACATGAAAACTGAAAAAAGAAAAAAAAATTGAAATGTGGGGGTTTGAGGTGTTAAAGAAAAAAAAATATGGGTGTGAGGGAGTGTGATGGGATATAGGGGGTCTGGGGGTGATGGGTTACGTGTGTAGAGAGAAATTTCTAATGTTACTTTTTGTCTCATCATTTTATTCACTCAATTACATCTCATTTAAATAAAACCCCTAGGTATTTATATTCCATAAGAAACATTCTCATAATAAAATCCTTAACCCTTGATAGATTGGACACATTATTATTCATTGATATAATTTAATTCAATATCATGGTTTTATCATTAATTTATTTTCTTACATATTTTTTTATATTATATAATTATTCTCATATAGACTAGTGTGTCAATTATGGTTCCATATAAATTGAACAGTTCTCATTTCCTTAAATGTTTTTTATTAAACATAAATGTTATTTAATTGATTTTACAAAATTATATATAATAATTTTTTTACAAAATGGATGGAATTTGGATGCATGAAACTGATTAGTTATCAAAATAAATTCCAAAAAATTTGGAAAGATTTTTGGACTTTTCATTTCATAAGGCTTCAGATAGTGGTCACAAATATTTCGCATGTTATAATTGTGTAGGAAGACCTTGGTTGGTCCATGAATAAGTTAGATACCATATAACTAATTATGGTTTTGAAACAAACTATTTTGTGTGGTATCACAATGGGGATAAAATGAAATCTTCAAATGCTCATGATCTAAATGACAGGACTCTATTGGAGAATTTGTTAGAAGATCAGTCTCTATTTATTCATCATCGTGAGAAGAAAAAGATGATGACCCAATAATATTTTTATACAATAACACATGATGCTTCTAATGAAAATGATGATGTTTAAAGAATGAAAAAATTGAATGATGCTTCCATGACTGGAGTATATCAATAAAGTGGTAAAATGAAGAAGGTGGAATTTTTTATCAGATTCTTTCATTAGAAAATAATGTATGGGATTTTAATACTATCATCAATTACAATGTTACCTTTTTATAGTAATTTCTTAGAAATGATGAATATATTCCCACAAATCACTATATGACGTGGAAGATAGTTGAAGAACATGAATTTTCAAAAAACAAAATCCATTCTTTTCTGAAAGATTGCGGTTTATTTTAGGGGGGAACTAATGAATGGAATGATTGTATAAAATATGATGCATCCATATAAAATCAAACTGAAGATGGAACTCCATCTTGTGTGCTATAAAATGTAATGTGTCACTTTACACTATTCCCCAGACTCCAGAATCCTTCCATGTATGATGAAATAGAAATAAAAATGTGATTGAATGACACCAAGGGAAATAACAATGATGATGATTTAGTTCACCCTGTAGATAGATATTCATGGTAGATATTTGACATTGGATATCATGATTTCATAACAGACATGCATAATGTGATGCTTGGTATTTCATATAATAGTTTTAATATTTTTGGTATGATTTTTACTTCACGCATCACATGGCTAGTTTTAAAAAAAATTATAACCTTCCACCATGGATGTTCATGAAAAATACATTAATTTTCATGAGTATACTAATATCTGGACCTTCTAATCCTTCCAATTATGTAGGTGGATACATGAACTATTTAATAAAAGAGGTGAAATATATTTGGAATATACATGTGTGTACATATGATGCATTTTCAAAAGTCATATTTCATATACATATTGTTCTTATGTGGATGATTAATGATTTTTTTTCTTATGCAATGATGTTTGGATAAAGCACAAATAGAAAACTGTAATTCCCATTTTTTATGAAGAATGCATGATCTAGAAGACTAAAATATTTTCGTATTTTCAGCTTTATGGGACATTGATGATTCTTTCCAATGGACCATCCAAATAGGAATAATCTTCTAAGATTTGAAAATACCATAGAGATCGAAAATCCACCTCAGCATATGTCTAGAAATGATGTGGTTAATGAAATATAAGATTTTAGTTTTTTATTCAGAATGTGTCTGATTAAATTTAGAAAGAAGAATAATGTTTCCATTGAAACCTTTTATAATTGTAATAATATGAATATCTTTTATTAGTTTCCTTATTAGTCACCCATTTTTTACGTCGTTGCTTAGACGTAATGCACATTGAAAATAATATGTGTGAAATGTTGATTTCAATTATTCTACATGTTAAGGGAATGAAGAAAGATGACTTACGATCTTAGTATGACTTGGTGGATTAGAGAATCTGACCAGAATTTCATCCTATGTGTATCAATGAAAATAAATGGAAAGTTCCATGTGATTCAAATGAGATTATACCTATAGAAAAAAAATCAATTTCTAGAAGTAGTATAGAATATTAAAATTCATCATAGTTATTCAAGAAACATATCCAAAATGTTCAACAGAAGAGAGTTGAAGCTTAAATATTTGAATACTTGTGATTATCGCATCCTTATAGATGATTTTATTCTAATAGAAATATTTAATCTTCTATCCAATAATGTAAGGGTTTCATTTATTCAGTTTTCCCATTTCTTTAGCACTATTTTTTCTAAGAATTTTTTGAATTCTATCTTGTAACAAATGTTGGTAAAGGAAGTAATTATTATGTGTGAGTTAGAGAAAATATTCCCTCCATCATTTTTAACATGCATGCTGCATCTAAATATCCATATTTTCACCAAAATACTTCTCAAAGGACCTATTTCTTCTCATTGGATGTACCCAACTAAAAGAAAAAAGTCCATGTTGAAGTATAATGTCTGGAACAGAAATCATCCTGAAAGTTCTATGATCAAAGGTTTCTTGGCTCAAGAATGTATGGATTTATGTGAAATGTATATATCTTATATGATTATGAGATAGAATAGACTGATGAGAAATGAATAAGAACATTATGATAAAATTGAACATAGTTTTACATCACTTCCCCAAATAGGGGGAATTCCTATATCATATACATTGACAACATTAATCCTTAAGTAGTGTTAGATGTCACATAACATAGTTTTTATAACTATGATTTGTTTCATGACTACATCCATTAAGAAAATTAAACATTTAATTCTTCTTTCAACTCATTTAATTTTACATATATGTTAAAAAAAATTATAGTTTTCAGCAGGGAACATTGATAAATGATGAATAGAGAGAATCATTCTTTACCGTTGAGAAGGAGAGAGACTTTCAATTAAAAAGAGTTCTCAGTATTATTGAAATTAAAGGAAGAAATATTACTATAATAAATTAATAAAATAAATATTTAATTAAGTTTAATATTTATTTATATTTCAGGTATTTAGTTTTCCTGTTGGATCTGTCTCTAAGAAAATGAGAGCATTGTCTTTTGGTCTTAATTATATGGTTCGTGAATGTAAATCACTTATGATCAATGTGTATAGATTTATTATAACTAAATGAAAAAATATTATGAGAACATGACATTATTGTGTTATATTAACTTTCACAACATAATTTTATTCTAGTACATAGAATAGTTGACCTCGATTTTAAAATATATCTTCTTATGGTGTTGTTGAGAAAATATTAATATTGTATTATCCCTCTCATGGTCGATTCACGTTGATTAAATGTTAGTTGTTTGATTAGATGATAAGGTGTGGAACATTTGTATATGATTATAGATTTTTTTTGTTGATACGACTCACACTATTGCTACCAATGAACTATATGTGTTGGAAGAAATGGAGAAACATTTTTTATATCAATGATCATCATCAAACTGAATTTGGTTTCATTATTGATGTAATCCCATGACATATTATTGATGATGGTGACTGTGGAATTGAAACCATCCCTTCTCCCATTAACCTCAATCCATTTATTAATTATGTTGACTCCAATACATAAATTCAAAAAGTTGATTTTGAACCTAAAGATGGGGTGGGAAATATATAGAATCATCAATCTATGTTCTCAATTATTTTGGTTTAGCTCGACTTGGGTTGTTGTGTTTGGTGTTATACAAAGTGAGTTACCCATGATAAACATAATAATTTTAAGGTATTGTTTTTTCTATGACATGTCTTCTGTTTTTATATTATTATCACTGTATAAAAAATGTATTTTTATATTATTTTGTATCTCGTATTTGGTTTGTAAGGTGGTATTACATAGTTATGTTATGTTTCATCTTCTTTCTTATTTTATTTACACATTAGTTATGGATTCATAATTAATTCCATATTTTTTCAAATGAATTAAATGAAAATTAATCCAGAGAAATGAATAAAAAATAACGAAGATAACAATCACCCATTGAGTGAGATGTTCATCCCTAATATAGTTGTTGTTGTGAGTATTTTATTTTAAAAATATATATCAATAACATATAATGTCATGTGGTTATTTTTTTCAACTTTTAATCAGGATCCACCAACAAGGTGTCTGTTGTTCACCGACCGGCCTAGTGGTTCCAATACTCAGGCTGGAGATTTGAGGGGGGTGGTACTGCAACTAGGTGCTCTAGTCAGTGTGCCTGATCACACCTCGTCCCTTCCCCTGACATATAATCTACCATAATTTCTGATCCCATAGTGTCGTTACTGACACATGGTATATTTATGCCACCCATGGTCACACCTCAATTTTCATCTAAGCCTCCCCACGTCTTTTTCTTGTATCTTTATATAATTCTTACCCCACATACTAATTATGCATTTTCACAACTATATGTGCCATCTCCTTTTTCTTCTACATTCTTCTCCCCATGCTATTACATTTCTGCTTCTTTGACTGTAGTTCTGACCCCTTCTGACCATCTAGAGCATACACTTGGACCCACTGCATCTGTATAGGTTGATGTTCCTTCACTACATGGGAATCTAGTGACATCCACTACTCATACCGCCTCAGGTATATTTATAGAAACCTACTAAAAAATTTATCATAATTTATTTTCTTTATAAGTTATACTGATATAATATTTTTTTATTATTTTACTGTAGGATCTACTAATAAGTGGGGTAGGAGTACATTCTTGCATAGGGTGTCTAACTCCCCACACAGAGCTAATGGTTGAGTACAAATAAGACAAAAACAGGTTAGAAAAATAGGATAGGAATGTTGTAGTTTTTTAGTGATGATTTCCAAATACTCAAACAACATTCTCTTATGTCATCTCTCTTGGAGACACCTACCAAATAAGAAAAAGGATAATGCTTGGGGTAAAATATGGGTAATCAAATTTTTTAAATTTAATGTTATATTATTATTCAATTTATCTAATATAATATTTTGGTGCCATCTTCATTTTCCTTTTCCTAATGGTGAGGCTATAGGTAAATAATGACTTATTGAATTAGTTGAGATCTCGATAGGCTATAAGAATTCATTGTATAGTGGTTGAAATGGTAGAGTTGTCACTGATTTAGTGGTCACACCTTTCATGGATGGCAATCTGGTCTAATATTATCAAGAAATTATTAATCATTGGATGAGTATCAAGTTCAAGGTTTTAATCAAATTTTAGGTTTTTAAATGAATGTAATGATGATTATCATTAATAGTTACTTTTGTATTATTGATTATTTTTTATGAATCTCTAGGAAAAAATAAAAATAACAATGATTTTATGACATACCTACACACTTTAGGGTGGACTACGATGCTAGACCATGAGAAGAAACATGTAAGACTCTCATTTACATATATGTAATTAATTTTTTATATCTCATGAAAATATGGGGGTCAATGAGCGTACAAATTCCCTTTCCAAAAAATAACATCAATATAGATTGGTTCTAATGGTAGAGCCTAAATTATATTGAACACCTCAATGACAAGAAAATCATCAATTTCTCTACTTTTATGTTGAGGTACTCGACTCTCTTAATAGTCTTATCCTCCTCATACACACCATAGTTTGAACTGGTTCTATCAAAATGATCACACTTTGAAAACTTGATAGATAAGAAATTACCACATTGATAAATCCATTGAATAAAGGTTAAGAAGACTTGTATAATTATAAACTATTATTCACTGTGATTTTATTCATGCTGAACTTGATATCTTTTAGTGACATTGGATGTTATGAATATTCTACCCATATGAATGCATGACATATTCAATGTTATGAATATCCTACCCATAATAATTCATGAAATATTAGTTTTCAATCTATTTTTTAATTATGTTATCATATAACCTCACTGAATCTTATGAATTAATAAAAAAATGAAAAAAACATAAAACGTGAGTATTTAACTAGGTTTTATAAAAAGATATAATCCAAAGATAATAATCTAATGATATGTTAATGTTCTAAGAGGTAATACAACTCATTATAGTTATTATAATTATTTTGGATATATTAACTTTCAATATTAGTGATTCACTCCTTATACTATATTCACCAATTTGATGGAGTCCTAGTCAGTTTATATAATTGATGGTCTATCCATGATCAGTATAGAAAACATGATTTGAGTGCATCTTCAAATCCAATTTGATGCTCTATTTTGTCTCTGACTGATCAGGATCACATTATATGGCCAATGGATATATAAATTCTCACTAGATCTTCTTACTACTAAAAACCCCATATTATAATGAAAACCACACATTCCATGAGATTTTACTAAATTTAAATCCACAACTTACTTATATCCTCTTTATATTATTTAATATTTTCCAGGAACCAAATTTATCAAGCTCTAGAATAATTTCCAAAATTCTTGAATTAATTTCAACATTTTAAAATAACTATTGGAATCATAATTTAATTCTAAAACACTTCACATCATTATTAGTTTTTCAACCACATCATAAATTCCACCTTTTAAGTCTCTAAATATTAAGAATACAAATATTAAATAACATTTTGTTATCTATCCTACTTCTATAAAGAAATATACATCTTTTAAATTCTCTAGAAAAAGTTTTTAATATTTTTCTTCTTTATTTCTTCTTGAATCACACAAAGTGACATGTGTTGTGTATTCTTCATGATCTACACTATCCATAAATTCTGGATCTTTCTATGAAATGTATGTTGTCTAAATTCTATAAAGATATCCACTATATAGGTGTGTATAATTTCCCAATCCTCCATCATTTTCTAATATAACCACTTTAGTTCATGGGAAAAGTTCATTTTTTTATTCGCTCTATGAGGGTTTTTAATTTATCGATTTAATCCACTAAGGGGAAGAGTGATAGAGTTACCATAAATATTATGTTCCTATTTCCAAGGGAAGAAATATATAGCGTTGTCATAGAATATGTGGGTTTCCCTTATTGGTTCTTGATACTCATTTTGAGATACTATAGTAGAATCAAATTAGTAGAGTACATAAAGAGGCCTCCATGTTAACCTATATAAATGTCCTTTATTTTTAACTACTAAACTTATATGATCATCATTAATGAATTTTATATGAAACTAATAAATTCCCAAACATGAATGATAATATTTATTAGTGGTGTGACTAATCCCTGATAAGTGGTCTTTTATCTAGTTTTTTCTCGTTACCTTTTTATTTTTCCTTGGTCGTATTGTTTTTGTGGATCTTTAAAATATTCACTTCACGAGTCCGTTTAGTGTGGAGGAATATATTGGTTCCTTGAGATTAGTAGTAATAAAATATATTAGAGTAAATATATCCATGTACTTCATATTCTTTGGATAATTATATATTCTTCTTTATAATATAATATTGTTTTTCCATAGTGGAAACACCATGATTTATCTTCCCCTTGAGTGTATGTTCAAATGTACTGAAAAAATTATACATATTTTCATTACCACACTCTTAAATACTTTTATGATATCTATAATAATCATCATATATAGTTTACTTATCATTTTTGTTCCTGAAATATATTTATTCTATTTTATTTTATTGAATAAAAAATAAATTATGTTACTACCCTTAAGAACATTAAGGAATTCTATAAATTTTAATTTGTTCTTTCTTTTCATTCAATTATTTTTGTTACAGGGAGAAATTGTTTTCTTATGGTTGGGTTTTGTATCTATTGAATCATTGAAAATGGTTTTTCAATGATTAATTTTTATAAATGAAGCAATCGAATATTTTCTACTAATATAATTCATTTTTAGTTGAATCATGTGAAATTCAACACATTATCATACTTTAGGATTATCCCATATTGATACTTCCGTGATCAAGTTATAATTTTTTCACTATTAAATCATTTTTTATTATTTTTATTATAATTAGATATTAAATATATATATATATTGTTTTCTATGATTAAATGTATCATAATAATTCCATTTTAGAGGGTTGTTTCAAATATTGAAGGACGTGTACGTTGAGAAAAACTATTTTCTAAGAGTAGAAAGAAAAAAGTTGAAAGTGCTCTAAACAATTAGACATAATAGTTCATTGTAAGTTTTAAATTGTTGATTTAAATTTATAATATCTATTTTTTATCTATATAGTCTATTTATATTTTCAACAGTCTTCTTTATAGGTCATTGAAGCTTAGGAAACCCAAATCTTTAGCCCAAATGATCACTTAAATCGTGTTTTGGGAGAAGAAAACCAGGAAAACGTATGTTGTAGACCAGGGAATAGTATTTTCATGATGATGTATTGGCCCAATTTAGTTGAATGTTATAGAAACACCAATTCATAATGGGTTTCATAGGCTGAGGTGAAGGAAGAAAAGGCCATATTTTGTCCATACATGTGGAATAACGGGCTCAAATGGAAAATATTGAATTAATGAAACTGATGGAAGTATTATTTCAATCATTTCCACTAGTTAATGTTGTCACTTTTGATTCATATATGTCGAGGATATGTACTTTTATATTGCACTATCTAGTAATCTTAGTGGTGGTTAGGATTATGATGTTCCTGGTGATGTAAATGGTAAGGATTACCCTAAGGAAGAGGGCAAGGATGATGGGGAGGAAGATGGCGGGGATGATGGTGGGGAAGAGGGCAGAGATGATGGTGAGGAATAGGGTAGGTCTAAGGATGAGGATGAGGTCAATGATAAGGATGAGGATGATGTCGAGGAATATGGTGGTGATAGTGATGGGGATATGTGACAAATTAATCTGTTACAGTTTTTACTGATATTTATGAAATTTGTTGTTTAATGATTTAGGGAGAATGAATATGTGTGATATTTTTTATGTCTATTATCATTGGTTAAATGTAATACTTTTTCCCATTTTATCACTATTTATGTATTGTTTTGTTACAATTTGATGATGATCAATTGGTTTCATTGTAGGATCGAGGTGTTGAGGATGTTATTTTCGTTTTATTGAAGTTTGAGGATGTTCTATTTTGATTGACTTAGTCTTAGTGGTGTTCTATTTCGATTAGTGTTCAGTTTTAATTACAGGTGTTCTGTGTGTTGTGTATTTTTTGATTTTTTGATTACTAGGTCTTGTAGGTCTAGTGAGTGGGTAGTGGGGATGCTGCTGGTTGGTGGGTTGGGGGGGGGAAGTTATACCAATAGTTTTGAAATCGTTGGTCTACATCTATTTCAAGGGTTCAAACTGAATTGTTTTTATAACAATATCCTTTCCCCATATACAAATAGTTCACCTTGAGTCATTGTTAAATTAAAATCCAATCCACCTTATACCAATAGTTCACTTGAAACCATTGGTATATGGCTATCCCAACGGCCCACAAACCAACAGGTTTCTCCCCGCATACATAAATTGTCATGAGGATAGATCTTGATAGTAACTAAACTGAGGATACATCTTGATAGTGTATATGTTCAACATTATTCATTTTGTCACTATTATTATTTTATGTTATTATTTGATTATTTAAAATATTTGTGGTTACAATTTTTAGCCCATGTGATAATTTATGTGTCTTGTGTATCAGTTATTTACCTTTCTATGTTGTTCACTCCATATTTACTCAGATATTTAGTTGTATTGTTTACCCTTAAAGAGTATCTATGCTCACCCCTTTTTTATGTTTTATTTTTTCCTGTGATCAAGAGAATTATTTTTTAAATTTATATAAATAGATACACAAAAAGGGAATAATGACCAACTAAATGAAATTATTTTCATATTTTACATTTCAAAATTTAATGTGGATTACAAGTATGTATCTAATTTACTAATACTACTAAACTATTTGGTCTCTTGTAATGTGATTCCTCGTATCATATAAAATTGTATTAAAGTAAGGCATTGGATCTGTGGTACTGGGGTCAGGGGTATTTATAGTTGGTATCAGATAATGTTTAGTAGAAACCTTGGGAGCTGGATTTGGAAAACAGAGGTTAGAAAATATAACCCTAAGATTGACATTGATTAAAATAATATAGGAACATCATATAATTTTGTTAATATACTTTTAATGTGGGTATTCCAAGAAATAAATCTGTTTCTAGATACTAAAAATT
Organism: Viscum album; assembly: GCA_963277665.1. Classification (NCBI taxonomy): domain Eukaryota; kingdom Viridiplantae; phylum Streptophyta; class Magnoliopsida; order Santalales; family Viscaceae; genus Viscum; species Viscum album. The sequence goes on from OY728138.1 coordinate 445,943,681, forward strand.
GGCTTGGTTCTAAAATAAATGTACCTAGGGGTAACAACTCTGACAAAGTGTGTCGGGCCTGACTCATCCTAACATGGTACAGGAAAGAAGTACTTATTGTGCCCTAGGATTTTCACTCCTAGGGTATATTATTAAGATAATTAACATTTTATTTTCAATCCATTTTGAAGGATTAAAAATAAAATATGTCTCAAAAGAAACCATGTTTGTGATTATGAAATTAGAAATGCATAATTTTTTCAATTTATGTTATGTATTTCACTAGTTTTGGAATTATAAATTATGTTTCATAATTTTATATTCTTATATAGATTATTCCATTATTTAGAAATGGAATATAGAAAAACGATTGGGAACTACATCAATGCACATAATATAAAGAGTTATAATGATCATTTCTTTAATTGGTTAAATCTAGTCTATAAAAGGGAAGTGGTCTCCCAAAATTTCTCATTATTTGAAGAAATAATACCATGTTATAATATGATAGAGATAAAATTACCCATGTCTTTTGGCTTCAAAGGTAATTAATATAATAATTGGAAATCTGGGGAATATATAGGTAAAGTGGATAATGTAAAGAAGTATTTCCCCACATATAATAATTGTGGAAGGAAACACCTTTGTATATACTGAAAGGAAAATGATTTTTCTTCATGTGTGGAGAAAAAGGCCATCATGATCATGATTTTAAGGAAATGAAATAATTTTCCAATGTTCAGTTCTTCATTTCCAATGATATGCGACACTACACAAATCAATGTATCATGTTCTTGTGGAATATACACAAATATAGGATAATAGATCATGGTCAAGCTTATGATACTACCATAGATGAAGTGTAATGTTTAATATACTTGTTTATTGGATTCAAGAATTATGTTATTGGGATATTTTATCAATAATTCATTATTTGTAATAATCATGGAATATATGAGGATTATACTGCATTACTTCTTCTTTGAAGAATTTGAGGCATGTGATGAATAAAACCACTATTCAAGAGAAGTGATTCTGTTGTAATTTTATCTTCATGAAAACACTTGAATTGGGAAAGATAACCTTAAGTATGTTATTTATGTTGATATAATAATAAATAGATGGTTATGGGATAGTATCATTTACCATGAAGGTGGTTAGTGATATAATGGTTTATGTTTTGAAGGAATTATTAGATGTTTGGATTTAAGGAATATATTCAACAACCTGATATTTTACTATTGAAGCGTGAATTTTTCATAAATGGTTAAACAAGATTAATTCATTCATATATTTGGGATGTGAAAATAAAACGCATATTATTTGAGGAATCGTATGCTATGTTGATTTTTTAAATTTAGTGACCTTCCTTCTCATTTTTTTGTCTTTAAAGGTGGAAAGACATGTTTTAGATTAGCCTTAAGATTATATACATGTAGAATGGATCAAGCTAAAATTGGGAAATTTTTGTTCATTGATAAATTATAATAACCTTTTTGAATTAAATAAACATTTAATGGATGATGGAATGACTTAAGGACCATACGAGTCTTCAAAAGTTTTTCAGGTGTGAAAAAATCATCTTCAACGTACATTTACATGTATAAGAGATGAAGTGAAAATAGATCAAAGCACAAAAAAATGATGCGATTATACTTATTACATGGAAAATAATCAATTAAATTTATTTATCATGTTCCTATTTGTATAGTAAAATAATCCATTAACATTAGCAAAAGTATTTTGGAACAAAAAATTTATTTGTTTACTTTTATTTCTGAAAAATCAATGGTCTTTTAATTGGTCCGAGATTTATAGTCTTTTAATGGAAAACATTTTAATGACCATGATCTCTATCACCATACATTAGAACTTGAATGTTGTCTATATTTTTCATGTCCATGTTATTTATTTACACTAGTGATTTTCCTACCCAAACCCATAGTTTTTTTATAACCTTCAAATTTCTTTTAACCTCTTTTTCAGATAAATTTTTATAAACCCTTTTCTTGATATGGGATTTCCAGAAAAATCAAATATCATTTTTTTAAGTAAAATTTGAAATTGTGAGGATGTGATTTGTTGAAGGAGGGGAGAATGTAACACCCTAAGTTTTATGCCATTTGACTTTTAAAATTTATCTTCTTCGATGTTGTACATTACACAGTATACCAAGTTTAAAAAAATGATTAAATATTATAATGATAGTTATCACATAGAAGTTGGGTTGTTAGGAAAGAAATATATTATTTAAATTATGAAGGTAATGTTTACTAATGTTTATAAAATGAATTCATTGGTTACCAATTAATAAGAAATGAAGAAAAAAATCAATTGAAAATAATAGATGTGCTTTTATAAACAAAATATTTTATGACAAAAATTGTATTTTATATTAATAAATTTAATTAATCATTATTAGTGAATAATATTAAAAAAATATGTTACATATTAAATCAATATTTTTTTTATAATTCAACTAATAAGTTTGATAGGCTTAAGATAAGGATAAATCACAATTTTACTCATAAAAGGCTATATTTTTTAAATGTGGTTTTTATTACCTTTTAATAGAGGAAATGTTTTAAATATAAATTTTTACACTTTTATAAATTTTATTTGAAAAAATAAAAATTATATTCGAAAATGTAAAATCAAAATGCACATAAGTTATATTTTTGGTATTTTTCTAATATGTTCTATTTTTTTATGAATAGTAATGTGGTAGTTAGAACAAAAATGTGTCCTTCAAGAATAGTAATATAGAAATTAGAACAATAATTTCACCACTGAAATTATAAAGAAAATTTTTATATCTTATGAATGAGAATATTATAAATTTATCTCTTGTAATAAGTAAATAAATATTTTAAAAACGATAAATTAATATTTAGTATTTTCAGGAAACATATATGTTATTTTCAATTTTTAATTAATATAATTATTTAAAATAAAATTTATTTTCATAAAATATATTCATAAATTAATATTTTATTGTATTGTTATTATAATAATATTTAATTAGAGCTTAATTTATTTTTCAAAGTGTTATATAATGAATTATAATTTAAAAATTGGTATTTTTCAAATAAATGATGATTTTATTTAAAAATAAAATTACTCATATTTATAAAAAAAATCAGAAAACTGAGTTAATTTTTAATTCTAAATGTTGAAAAATGGTTTGGGTTATTTTTTTTGTATTTTTCTAAAATACTTGAAATTTTTGTGAAATGTACAATATTGTAATTTACGGTATAAATACATTATAAGTTAAATAAAATATTATTTGATTAATTGATTATTTAATAACCATAATATCTATCTGACATCAATTATTTTAATATATTTAGTTATAATTATCAATACATTCAGATTATTTAGCTAAAATAATAAATAAATGACGAAAATATTCTAATAACACCCCTCTCCTTCACTATATATACCAACCCTCACCACCCCTTCATCCCACACCTCAAAATATTGGAAGAGAAAGCCTATATCCAGCGTTATAGTATTCCTTTTCTCACCAAAAGATCATTTCAAAGTTCTTTAATGATGTTCTCAAGGATAATAATTCAAGAGGTAAATCTTTTTTTGTTCTCTTTCAATTTCTTTTAATTTATTTACTTCATAGAATATACATAAATATTCTTTAAAAACATGCATGATAAATCTTGTATCTTATATATACATTAATTTTATTATGATAATGTAATATCCATCATCAAACCCCTTCTCCTCCCCATTTTATTCTAAAAGGGAAAATATCTTTTGCAATGTACCAATTTACAGCCATCGTGGAAGATGTGACTTAATTCCCAATTACCACCATCAATGATGGTTATAAAACCATTATTGTGGTTCAAAAATAGTTTATTATTCATATTTTAAGTTATTTATTGTTATATAACTTGTATATACACATGATATTAATTAATATCACAAAACTAGTTTGTGATCGTCAAAAAACTGCCAAAATAATCTAAACAATTATGACTAACATCTTTTCTAAATGAATCATCCTCACCCAAAATAACCAAATAAATTATATTACAAATTAATATTAATATTTCCATTAATAATATATAATTTCAATTATATATAACTATTTCATATGTTCTTTCATACATGTATACAAGTGAACCAATCGTGAAATCCAACAAAACAAACACTTCAAAACGATGAAATTGAATCTTATAACTCATCAAGGGACCATAAATGAACTTAATAAAATAAAAATGAATCAAATACATATTTAATATGTTTGGAACTAATTTATTATTTAATAAAATTTCATTATGTATGACTTTAATTATATGTAGAGACTTCTTTTATACATAAGGTAAGGGTTTACTCATCTCACTTTTATTTCTATGAGATATGATTTATTCACCACTTTTTCTTATGTTTGGTGTATGTATTAATAAATTTAATGTATAATATTAATATAATCTTTATTTCCATGTAATTAAATGTTTCATTTTATAATTATTAATTTTATGGGGCATACGGTTTGACTGTTTGTAATGTGGTAAGGAATTATTCCGGAATCATGATTTTTTATTCAGGTTACGCTTTCTCTCTCTTTACCTGAATGTTATTATTATTTATTATTATATAATTCTTATAAATTATGTTTATATGTCCCAAAAACATGTATCCAAATCAATTAATATTTATTTTATGCATAATTAAATGTTTTATAAGGTTCTCTTTTCAATTCCTTTTAATAAGCAATCCTAATTTTAAAGGAACCTTCCAATTTCATACCCATTTTCATGAACACTTTGTAATTCATCATAAGCCATTAATAAATTTCTAAAATCAGAATTTTTATCATGAAAAACTATATTAGATAATTTCTGGTTTTATGTAAACAATTAATCCTTTTTCCTTTTTAAAGGACATTTAATATTTTCCCTTAAGCTCCTTTAAAGAGGCTCTTTTCAAAAGTTTCTTAAAAATTTCTTTTAAATGTTTTCACATTAGTTGTACATCATTTACATATAAAACATAATTTTATTTTTAATATATTTTAATTTTATTCTATATTAATCTTTACAATATGATTTTATGACAAATACAAATGATTTCCCAAAACAACTCTTCTTTTAAAGTAAAAAGTGTTTTTATCATCTCACTTTTACTTCTGTGAGATATATTCTGTGTTCACCACTTATTCCTTTTGAGTGGTTTATATAATTACCTTGTTATATCTTATCATGAGTGTTATTATTTTCATGATATTATAAGTTTCATTTAATTTTATTCTTTCATTGTGATTTTTATTTAAAGGTTTCCAAGTGGTATGGGACACTTTGGAATGTTTAAAGATTATTTTACTCAAGAATTTTTCTATGGTCTCATTTAAAAGTATCTTGACTTATTTCAACATAATTTTCTAAATAATGTACTTCATTGAGTTTTATCTATTATGATACCATCTAACATATTTTTTTGAAGGTTTTATGATCAGATTGATTGTGAATGTTCTATTTCGATACCATTCATGGTTTATGGTTAAAGTATTCACATTTCATATGCTAGTTTTTCAATATGAATGTTTATGTTATTTATGTTTCAACCTTTTAATATGAGGAATTTAATGGTCTTAGTAAGTGATGTGTGAGACCCACTATAGGCCCTTGATGCATCGGTAGGTCTCATTAGATGAAATAGATCTGTGAAAACCCCATCATATTTGTTTCTAAGAAGTTTTAAATTTTCTTAAAGATAGATATTGAAAAAAAAATGAATTTATACCCATATACATAAACATTAATGAGGATAGATCTTTATATTAACTATCTTGAGGATAGATATTGATAATTAACATGTCCAAAATTATGGATTCATCATTATTATTATTACATGGGATTATTTTATAAGATATAATATCAATTGTTAGGTTTCCAAGCTCATATGTTTATTTAAATGGAATGTGTATCAGTTATTTACCTTGAAATATTATTTCTATATATTTACTCATAGCTTTCATAGTATTATATACCCATAATAAGCATTTGAGATCACTCCTTTCTTATATTTTATTTTTTCTCAATATCTAGAGAAGTATGTTATGACTGATATCTAGGGTTTAAAAAAGGGTAATAATGGTAGACTCAATGTAATTATTTGTTTATTTTTTGTTTCAAAATGTAATGTTGATTACAAGTATATATCTATTTTACTGAGATTTATAAACTATTAGATACCTTGTTATTTTATTCCATGTATCTTATTCCAATGTATTATAGTAAGGAACCAGCTCTGTTATATTGGGTTCAAGGTCTTCACTTTATCAGTCAACATATGACAACCCATCTCCATCTAACAATGAGATACATGGGAATAAGATTGGATGGAAACCTCTATAGTGTTGTTAAAAATTAATGATGGATGGGTCGTGTACTAATGGAATTATGTGTGGTTGGTGTATAGTATTGGATGATTAATTTTCATTTATCTTAGTATATAGTGAACATTATGGACCTAGAAACTCATAGATTGAGAATTATTAGGCTCTGAGGATTGGATTTATCTTGTGTAAGGAGTTAAGCATCCCCTAGGAGTCCATCAATTCAAACTCACCATTAAAATTAAGGTATATTACTAGATCATTTCCTTCACATTTGAAAATTGTATATGCCATAACTGAATGTATCTCTTTGATGGATCAATTAACTTTTATTCATCATATTTAGAATGAATGGAACATATAGTCTGATCTTCTAGCTTCCAAGAGTGACTTGATAGAACATCAAATAAAATCATTTATCCTCATATCTCTTCTGTATAATTGTTAAAAAAACAAGTAGTGATACACTCATTCTCCATCACTTTAGACCACCTTGATGTACTTTCTTGATGTTTTTCCACCATTCTTAATAAACATTTTATGGCTATGTGAGTATGAAAACATAGTATCTATTATGAATTTAAATATTTTTAAAAATATTTCATAAATTATATAAATGGTTTGATGACCTAAAATATCATTATTTATCCATATAATGTATTTTAAAATATTAAAAAAATCAAATCTTATAAATAATCTTCCAAACTCTAAAAAGTGTTTTAATGGTTTTAAAAAAATTATTTATAAAGAATTTTTTTTACCTACCCAAAATAATATGAATAAATGAAGTTTTATTATTTTATTTATAGATGTAAAAAATAATGGTTTAAATGTAAAATACCATGATCTAGGACCATGGGTAAGCTAATTGTAGTTTGGTTTTCCACAACCAATATTCTCAAAGCCTCTGTCCAAAAATTATTAAATAAATCTCCCACATTAATTATAAATTCTCACAGATCCTATCATTGTTATTTACTCTGAAACCATTTAAGATTGGTTATCTATCATTTTCATCTTAATAGTTCTTCCAATAAGATTTTATTTTTTTAATTTATTCTTTCTCAAGAATTAGAATACTATTTATAAAGGTTGGAATTCTTAAACTCTTATATTAACTTATCTTTTTTTAATCATTTTTTAATAATTTACATTCCAAAATAAAATTTTATTATGATTCATTATTATTAATATATTATTGTAATATTAATAATATATTATCATTCCCTATTATTATACCAACTTTATAAGTCTTTATAAAGTTAAAATGTTTTTATAGAAATAAACTTCATTATCTTTCTCCCAACATATAACATGTATTTCTGGCATTAGGGATGAATTATTTCTAATAGGGAGACTTTGTCGAATGAAAGTTTACAGAAATAAATCTGGTTTATATTATACTGAGTCATTTTTAGGGAAATCCTTATTTTGGCATATGTTAAACATTAGTATCATATCATGTCAATGTTGGAGTTTTTCTTTGTGAAAATTTTGTCATCCCTAATGTGTATAAAATATGTGTGTCACGTACTCTTGATTTTTTAGAGAAAATTTTAAATCATTTATGTAGTAAACAACAGTATAAAACTATTGTATTCAATGAATAATTTTTTTTGATATCCTTTTTAGTGAAAATATATGACCTTATTACTTCCTTATCATTCTTTTGATAAGGGTGTTTTAATTTTCATTATGAATATACTATTTTTTCAAATTTTATTGAAAGATATTTTCCTAGATATCCATATTATTATATTGAATAGGGAAACCCTAAAAATATTTGTATCCATTATTTATTTTTAGAAAACTACTCATTATATAGCAATATTTATGTATAGGGATCATTAAGGGGTCTTCTTTCCCTTTATTTATGAGGTCCCTTAGCAAGGCCTTGATGGTATAGTGATGATGTTTGATATTAAATATTTTTTAATTATGAGAATTATTATATTTATCCATTTAATTATTTATTTTTATTTTTATATATTCTATTGATATTCCATTCTTATGTATTCATTTATCTGGGAACATTTGATTATTTATTCCAATTTTATAATTTATGTCATGATTATTCCATGTTATCATCCACCATATGTTATCTCTTATAGAGAATCTATGATCGTAATTTATATTTCTTCCGCATTTAACTAGGAAATCATGGAGAATACTACATGGTACATAAGTATATTTATAAAGAAAGAATAATGTTTTATATATTGTTATGACTTACCTCGAGTTTGAAATGTAATGTAATGTTCATGTATGATTATAGTATCCTCATAAATCAAAATTTATTGATCTTATGTATTGTTATATTGTAATTATTTTTACAATTTTAATGAATAACCATTGGCTTCGGGATATTAGTGTAATTGATGTTATTGTTGGTATTAGAGAAGGTTTAGTTAAATCCTATGGATCTAGATTTCGAATAACATTGATTGAAAACATAACATTATAAATTCATAGAAAATTCAAGAAAAATATAAAATAAATTATACAAAATTTTAATAAATTCAATGAATTTATATACTATTATCTATAATTCATATTATTTTTTATGAAATAATTAGTATAATCCATTGTATTGAAATTATACCTAGTGGAATTAAAAAAATCACGTCAACACCTATGATTAGTACATATATTTACCAACTAATAAAACCTATGAATATGGTTATATATCTGATCATATTATTACAATATTATATTTTTTTCTTGAATTATGGAAAATAACTTTTCATGTATGAAACAAAATTCTTCCTCTGAATAAGGTATGAGAATATTGGATCATTTCATGGGGTTGTAGCTTATTTCTTTCAATGGATCCACAAATCCATTAGTATAAGATCAATGGTTAAAGTATCTAAATAATATAATCATCAAAACAGGGTGTAGTTGAAATGATAAGGCTATTATAGTGATATATCATCTAAGGTATGATTTTTATCAACGGTGGTAATTAATTTAAAATAATAAGAATGATGAAAGATAGAATTTATTGAATGGAAAGCTTTTATGGAAATATTACTTGAGAAACATTTTACTCTAGAGAATTAAGCTGATATGGAAATACAAATCATAAATTTATGAAAACTAGATAAGGAATTTTTTTTGAATGTGTATAATTATAACACCCTGAGATTTTGTTAAATATATTTTTTGAATTATTTTAATCTTTTTGATATTTTTCATTTCATGCAGTAGTATAAATAGTTTTATATATTAAATCATTGTGTTTGTCTTCTGTTATACTCAAAAATAAGTTAATCATGAAATACATGCAAAATAAAGTTTATCATCCCCAACACAGAACACAAAGTGTATCTTACGTTACATGAAAGACTGAATTTCCTTGATGGCATGCATAACATGAAAGACCGAGTTTTACCAAATAGTATAATATTATTAAAAATACTATTACTTAATATATTATGATAAAACCTAGATGTTATGTTGGTGTCTATTAATAAAATTATCCAACTTATTAAAATATATTTTTTAATTCATTGGTCTCAAATTAATAAGAAACAAATATAATAACCAATGAATATAAAGGAAATGTTTTTATAAAAACTACTTTTATGGTCACAGTAGAATTTTATCCTAATAAGTTAAATTAATTATTATTGGTGAATGATATTAATGAAATATATATTTTATACATTCAAACAAATATATTTTAAATTCATTGAATACATTCTTATATGCATAAGATAGGAACAAACCCAATATTACACATAGAAAACCTATATTTTTATAAAAGCAGTTTTACCACCTTTTGATGGAGAACCTATTTTAAATATAAATTTCTACACTTTTATAAATTTTATTTTTCAAAATAAACTACAATTTTTAAATATAAAAAAATTATTTTAATGTAATTTTTGTGGAATTTTTATACAAAATATCATTTTTTATGAATAGTGAAAAATGCTGAGTTTTTATACAAAATTGATTATTCATCTATGTTATTTATAACATTAAATAATGTTTTTTTTTGTTTTAAAGTCAAATTATATAAATTATAAAATTTTTAATCTAATTTAGGTCATTGTAATCTCTTTTATAATGACTTTATATATAAAATCTTAATGAACACTACTGGAAACATGGGCTATCTCAACACCCCTATCCCAATAGTTTTTCCAAACCGTAGGGAAAGGGAATGATACCGAAGGATATCCAAAAATATATCTCAAAACATATGGATAACAAACATATTCTAATGGTTTTAGATAACCATTGGAATAGGTCCTCCAAAATTTGTCTAAAACCAGTGCTCCCCCTCACTCTCCCATTATCTTATCCCGACTATCCCCCATGCTCGCCTTCTCCCATCCCAACAGCGTTACTCCACTCCTCCCCACCTCTCATCCCAAGAAATAATAGTGTCTTTCTCCATCGCTCTCCACTCCCATCCTTCAATCCTGATCCCTAACAATGCCACTCACTACTCATCAATGCTCTCTCTCCCCTCCTCCCATCCCAAGCCTTAGCTGTGTTGCCTGTTGTCACTTGCCGCTCCCCTCCCCCATCTCAGAAAAGGTACATGATATTTTAGACCTGATTTTTGGTTAACCCCATAATAAATTTAATATAATTTCTTTTACCCATATTTTATATTAATTATGTATTTACCTATACCAGTATTCATGTCTCTATTCCATGGTTTTTTAGGGTTAAATGATCCAAAAATTATTTTCATTTCAATTAAAAAAACCATACGAGGTACCTTTCTTGGTTTATGAATTTTATCAAGTATGGAACACCCATTTTAAAATTATTTTATTTTATAAATTTATATGTGGTTAGGGTAAAAATGATTGATTTTTATTCTTATAAAAATTTAATATGAAATCAGTATTATGCAAGGTGATGTTCGGATAATTCTAAGTAGGAAGCTATATGAACCTCCATATTTTTTTTATTTTTTGGTTTGATAGAGATTCATAAGATTTTGTATGTTACCAAAATTTGTGTGGTTACATTATTTCCCATAAATGTTTTTTAGAAAAACCATTGATCCTTTGTATCTTTATTAATTTGATCACACACTCTTAAAATACCATAAATAATTCTTTCCTTGGGTTTTTTTTCAGATTTCCATATAATTGAATGTTTTTCAACCCTTCTACGTAATTCCTTTTATAATAAAATTCTATAGTGCTTAAGACACTCCAAAAAATTGTTCACCTGTACTATTTTGAAATACTACCACTATATCACGATGCAGAGTTTCAATATATGTTTCTTTTGGACCTAATCATCCATTATCTCTTCCAAATGTGTCATTACTGACACTGTATTATTTCTACAACTATTGTTTTGATGTTTTGTCACCACCAAGGATTAGAATAATACATGAATACAATACCCTATCAAAAATAGTATGTGTATCACCCATAAAACATACACTATTAATTTAAATTCTATATTTTCAATTTATGATTATTTATTTCTTCCATATCGATCATAATCCACTATATTTATTTATATTTGTTCATTGAAACAATATTGAATCTAATGTCTTGAATGAACATTTTTTGTTTTCATAATTTCTCTTATTTATTTAATCTCTCCATTTTATCTTATTTTCTTTCATATATAGAATATTTTTCAATTTATTTCTATTTTCAGTGACATCCTTCTTTGAAAAAAAAATTGTAATATCTCATGGTATAACTAGTAAAAATTTCCCTTAATTATCTATATCATTGTTTTATCTTAAATTAAATGCTTATAATTTTTCAATTTTCATTTTAATTTTTGTTATGTATTAAATCTATATATTTTCATTGGATCAAAATTATCATTTTTAGGTTAATTATAGTTTCTTCAATATCGACTCATAGTGTTGACTTGTTTTTAAATATATACTCATATTTGGTCAATGAATGTACATTCATTCCTATATAAGTTTGATGAGTTTTTATGAATGATTATTGTCATCTATTCGTATTTATTTATTCTTGTAATATTGTTGATTTTGGTATGGGAATTATGTGTTTCTGGTTTTTCAAACACCCGTTTTGGGGTTTTCATTCAGGTGACCAATTCGATTGCTTCTCCATCAAATTTCTTAGTCTCATTTTCTTTAAATTAAATACCAATGGGAATTTATACCTATATCATAAACTTTTGTGATATTAAATTCCTTTTTCCATAAGATTTTGAACTTCACTTACACATTTCTATCTAATGGGTAACAAACTTATCATTCTTGTTTATGAAGAGTTATCGCCTTACGAAATGATGTTGTTCATTTTTTATTTACCCCCTCTCATGGTTGTGAATTATGATATATTATATGTTTTTATATGATATTATATATATAGATATATTATTTATACTTATTTAGTTATTATATAAATCCTACATTCATTATTTCTAAGTTTTTTAATTATGAAAACATTATTTGTGGATGTGTGGACTACCACCTCCTCAAAGTGATGTGATTCGTTCACACTTCACATGAAATTTATCAAGGATGGGTTTAGTAAAATTAAATGATATATATGGGATAATAATTATACTATAATAATTATATATATATATATATTTCATTTAATCCCTATCTTTCAATGAGATAATAAAAAAAAAGCAACATCTATGCGTATGTATGGCCTACTGTCCCCATGAGCAGTGTATTTCAATTATTATTTATATATTTTATAAATTATAATAAATATTTAAATAATGGATACATATGATATATAAATAATAATTTAAATTTTAGAAATAATTAAATCATGATTTAAGTAAGAGGATCAAGAATAACAAATCAAAATATGTATAATAAACAAATCATTTATTACCTGAAACATTACATTACCAAGGAATTGTCAATAAACGGGTAATATAAGGTAATTTGTGAATAATTTATGGTATTAGATATAATAATATGGCAATTTTTAATATTTATAATAAACTTATTTTTATTATACAATAGGCTTTAATGTGTACAATGAAACTCAATACTTAAGGTAAGGGAATTTTATCTCACTTTTCATTTCTGTGAGATACAAGGCATATTCACCACTCACTTCCTTTATGTGGTGTATATAATTCCCTATGACATGTTATATAATTAAATTAATTTTTTAATGGTATTTAAATATTTTATTTATGTTATTATTTCTTTATGATAATGATTCTAATGTAACTCAAGTAATAAGGGCTTTCTCATCTTACTTTTATTTTCTATGAGACACAAGCTATGTTTATGGAATATTTCTCACATTTGGTGTGTCTAATGCCCATTAATGTATCATATGATTATTTATAGATATTTAAATATATATTTTATGATATTTATTTCATGGTATTTTTGTTTTAAATGTTACAAAATCAATAAAGTAATTTTGTCTCAATTTTCCATCTTTGAGACACAGGTCATGTTATGGACCTATATTATTTTAAAAAGTGTATATAATCTAATATATAATTATATATAATTACCCTCCCTATTTTAATGATATTTTAAGATTCATGTAATTTCATTTTCTTACTTGGGGAGTATAATTATAAGTTACCAGGTAGTAAGACTTAATTGAAACAATCTCATCGTTTATCGATATTGTTTATGATTATGATTCCATTAATGAAATATAATGATACATATCTCAAGATAACAAATGAATTTTATTATCCTATGTATATTCAGTATGTATTCATGTATAAGTACCATTTTCCCATTATTTGGTACTTAAGTTAATTAAGGAAATTTTTAATGAATATCTAACTTTATTTCTCATTTTGTTCGGAAATCTGCATTCTTTAAAAATAATGTTTTCTAATAATGTTCTCAAAAATGTTTAAATAATAGCCTATTATTTTTAGAATAATATTTTACCCATGTGATACATTTTTTAAAAATGATTTTAAAATTAATATTCTTGTCATTTTCAGATGAAGCCACTTTTCGAAACATTTCAGGTGAAAAAAGAATGTTCAGTATGTATAGATTTACCCACCATCGTGACCATAATTTCCTTTAATATTCTTATGTAATTTTACAAGATTGTTTTTAATGAAATTATTTTACAAATATTCTATAAATTTGTTTAATTTATTTTTTTTCAAATACATGTGTTTTTAAAATATTTCCAAGCTTCATTTATATGTTTTCAATGAAAATAGTTTTCAAAATGTTTTCAAGATTATTTTATAATTTTTCATGTAAAGAAATATTCAAAATGATTTCAAGCTTATATTATAAGTTTTCAATGAAAAAAAATTCAAAATTACTTGAGGATTTCTTTTTGAGTTTTTGAACAAATTGGTTTCAAAACTTTTTAAGGGTTCTTTATAATTTTCCAAGAAAAACGCTTTTCAAAATGTTTTGAAGCTTATATAATAAGCTTTCTAGGAAAAGGTTATCAAAAAAATCAAGATTATTTTATAATTTTTAATTGAAATAAGTTTTCAAAATTATTTCAATCCATCTTTCTATGTTTTCAATGTATTACAAAAGAAAATGGATTTTAAAATGTTTTATGTTTTAAAAATACTTTTTAAAATAAGAAATTATATTTTCCCCAAGAATTTTTTTTGAAATATATTTCAAAAATATGTTAAATCTAATATGACATCTGTTCAAGTTACTCATTCCTTCCTAGTAAATGTTCTAGAGGTTCCATTCAAATTCATTTTCTATATGGTTTATGTTTTGATGGCATAATTTTTGTGAAACTTGTTTCCCTTTCATGGGTTGTATTGTTATGAAATATACTTCTTTTCAAGGATTATGATTTGTTGAAATGATTATAAAACATGTCCTTTTACATAGGTTAATATATGATTACTTGTTTATGACACCCATTTCATTTCATGGGTTTCGATATGGTTGTTTATGATATTGTGGTACATGTTTGTATGATTACTTTGTGAGATGAGTGTGACCTATATCTACCTATAATGCATTGGGTAGTGAATAATTTCATATGATCTCAAATGGTACATGGGTTTTATACCAATCCAAAAGACAAAAAGGTACACGGGTTGTATCCCAAACCTGAAGATAAGTAGGTTCACAGGTTGTAGCCCAAGCCTAAAATAAATTGGGTACATGGGTCGTAGCTAAAAACAAAAAAATAAGAGGGTATATGGGTTGTATCCCAAGACCAAAAAATAAAGGGTTACATGGGTTTTTATCCAAATACTAATGTAGGTACACAGGTCATTAGCCCAAGCCTAACATGTCATTAAGGTCTCGGTTGGTAGCCTTGATGTAATATTTTCTATGGTTAGGTGTATGCCAGAAACTTCATGCCTTACTCCCATGTTATGATTTCATGGCTTATGATATTGAATCCCTTATGATACATGTATTATTAATTTCCAATATTTATTCCATTATTCATGTTTATAGAATTTTATAGTCATGGTATGATTTTATAATGTTATATTAATGTACTCATACCCCTACGATCATATTTATTCTTACATATTGCCCTTGTTTACCATTGCTAAGAATCTGATCTCACCCCATATTATTTTTCTTTCCACAAGTTTTGAAGATATATTTTATATATTATAAATCTATGAGGGGTTCTAGTCTTGGAGAACCTAGTGGGATATAATGTAGATCACTCATGTACCTGTGTTTATATTTCTTTGTTTCCAAAGGCACTAAACTAATACTGTCTTTTGACATCTATTGTATAATTTGTTTAGTATTCTATAAAAATTATGTAATTTCTATGTATGTTAATACTGCTTCATTATAGTTGTTATTATAAAAATTATTCAACATTTGGAAACTAGGATGAGAAAACATTAGTGATATTCCTATGTATATTTCCAAATATTTTTCAAGGGATGTCTCTATGGATAAGTACATGGGTGAGTTAATGTTTAGGAAAATTTTTAGAAAATTTAGTACAGGATAGAGTGAGTGGTTTATAGAAATACATCCTTGTATTTATACTACAACAGTATGTGGTTATATAAAAAATGTACCTCGGACTAACAACTCCAATAATGTGTGTCAGGCCTAACTTGATTGTAACCTCATACATGACAATGGGCATTACTACATGCCTGGTTTGAAATTCCAAGGGGATATACTTTGGGAATTAAAAAAATATTTACAAACCATCGTGAATTATTTTAATAGAATATAACTACAAATCACCTATAATAAACCTAACGTATCATAGATTAAAAAAGTAGGTGTCACTGTCTAGATATCTTAAAATTAATTTTTCATGATTATGAGGTTTTCTTCTATAATAAGTTTTTCCCACCCTATGCTTTCTGGTTTTAATCAATATAGATAACTAGAATAAACTGGGTCCACATTGAAGGTTTTAGACATGGAAAGTATGAACATGATAAAAATTGGTTTTCTAAGTGGATATCGCAGGAAGAGAATCAAGAAGGTACATGAGTATTAGTTATACTACTGAATATCAGTAGACCACAAAAGACATTCGAAATTTATTGGATGTTATTTTACTATTATTTACATAAAGCGTAATAATATTTCTTAAATTGTGGTTGAGGAACCTTAATACATTCTTCATATTTCATATTTTTTGAAAGATTTGTTAAGGGATTATATAATTAATCCTAAGTAATGGTTTAAGAATAAATTTGAATAATTAATGTGTATATGTTTTGGAATTAAATGATTATGTTACAAGGATCATGAAATATATAAGTATTTTTTGTATAACTTTTTCATTATTTATTTTAAAGGATATTTTTAATGATACAGGTGAGGTAGAAAGGTGATTTCATAGAAAGTTTATATTTTTATTAAGAGAAGGTAACCATTAATTTATTCTTAATGTTGATATAATAATGTTTGGATAAAGGTATGTTAAATATGAATATGTAAATTGGAAGGTAATGATTACCTCAGAACAGATAAAGGATTTTTTCAAAAATTGTTCAATGGAATCATGGATGAAGTTTAAAACTCCGTAGATTTATGGAATATATCCATTAATCATCAGATTAAGGAAGCATGCATGATTTTAAAATGGATTTGTGGGAATTCAGGTTATCACAATGTTTTAAGTGAATATACAATGAGGGTATTCACATTTCTTGAATGTGACATCTAAGATCTACTTTTTGATATACGGGGAAACCTATGTTAATATTTTTTATGACTTTTTTTATGATGTTTTGGTTTTTCATTATTCATAAGGGTTATAAGGTTAACCACTTATTGAATTTTTTAGTTAAACTTTGGATGATATTTGTGAGATTAAAGTATTATATCCCCTTAGGGGTATTTTTTTATAATGTATAACTTTTTATAACCTTTTTCTTGGGATAAAAACATATGTAAATACCTATTATTCTATTTATAGATCTCATGATCTGTTAGTTCTTCAAGATTAACATACTAAACTTCATTCCCTGGAGTAATATATGAAGTTGGAATTGATCAAGGAACAACCTAAGGGTTATATTGTGCACATAGAATGGAATGAAATAAAGTAATAATATCTTCTTGTGAATGTTCTTCAGCATTTGGAAAAAGGACCTTTAATCCAAATAAATTACCCTAGTAACTTTGTTTATGATGAATCAAAAGTCCCCTTAGGTCATCATAGATTTATTGCATGGTTATTATTAACCTTTTCCTAACCAAGTTATATATCACTCTACATTATAACTTGATAGTTATATTTCTCTTCTTTGTCCATGTTTTCACTTCCCACCTATGTTCTCCTATATGGGATACTAGTTATGAGTTACTTTGGATGACCGTTATGGTTTCAACTTTCCCTTTTTAAAGGATGTTTTAGTATTCATCTCTTCCATATGGGTTTTTATGAAAGGGACTTTCATTTAATGACACTTTAATAACCCAAGAAAATTTAGAATGTGAAATTAAATTTAAGGGTGTATAATGTAACTCCCTGATATTATTTGAAATATTTTTTCTTAAATAATTTAATCTTTTGGATATTTTTCATTTTATGAAACACTAAATATAGTTTTTTTATATTAAATCATTAAGTTTTTATTGCATTATATTAAACTCCAAGTCAGTTGTGTAATACACAAAATACAAAGTTTATCTTACTCTACATGTAACACCTAGTCTATCATACATTACACGCAAGACTGTATTTCATCAATGGCTTGCATAATATGCTTGGTCGTGTTTTACTGAACAATAATATATTATTCAGAATATTATTATCTAATATAATAATATATAACCTAGTCATTAATCTGGTTGTTGTGAATAAGATTAACTAACATCTGAAAATACATGGTATAATTCATTGGTTACAAATTAATTAGAAATGAATATAAAAACCAATTGAATATAAAGGAAATGTTTTTATAAAAACTGATTTTTTTCTCAAAAAGGAATTTCATCGTAATAAATTAAAATAATTATTGTTTATGAAGGATATTAAGGAAATAAAAATTTTATATATTCCATAAAATAGATTTTACATTCAATAAATATATATGATATACATAAGATATAAACAAACCTAATATTATATAAAAACAATATTTTTATAAAAGTATTTTTACCACCTTTTAATGGAAAACCTATTATATTTATAAATTTTGGAATGCTTATAAATTTAATATGTAAAAAAATTGATTTTTTAAATTTAAATATAAAAATTGGGTTAGGGTGAATTTTTGTCATTTCTCTATAAAGTTTCATTTTGTGATGAATAGTGAAAAATACTAAATTTTAATTCAAAAATGTTTTTTGTATTATATATTTATAAGAATAAATTATGTTTTTTATTAGTTTTAAAGTTATATTATATCAATTATTCATTTTTAAGACAATTTATACCATTGGAATCACTTTTATATTGAATTTATTTATAAAATCTTATTGAACTTTTGAACATACTAACAATAAAAACCTACTTTCTCGCCACATCTACAATATTAGCATTAAAATTATTTTTTCTAATTCATTGAATTGAAATTTTAAAAGTTTAAATATAATTTTTTCATCATTATAACATTTTTATTATTTCAACATTAACTTTATTTTGACAACAAATATCAGTGAAAGTGATTAAAATTAATTACAGCAATTAATATAAAATTAGGCATAACAAGGGACTCAACCTTAAACATACTGAGAAAATGAAATAAAAACATTTAAGACACCCATTTTATGGAAATATTTCGTCCTTAAATCATTTATTATTTATTTTTCTCTTTTAATTACTTTTTTAGGTAAAAATGTGGGTACACCTAACTTGTTTTCAAAAATGCCAATTGTGTCCCCTCCCTCCCTCATAAAAGGTCACCACCTCTCCCTATTCTTAACACCTATCAAAGTACTTAGGATCAAAAAGTTTCTACCCAATTACCTTCAAAACACCCCTCAATTCATTATTTATTCCTCTCTTTTATACAAAATCCTACCAAAGAATCCCTTTAGTAAAGAGCAAAAGGAGTTACCCAAAGAATATGTAAAATCATTCCTCAAGATCATTTTCTTTATATTATTTCTCCACTACCTAAAATATTATTATTAAATGTATAAATAATAGCCTCATTATCCTAAATATACTGATATGTTTTTATTAAAAGGATTCTAACTTCACTTACACGCACTCTTATCTAATGGGTAAAGAACATATCATTATTGTTTATGATGAACTACTGCCTCATGAAACGATATTGTTCATTTTTCCTTTACCACCTCTCATGATTGAAAATTATGATGAACACTATATTTTTATATGATATTTCTTATATTTATTTTAGTTTTATACTTCATTAATTGTTATATAAATCTTACCTTCATTCTTTTGATTTTTTGTAAATACGATGACTTCATTTGTGAAAGTGTGGACTAATGCCTCATCAAAGTGATTTGATTCATTAAAACTTAAAATAGAATGTATTAAATATGTGTTTATTAAAAATATATGATGTATATTAAATAATAATTATTTTGTAATTATATTATATATATACATATATTTCATTTACATAATTTCTTTTAATATGACAATAAAATAGAATCAGTGTTCATGCGTACGTACGACCTACCGTTTCTATGAGAATTGTATTTCATTTAATATTTCAGTCATTTATAGATTACTATAAATTTTTATATATTAAATATATATGATATGTGAATATTATTTACATTATTTAAATAATTAAATAATTTTTTAACTAAGAGGATCAATAATAACAAGTCAAAACAATTACGACAAACAAAGAAGGTGTTACCTGAAACATTAATTTAACATGGAATTGTTAATAAATGAGTAATATGATGTCGTAATTGAATCATTTATGGTATTATATATAATAATATGTTTTTTTTACATTTATAATAAAGTTATATTTATTATACATGAGTCTTGAACATGTAAAAATAAATTCAAGACTTAAGACAACGGAATTTATCTCACTTTTTATTTACCTAAGATACATGTCATATTCACTAATTTCTTCTCTTTTGTGTTGTGTATATAATACCATATGAAATTTTATATCATTAATTTACTTTATTTAATGATACTGAAATCTTTAATTTATTTTTTTCTTTCATGGGTATCATGATTCTAAAGTAACTCATGTAGTAAGGGTTTTCTCGACTCGCTGCTATTTTCTGTGACACACAAGACATGTTAACCACTGTAATCTTCCTAAAGTGGGAGCCACTAACTGGTGATCCAATATGAGTCAACGAATATCCTAAATCACACATACATGTATACCAAAGGTTTATGACTACTATTAAGGGTCTGATATATCACATGGGGAGACTATACTCTCTTTATCAGAGTGAGTCATAACATATACAATATGAAACAAAAGAAATAATATGCATTAAACTAGAAAAATTAATTACTAAATATTTCCCAAATATGTTACAATCATGATCAAATGTAAAATATTCCATGAAAAATCTAAATGTTCAAAAATTGAAGAATCCCCAAAATATAGACAACTAGTAGAATCCACAAAAAGGTCTTAACTCCAAGTCAAAACCTCATTCATAATTATCCCAAGAACAAATCAACTTCCTAGCATAGGGCCTTTTCCCATATCTAAACCTAAAACAATGGATTCTTCTCAGGTAACCCATGGTGTTCCAATCAGGGTATGAGTGTAATTTAGTATTCCACCACCAATGATGTTTACAAAATATGTAGTCTAAACATATAGTGAATGAAAGTAAGAAATAACTAACATGTAAACCAAAATAAAACTATGGTTCTATTTGGTGAAAATATTCTCATAAACTATTTCCATCATTATTTCCATTTTCATCACATATACATTATTATTTACTATTTCATTTTCATCACATGTTCCATGGGTTTGGCATTCAAATCATTTACAAAATGGCCTAAGTCGACCAATTATCAATCATAATGAAGTAAGTCATGTTCCCTATCTCACTAGAGATAAACATATCTTAATAAATACAAAATACTTACCTATAAACCTCAGTCTAGTCAGTCTCATAAAATATATATGTTATGGTTATAGATACTTGATCCACATACCTAACTTGTGCATTATGGGGTGAGTTTTAGAGCATCAATCTACTACAACTTGTGGGCTTAGATCCTCAAGTCCAATACCCCACAACAACTAATCCATGTTCACATGCTTATTTATATATTTACCACATATACTAAATCTCAAACCATAAATATTCAATACACACAATAATCACAATTACTATTCAGTTGTATATAATACACAATGAATCCATATCCCATTCCACCCATACCATTTACATTGCATACCACATTTACCCCATTTTCAATCCTTATTCTTTAACCATTTATGAATATTCCACAATTATCATATATTATAAAAAATTAACATATTCATCAATTCTAAATGTTACCTCATTTAACCTATTTTTTAACTCACAAGAATTTACCCATTTAACATAATTATCAATCCACATGCTTTAACTCACTTAATAATTTCAAGTGGAATTAATAATTCACCCAGTACAACACTTTATCACATCTAGACCATTTCATATTAAGCCAAATAATCCCTTATACCATTATCATGGTAAAGTCACAACTATTTATATTCCCATTTCAACTCAACTAACATATCAACATGTTGATAATGCAATCTAATTTATTAGAAGAAAAGTTTACCCATAACATTATCATTTACCATGTTCAGGAATATTAGTGCACCCCATGGGTGGCTCTAAATAGGTCAAATCCTCTGGAATGCATCCCATGAGGATCATGAGGGGTTCATTCCATAATTTATCCAATAATTATACCATAACCTTTTAAAGGCCTCAAAATCTCAACAATAAGGAATATATATCACAACTACACATACACAAATCTATAATAAAACTATGGGATATGAATTTTAGACCACTAACATTGAATCTGAAGATGTACAGACCATTACCCTTAGCCTTATATCTGAGTTCAAGCACCCCTTAAAGCCCCAAACTAATATCCCATGGAAAAATTGTGTTTTAGGGATTCAGAATAACAAGAACAATTCTACCCACCCTAATATGGAAACTAGAAGCAAGAAGATGATTATACAGAACTGTAGCTTGTATCTTTAACCAAAGGCCCTCCAAATAAACTATATTTGAATTATATTTATCCTCGGTAGGTATTGGGGGTTTTGGATTGTTACTATAAATGGAGGAAGAAGAAATAGGGGAAATTTGTTGAATATCTTAGAATTTTTAGAGGAAGTTTGTTAAATTCATACTTTCTAATGTGGCGCATGGTCTTGCCGCAGAGGTTGCATGGTTACCAGGGGAGTTCTACATGGTTTGAAAAACTATATGCCCATCATGAAAAATTCCACTATCCAAAGCCATAAGGTATGGCTCTCCCTGTTGCATGGTTTATGTAACCATGCACCTCCCCCTCCTGGTTAGCATGGTTTGGGTGAATTGTTTACACTAACTATGTGCCAACTATGAAACATGCACAGAATTTCCATTTTCCTTTACCTTCAAGCCTAAAATTCCCAAAACACCCTCGAGCTTCCTCATACACCCAGCAAACATTTAACTACCCAATTATAATATATTCAAACCAAAATTTAAACAAGTATATAGCTCCATCAAATCAATGATCTTAAAACCTCCCCGCCTTATAACCTTCCATCCTAGAGCCGCACTCCTAAGTATTAGTAAGTTTCCAAAGAAAATATATTGGGCCATTAAGACTGCATACCTAACTCCCATTCCCATGTTTCTTCTTGAACATTTCCATGATACCATAAAACTCAATCCAACATCACAGTCTTTCCCTAAAAGAATTTTTTATTATGATCCATAATATGAACTTGATGCTCCGCAAAGGATGCACCTTTCTCAAGCTCAACATCGTCATAATAAATCACATGAGATAGTTCAAGTTGATACTATCAATGATGTGACACATGAAACCATTTTAGATACAAGAATACCATTATTCAAGATCCAATAGGTATGTCGTCAGTTCGAACCTCTCAAAAATATCAAACAACCCTACATACCTGGGTAATAAATTGCCATGTTTCTGAATCCAACGGTGACCCAACCTATGATACACACAAAAATACACATGATAACCCACCAAAAAATAAATAGGTCTAAGTAGATTATCCATGTATGACTCTTTCCAACTTTGATCCATTGTCATCTGCTTGAAAATAAATTGAACCTACTCTGATATCTCATATATGACACTCAGTCCCAACAACTCTATCTCTCCAGCTTCTACCCAACACAATTGAGTTCTGCACAACCAAAAATAAAGTCCCTAAAATGGTCCCATAAAAATTGTATCCTGATAAATATTATTTTAAGTAAAATGAACAACTAAAAAAAATCCCAATGATTCACCAAAATCTAGGACACAAGCCCTAAACATTTCCTCTAGTACTAAGAAGGTACGCTCAAACTTTCTATCCATATGTGGGTGGAAATCCATACTCAAAAAATAATAGGTTCCAAGAACATTATACAATCCCTACTAGAATCATGATGTGAAATGTGGTTCCTGATCTAAAACTATATTTTGTAGTACACCAGGAAATCGCCCTACTTATCAAATATACAACTCACCCAACAGGTCAATGTTGAAAGTATCTCGAATTAGAAAGAAATGATCCACCTTGGTCAACCTATCGAATAGTACCCCTATTGAATCATTCATTCAAGGAGTAATGTGAATACTTAACACAAAATCCATCATCACATCATTCTATTTCCATTATGGAATGGAAAATGGATGCAACAAACCACCCAGCCGCTGATGCTTAGCCTTCACCAACTTAAATTTAAGGTATCAGTCCATGAAACCACTAAATTATTTCATCATCCTTGGAAACCAATAATACCTAAGAATATTATGATATATTGTTTTCATACCAGGATGCACTTCCCACTTTGATTCATGAAACTCACGCATCAAATCTTCTCGCACACAAGTCAGCACAACAACACAACCCCAAACATAAATGATCTCATCATTACCAATGGTCTAACCCAAATATGAATCTATACCATTAAGACTTCATCTCATAGACAAAAAATCTAAATCCTCATGTTTTTTCTCCTTGATCTGCCTCAGATGTATAGACTCATCTACCAAGGATGCAAGGTTCATCTTCCCTTTTTCATATTGCACATCAAGATAGTAACACCCCAAGGTTTTGAAAATAAATTTTGAGTGCATTTTATAATCCATAAGTTAAAATCATGTTTCCTCTTCAATGTTTTTAATTTTAAAAAATGGTTATCTAGACTTTTGATCAGTAAGTCATTTGGAGTTTGATAGAACAAACCTGATTTTTTTTGTGAATAGTAACATACCCTTATGAATAGTAATATGAATAGTAATATGACCCTTATTAATAGTAAATAATACTATTATTATATTTTCATAAGGCAATAAGATAATGAGATCTTAATTAAATTTTCAATGTGATATAAAAGTAATTACACCTTTATGATTTCTTTAAAATTAACTATGAATTTATTTAAAAATAAAATTAATAATATTTAGAAGATTAATTTTGAAAAATGGAGTTCATTTTTTAATTCTACACATTGAAAAACGGTTGGTGTAAATTTTTGGGATTTTTCTGAAATTCTAGAATTTTTTATGAATAGTGAAATACGATAAAATACCGTATATACAAATTATCGGTTTAATACACTAATTATGACATCATAAGTGATGTAAGTCCACTTGGTTCTAACTCAAATGCACTTATTACTATTATGGGTCACATGAAACAACACTATTGGTTGTCTTGAGGTAAATAATAAAATAATGAATAAAATATTCAAAATTTACCCCTCTCCTCCACTATCAAAACCCCCCACCTCTCCCTCTTCTCATCACTCTTCTAAGACTTGATTATTCTGAATGATCTACCCGAATACCCTTTCAAAGTTACTCCCCACTATCAAGAAGCTCTTGTTCTTACCAAAAGACCAAAATCCCTTCCCTTAAGGAGGTTCTCAAGGAAGTTGTTTCAAGAGGTAAAGCACTTTTCTTTTTCTTTTAGTTTCATTTGAATTTATCTTAATTCTTGTCATATCCTCACATCCCTTGTAAAAATGAACATGATAACTCCTGTATCATCTATATATGGGATTTATATCTTGTGTATGGATGAACCAACATCAATATTCTTACTCACTCCCTTTTATTTTTATAAACAAAATCAATGTCCATGAGGATCCAATTTATAACCTTCATGGACGATGAAGTTTCGTTCTTTAATCGGTTCTTCATTATTGGTCATGAAACCATATTGATGGTTGAACCAGACTATAATATATTTATTTAAATCTAATAAATATCCATGAACCATTATATATACATATTATTAATTTATATGACAAAACTAGTTCATAATAATCCAAATACTGCCAAATAATTGAAGTGATTGTCATTTAATTATTCATCCTCATTCCACGTAACAAAATGATAGAAATTGAATTTAACAATTCTAGATGTTCATAAATAATATTTAATTTTAGTTATGGAGATTTACATCCATTCCACTTCATTACTTAAAAACAAGTAAACCGAATATGAAAATAAAGGAAACGAACACTCCAGAACAACGAAATTCAATATAATAACTTATCAATAAAGACATAAATGAACTGACTGGAATTATGATAAACTAAAAAAATTATAATAGGTTCAGAAATAAGTTATTAATAAGTATAATTTTATATTCCAGGAGCTTAAGTATAAGAGAGGAATATGTTCAGAGTTAAGGTAAGGGTTTTCTCACCCGAACATCCATTTTCATTCGGGTTAATTTCATTGTATAATTTCCTCAATGATATTCTCATATATTATAATGTACTCCTCATAAATTCTGGGTGTGTATTCTATATATTCTAAGAAACTATAATCCTTCCCTATTTTATGGATTGTCACATGTTTTAAAAAATCAAAATTGTTTCCAAAATACAAGCCTGATTCAAGGGAATTTCTCAAATTCATATCTATTTTCAAGGGAACACTATAATCTATTTTTTGGAAACCATTATCTTTCAAAAAAACTAATTTTATTATAAAAACAATATCTTACTTCACTTCTAGTTTTATACAAATAATTTCTTAAATAACTCTTCTTTTTAAAATAAAAGTGTATTTATCTAAAGATTGCTTAATGATTCTACAAGAGTATTTTCGTTTGATTCAAATATGTTGTTGATTATTATGTATTATTGGGTTTAAACATTTATGAAGTCATCTACCATATTTTATTTAATGTTTTATGAATAACCCTATTGTGGATGATATATCCTAAAACCATTCTCCATATTACTGAGAATGGTTAGTGTTTTATGTTTAATGATTGGGGAAAGATAGTTACATTTCATATGATAGTTTCAATATGAATGTATATGTTGTTTATGTTTATCTCTGCTCATATGAGGAATTAATTGGACGTATTATGTGACAAGTGGGGCCCGTTATAGCCCCTTGATGCATCAGTAGGTCCCATGAGACAAATAGATGGGGAATTGGTCGAGGCATTTCCCAATGTGTTATATAGATTTTGGCAGAGGCCTTAATCATGAGACGTCTTGGCTGAGGTCTTGACAAAATGTTTCAGAATGTCCGGCATATGCACTTCCCTCGTTATAGAGAAAGAAATTTAAATTTGATGTGGTAATTTGACTAGTAGAATACCCTAGATTATGTTTCATTATGGAATTATTTATTCAACTCATATTCCGGCAATAATGTGTGCAAGTTTATTATTGAAGGCATGTGTTTTCAATTATGGACCATGTCTTATGTTTATTATATCTTCCATTGTATTGCTCACTCTTATTGAGCAATTGAGCTTACCCCTTTCTTGTGTTTCATTTTCTCAGGGCATGAAGAATGAAATTATTAATTACTTGCAAGCATAATCTAGCAGACATGATGTTGCTAGCGGAATAAATTAGTGTTGTATTTCCATTCATGGTGTAATGTTAAACTTATTTATGTATCTTTTTTACAAAAGCTACTAAACTACTTGGTCCTTAGGGATTCGTATTACATGTATGTATGCCAAGGTAATCAAATAAGGCACTGACTCTGGGAGACTGGGGTCGGGTCCTTATAGTTGGTATCAAAGGAAGTATAGTGGAAAACTTGGAAACCAGATTTAGAAAACGTGGATTAGGGAATCATCCCTAAGATAGATTTGATGATAAACATTCATAGACATACTGGTATTTTGGTAAGGAATAGATTATTTTGATATTTCAATCAATACTACCTTGTCTGAATACAATCAAGAAGAGGTGGCTCTGGCACAAATGTATCTAGGGTTAAAACCCGAAAACACCAATTTGAGCTAGACTCGAATGGGAACTGGTGCACGACAACAAGACTTGCTGCACTCTTCGTTGCAACACTCCTGAGGGATATGCATAAGATAATTCACATTTTCTTTACAATCCATAACGAATGATTAAAATGTAAAACTTTCCTCAAAGAAACTATTTTTGGGATTATGGGATTAGCCATGCCTAGGATTTAATTTTTTGCTAAGTATTTTGTTTAATTAAGATTATTCATTATGATTTATAACCAAATGTAGTGTATGCCATTATCTAAAAATGGTGCCTAGTGGAAGTAACGGAAATTTCACAAATGCGCGTGTCCCCTATACTGATTTTCCTCCGATTCAAGATAATGATGTTGGCTCTAGTATTGTGACTGGTGTTGAGCAACACATAACAATATTGGGACAATTTACTCAAGTTATGAATAATAACCTTACCCGTATGGAGCATTCAGATCCACCACGTGGAGGAGATTTGCTAGATCGCTTTATGTGACAACAACCTCCATCATTCAATGGGTCTACAAATCCATTTGTATCTAAGCAGTGGATAATTTACCTCGAGAAGATATTTCTTGATTTGGGATGTAATAAAAGAGAGAAGGTCGTCATTGCTTTTTATCGACTATCGGGAGATATGGATCAGTAGTGGTCATTAATCCAAAACACATAAGAGGAGAAAGAAATATAAGATATGGATAGGAGATATTTTAAATAAATATTCCTAGAGATATACTTTCCTCATGAATAGAGAGCAGATATGGAGAGACAGTTCTTGAATCTGAGGCAGAAGAAAGATGATACTGTTGCAAAGTATGAAGCTAACTTCACAAGGTTATCAATACATGTTGTGGACTATATAAGATATCAAAAGAGAAAAATTTATTGATTCTTTGATGGCCCAAATCCATTCCTCCAAAAAACACTAGTTTCCCAAAGTTTTTTATCATATGAGGATATAGTTTCATGTGAAATCAAGACAGAAAAAGAATTTATTAAGTCTTATGACTTTAAGGGAAAGTAAGAAAAGAAGAGGGCTGCTGAAAACTTTAGGAAATGAAATAAGGAAACGGGGAATAAGGGAAGAGTTTAATTTCTACCCTATGAAAATTTTGGAAGGAAACACCCTGGTGCATGCATAAAGGGAAAATAAGTGTGTTAAAAATGTGGTCATAAAGGTCATCTTATGGGTGATTTCAAGGGGAACAAAGAGGCCATTAATGTTTAATGATATAATTTTCGGCATATGGGACACTATGCTAATGATTGTCCAAAGTGTCCAGGAAATATGAAACAGAAAAGGCCAAGGGAGTATAGACAAGCTTATGCGATCACAACTACATAGGTTGAAGTTTAGAATGACATGGTGCCAGGTACATTAATCGTTTCATCAGACTTATCCAATACTTTATTTGATTATGGATCATCGCATTGTTTCATATCTTCCCAGTTTTATAAGAAAATTATATATTTCCAATTGGATTTAACAAGGGAGTTGTCAGTCAAAACTTCTAAGAGGGTTATCATTGCAACAATGTTTTGTGAATCAGTTCCCATTAGGGAATATAAATGTTCTTCATCTACTGATCTCATTGTCATACCCATGATTTAATTTGATATAATCCTCGGTATGGATTGGATTTCAGACCATGATGCGAAAATTTATTATAAGAAGAAGGAGGTCACAATTTTTTATGATGATAAAGAGTACCTTATCTTTAGACTAGAAACATCACCACCTGATTATTATCTAGATCCACCACTAGTATCTCAACTAAATTCAATTATCAGGGAGAAAGAGAATGAAATAACTATGCATGAGGAAAAGAATGTTCAAATAGAATATGTACCTATTGTGCAAGAATATATTGATCTCCTTCCAGAGGATTTTCTTGGACATCCTCCAGAGCAGGAAATTGAGTTTTCCATTGACTTAATTTTGGGTTCAAGGCCCATATCAAAGACAACTTATAGAATGTCCAATTTGGAGTTAGTGGATCTAACGAAACAACAAGAGGAATTGAGTGATAACGAATTTATTCGACCTAGCATTTCTCCATGGGGATCCCCTATTCTTTTTGTTAAGAAGAAATATGGGCCTATGAGGTTGTTCATTGATTATAGGGAAATAAATGTATTAAAATAAATAATAAGTATCCTCTACCGTGAATTGATTATTTATTCAATCAACA
Organism: Viscum album; assembly: GCA_963277665.1. Taxonomy (NCBI): domain Eukaryota; kingdom Viridiplantae; phylum Streptophyta; class Magnoliopsida; order Santalales; family Viscaceae; genus Viscum; species Viscum album. The sequence continues at coordinate 445,974,011 of OY728138.1, forward strand.
TAATGGAGCCCAATATTTTTCTAAGATTAATCTTCGATCTGGATATCATCTGTTACTTTTGAGGAAAGAATACTTTCCAAAAACAACATTATGAACTAGGTACGGGAATTATGAGTTTATAGTAATGCCTTTGGGACTAAATAATGCACCATATGTTTTCATGGGTTTGATTAATAGAGTTTTAAATGAATTTTTTGATGACAGTGTGTTGGTGTTTATTGATTATATCCTGGTGTACTCTAAAATCTATGAAGAACATGAAAATCACTTACATGCTATTTGAAGACTCTGAGAAGAAATGAATTATATAATAAGTTTAGTAAGTGTGATTTTTGGATCCAATAAGTTTCCTTTAAGGGACACAATTTCTCTGAGGATGGAATATCTGTAGATCCTGCAAATACAAAGGCTGTGCAAGAATGGCCTACTCCCACAAACGTAACTGAGGTACATAGTTTTATTGGTTTAGAGGGTTATTATCGTTGTTTCATTCAAAATATCACTTGTTTATCCAACCCAATGACCAAGCTCACAAAAAAATGGGTTAAGTTCATATTGAAAAAGGGATGTGAATAATGTTTTGAAGAATTGTATAGGAGGTTAGTGAATTCTCTGATCCTAACCCTATTTTCAGGGAATTATGGGTTTGTTATCTATAGTGATGAATCAAAGAAAGGACTTGATTGTGTCCTTATGAAGAATGATTGAGTGATTTCCTATGCATATAGGAATCTAAAAATTCATGAAAAAAACTATCCGACTAGTGATCTTGAGTTTGAAGTGGTAATATTTTCTTTGAAGATTTTGAGACATTACCTCTATGGAAAAAATTGTGAGATATATACAGATCATAAGAGTTTGAAATATATATTATCACAGAAAGAACTCAACATGAGACAAAGGATATGGATTGATCTACTCAAAGACTATGATTTCACAATACACTATCACCAAGGTAACAAAAATAAGGTAGCATATGCTTTGAGTAAAAAGGACCACAAAATTATGAACAATATTAGAGTCTAAAGGGATATTATGTTCATGTATCTAGTAAATATGGATATGGGAATTATCAATGAAGGTAAAACATCACAACTTATTCAAATGTTTACCCGACCTTCTTTACTGGAGTGGATAAAATGTTCTCAGACTAATGATGAGGAGTTTCAAATGTAAATTAAAGCTATAAATGATGGGAAGTTGACTGACTTCACATATGATGGAGGCATTTTGAAATTCGGTAAGAGGATTTGTGTTCCCGCTATTCTTGAGCTAAAGAAGGACATATTAGATGATGTGCATAGCATTAATTTCCTTATACACCCTGGTAGCACAATGATGTATCGAGATCTCTGAGAAAACTTTTGGTGGGACAATATGAAAAAAGATATTATTGAATATACATCAAATTTCCTAGTATGTTAAAAAGTGAAGGATGAGTGGAAAAAGTCTAAGGGGATGATGCAACCACTACCCATACAATCATGGAAGTGGGATAACATTACCATGGACTTTTTCACTAGACTTTTAAGGATATCCAAAGGAAAAAATGCTATATGGGTCGTTGTGGATCGTCTTATGAAGACATCTCACTTTAAAATGATTTGAGAGGACTTCTCATTGGATCAACTTGCACGGATTTACATCAAATATGTGGTAAGGATTCATGAAGTACCACTCTTTATTTCATCCAACTGTGATCCAAGATTCACCTCAAAGTTAGGGAAAAATCTCCAGCATGCTCTAAGAACTGAACTGAACTTCAGTACGGCCTATCATCCTCAAACTAATGGCCAATCTGAGTGGATTATTCAGACACTAGAATACATGTTGAGGGAATGTTCTATAGAATTAAAGGGAGTATAGGACCAACATCTTCCAATGGTTGAATTCTCCTAAAATAACAGTTTCCACTCGAGTATCTGAATGGCACCATATGAAGCCCATTATGGGAAAAGTTTAATAATACCAGTATGTTGGGATGATGTCAGTGAGCGAAAGATTCTAGGACCTTAATTGTTTGAAGAAATGGTGGAGAAGGTGAAAACCATTCAGCATCATATCAAAGCAGCCCAAAGTCGACAAAAGAGTTATGCGGATAACTTTCTATGAGAACTTGAGTTAAAAGATAGAGACCTAGTATTTATATGCATATCTCTATTGAAGAATGTCATGAGGTTTGGGAAAAAAGGAAAGCTAAGTCATAGGTATATCTTCCCCTTCGATATCCTTGTTCAAGTTGGAACTGTGGCCTATCGGCTAGCACTTCCACCTTCCATGTCTAAAGTACATGATGTATTTCATGTATCCCTAATAAGGAAGTACATACCAGACCCTTCACATGTATTCTCATTAGAGGTGGTGCAGTTGGAGGATGATCTTTCTTATGAGGAGAAACCAGTGAAAATATTGGATCATAGAGAAAAAGTTCTATGCAACAAGACTGGCCATCCGGTCAAGGTGCTATGTCGAAACCATAAGTATGAGGAGGCAACATGGGAACTAGAGAAAGAAATGAAGGAAAAGTACCCCCACCTATTTTTGTCCTAGTTTGTAAAATGTAATTTCAAGGGTGAAATTTCTGAAGGGGGGAATAATGTAACACCCCAAGGTTTTGAAAATAAATTCTGAGTGCATTTTATAATCTAGTAGTTAAAATAAACATGCCTCTTCTATGTTTTGAATATCAAAAAATGGTTATCTAGAGTTTTGATCAGTAATTCATTTGGAGTCTGATAGAACAAAATTTATTTTTTTGTTGAATAGTAAAATACCCTTGTGAATAGTAATATAAATAGTAATATGACCGTTGTTAATATTAAATAATATTACTATTTTATTTTCTTAATTTAATAAGATAATGAGATCTTAATTTATTTTTCAATGTGATATAAAACTAATTACACCTTTAAATAAATTTCAAATTAACTATGACTTTTTAAAAAAATTAAATTAATAATATTTAGAAAATTAAATTTGAAAAATGGAGTTCATTTCTGAATTCTAACCATCGAAAAATGGTAAGGGTAAATTTTTGGGATTTTTCTAAAATTCTTGAATTTTGGATTAATAGTGAAATACAATAAAATATTGTATATACAAATTATCAGTTAAATACACTAATTTTGAAATAATAAGTGATTTAAGGCCACTTAGTTCGAAATCACATGCACTTATTACTATTAGGGGTCGCATGAAACAACACTATTGGTTGTCTTGAGGGAAATGATAAAATAATGAATTAAATATTCAAAATTTACCCCTCTCCTTTACTATAAAAACACTTCACCACTCCCTCTTCTCTTCCCTCTTCTAAGCCTCGAATATCCTCAATGTTTGGCCGAAATAACCTCCCTTAGTTACTCCCCACTATTATGAAGCTCTTTTTCTTTCCAAAAGACCAAAATCCTTTCCCTTAATAAGGTTCTTGAAGAAGTTGTTTCAAGAGGTAAAACACCTTTCTTTTTCTTTTACTTTCATTTGAATTTATCTTTTTTGGTTATCCACTACTCACCTCCTCTGTCCAAATGAATATTATTTCTCCAATATCATCTATATACTGGATTTATATCATGTGAATGGAAGAACCATCATCAATATTCTTACTCCCTCCCTTTTATTTTTATAAACGAAATCAACGTCCATGAGGTTCCAATTTATAACCTTTGTAGACAATGAAGTTTTGTTCTTAAATCGGTCCTTCATTACCGGTCATGAAACCATATTGATGGTTGAACCATACTATAATATATTTATTACAACCTAATTAATATTCAGAAACCAGTATATGTACATATTATTAATTTATATGACAAAACTAGTTCATAATAATCAAAATACCACCAAATAATCAAAGTGATTATCATCTAATGTTTCATCCTTATTCCATGTAACCAAATGATAGAAATGGACATTAACAATTATTTATGTTTATAAATAATATTTAATTTCAATTATGGAAATTTACATCTATTCCACTTCATTACTTAAAAACAAGTGAACTGAATATAAAAATAAAGGAAACGAACACTCCAGAATGATGAAATTAAATACAATAACTTATCAATAAAGATATAAATAAACTAACCATAATTATGATAAACTATAAACATGTATAATATGTTCTTAAATAAGTTTTTAATAAGTATAACTTCATATTCTAGGATCTTAAGTACAAGAGTGTAACCTGTTCGGAGTTAGGGTAAGGGTTTTCTCACCCAAACATCCATTTTAATTTGGGTTACTTTAATTGTCCAATTACCTCAATAATATTATTTTATTTAGTTATTTACTCCTCATAAATTCTGTTCGAGTATTCTATATATGAACACCAACTAGAATCCATCCCAATTTTATTGATTGTTACATGTTTTAAAATAAAATTTCAAAACTGTTTCCAAAATACATGCATGATTCAAGTGAATTTCTCAAATTCACATCTATTTTCAAGGACACTCTATAATCTATTTTTTGGAAAACATTATCTTTCTAAAAACACTCATTTTATTATGAAAATACTAACTTACTTCATTTCTTGTTTTATACAAAGATTTTCCAAAATGACTATTCTTTCCAAAATAAAAGAGTATTTATCTCATGATTGCTTAATGATTTTATAAGAGTATTTTTGATTGATTCAAACCTCTTGTTGATTATTATGTATTGTTGGGTTTAATAATTTATTACTTCATCTACCATATTTGATATAATGTTTTATTAATAACCCTATTGTGGATGATATATCCTAAAACCATTTACCATATTACTCCTAATGGTTAGTGTTTTATGTTTAATGAATCGGGAAAGATAGTTACATTTCATATGATTGTTTCAATATTAATGTATATGTTGTTTATGTTTATCCCCGCTCATATGAGGAATGAATTGGACTTATTATTTGATGGGTGGATCCCATTATATCCCCTTGATGCATCGGTAGGTATCATGAGACAAATAGACATGGAATTGGCTAAGTCCTTTCCCAATGTGTTATATGGATTTTGGTCGAGACCTTAATCATTAGACATCTTGGCCGAGGCCTTGAAAAAATGGTTCAGAATTTCTGGAATAATCACTTCCCTCTTTATGAAGCTAGTAATTTAATGATCATGTGGTTATTCAACTAGTATAATACCCATGATTATGGTTCATTTTGGCATTATTTACTCAGCTCATATTCCTTCCATAATGTGTGAAAGTTTATTATTGAAGGCATGTGTTTTCAATTATGCACCATGTCTTATGATTATAATATCTTTTTTTGTATTTATTACTCTTACTAAGTTTTTGAGCTCACCCCATTCTTATTTTTCATTTTCTCATGCCATGAACAAGAAAATTGTGAATGAATTGCAAGCATAATCTAGGAGACATGATGTTACTAATGGAATAAATTAGTGTTGTATTTCCCTTTATGATGTAATGTTAAACTTATTTATGTTTCTTGTTTCCAAATGCTACTAAAATAATTGGTCCTTCGGGATTCATATTCCTTGAATGCATGTGAATGTAATCAAATAAGTCACAAACATTAGGCAATTGGGGTTGAGTCCTTACAAAGATGGATCTCAGAAAACAACGCCATCATCATCCACTCTAAACTTGATTCCTAAACCATCTAGTTCTATGTATTATCACTCATAGAGTCTAAAACAATGTTTCTCATTCCTTATGTGTAGACCGGTTCAAAATCAAAGGATTACATGTACTCAACCCACCTTCACTACTAAAGATTCAAATTTCACTGAGTTAAAATTTACTTCATACTTCAATGATCGGTATACACCTTAAATCATTCTCCCAAAAAGTAATTTTCCCAACATTTTCATGTATAAACCACTACAATCAATTCAATAACATGCATATGATAATTTATTTCATGAGGCCTCAACTTCCATGAACTATACTCAATGACCTGATCATCCTTCATTAATATCTCCCTAATCCCATCACCATACTCATTACAAAACAAGGTATACTTTTTTACTTGGATCAGCTAAGATCATAATCAGTATTGTAGTTGACTGATTCTTTAACTCTTGGAAGGCATTCTCACATGCTACTAACCATTAAAAAATGATTCCCTTATTGGTAAATCCCAAAAGTGGTGCAACCAAATAGAAAAATTCATTAATGAACCTTCGATAATATCCCTCAAAAACCAAAAAACTTCAGACATCAAAAACATTCTTGGGATTCTCATAGGATTCAACTTCTTGTACTTTATCTAGATCCACTGACAAGCCTTTCTCATAAATAATGTGACGTAATAATTACACCCAATTGTTCCCAAAATGGAATTTGGATAGATTGACGTATAGTCTATTCTCTCTTACTGTACTAAGGATGATGTCAAGATGATTGGAATGATCTTCATGAGTCTTAGATTACACCAAGATTTCATCAAAAAAGAAAACTATGAAATAATACATGTATGGGTGAAGGATTCAATAAATCAGGCCCATAAATACTTCTAGCACATTGGTCAACCCAAACAGTGTCAAAACAAAATCATACAACCTATACCAAGTTATGAATGAAATCTAATGTGTGTCAGAAGTCCTCACCCTCATCTGGTGATACCCTGACCTCATGTCAATTTTAGAAAACACTAATTCACCTCTCAAATAGTCATATAGTTCATCAATTCTATAAAGAGGATATCAATTCTTAACCATAATTTAATTTAGCTTACTATAATTGAATCATAACTGCAATGATCTATCATCCCTTTGGGAGAACAACTTTGGTTATCCCCAAGGTGACATTCTAATATGATTACACCACTTATTTTACAATTCATCAAATTGATATTTAATCTTCTGGTGTTTAGCCAGTGCCATTCGATACAGTGGAATGGAAAGTAGTTCTGATCCCGGTAGAAACTCTTTCATGAACTCAATACCCATCATGGGTGGTAGCCCTGATAATTCATCAAAAAACACATCCTAAAACTGATCCACCAAAGAAGGAAATAAAATCTACTCTACTCCTCCATCATTAATCATGAGACAATCCACTTAATCAATGATTTTTTAAAACTACTGAATAACTGGCCCTGCATCGCGCACCCATACATCCCATTCTTCGTGATGGAAAAACATGTCTCCCCCAAGGGGCATGAATGTTACCCTATGACAGTAATAGTCAATAGGTTCTTGGTATTGTACTAGCCAATTAATTCCCAAAATCATATCAAAACCTGACATCACAAACACAAAAAATTCCCATCGAAAACTATGCAGACCAACCTCAAGAGAACAACCCTCAAATTGCCTCATGTTTTTTCCTCACACCACTAACGGTGTATCTATTGACAAAACCCCACTTACGCATTCCACTGCTAGACCCAACACATCCAAAAATTGAGCAGAGAAAATATAATTTTAGGAACCTATGTCAAAAAAAGAACTAGAATGAATAGAATCCAAAAGTATCATACCTCAATTAGCTAATGGCTTTTCCACCTCCAGGTGTACATTAAACTACATGAAGCTAACCCACCCCTCTTCCCTAGGCCCTAGTTTGAATCACTAATGTTATTCTACTCTTTTGATATAGACTCTCCCTCCTAGAAACACTATTTCCACCACCCTATTCGGTACGACTAGTCGAGCTACAATTGCATACTTGATATGGGGTAACCAACCCCCTACCTTCACTAGGAATCATCCTATATTCTCTATATATTCTTTGTTATCGAGGGTTCCTATAGAACATCTTAACAAGCTCCATTCTTCTGTACGCTCGACATTCAATCGGTGGTCGGAGACACTAACCCCAAAAGTGCCCCATCCAGCCACACTAATAGAAAACCACCTAGTTACTACCCTGAGACGTTTATCCTCTCTTCTAAAAACATTGGACACATACAACATGATGAATATTTCCAAAACAACACTTCCTTCCATCAAAATTCACACCACTATTCCATATAACAGGAACAAAAAACCAACCACCTAAAGTTTACTTTAAGATCCCTTCTGAGATAAGGGCATGGCCCACCACTTCTATAAACCCCTTCAAATGGAATTTCCTCACCTTTGACTTGATCTCATTTTTATGTCCATAATGAAGGAATCTTACAGTAGTTTCCTTGTCCACTACCATCATTGGAATAGAGTGTCACAAGTCTATGAAATGGCCCCTATAATCCATCACTCACATCATTTAATGGGTCATACTCATAAACTCGAAATTTGGCTCCTAAGTCATGATATATAAATAGAAAATATTTAGAAAAATTTCCTGAAATTCCCTCTATAGCGTACCATCAGTGTGACGCCCCAGGTTTTATGAACTGGTTTAAGTAAGATGTGTTATGCCTTTAATGATGTCTCTTGTTTTTTCATTTTTCTAATAAGGAATTAGAGATAAAATAAAACATGGAGAATAAGGTAAACTGAGATATATTAAAACATTACTTTGCAACGAGACCCAACTAGTTGAAAATACCATGCACAAGACCTAACACATCCACAGCAAGACTACAAAGAACCACAACTCGAGCAATCGGATAATCCTCATCATCAGAGTCCATCAGCGTGAAAAGTATAACAGCCAGGACCACAGCACACATGCTCAACACCAATGGTATGAGGAGATCCATCCTTCCGGTTCCAGTGTTCTGTTTTAAGAAGTACCCCACACCCCTGTATTAATATTAGTTCTTTGAGTTATGACCGTTATGATTATATCCGTTGGGTTTTCAAAAAAATGACCATTGTGTTTCCATTAATAATGTTTACTTTAAAAAGAGAACTCAGTTTTTATTCCCTCATAACCTTATGATATTCTTAAAACATTCTTTCATAAAAGATTCTTCATTTTAAAATAAAGAGTATTCATAGAAGTAAGTATCCTCTTTTTACAAAATCCTGATGGATACCTACGTAGTTGAAAACTTGGTTTTCTTTTTGTGAGAAATATGTTTAGAGGGCATTTGTAATAATTATGTCTTTTGATATCATCAACTATGTAATTTTTGGGAAACTATTGGTCTTTAAAAGAAATTTATAAAACAAATATTGGAGTATTTTAAAAATACTAATGATTATAATAGTATTATACAAAAGGTATATCTTTTAAAAATTTATACCAAGAGTTAAAATATTTTATCTAAACTTGAAATTGGTTTTAAGATTTTAAGTTAAAACTATTTGTGTTTACTCAATTCCTATAAATATTTATATTTCACCCTAATTTGAGCTATGTATATAATAAAAACTAAATTTTTATAAAAATTTATGTGGGACCCAGCCAAACCAAGGGCATCCCTTATGGGACAAGCCCCTCAAGGCCACGGCCGAGACCCCCTAGGGACCCAAGGTACCGCCATCGGGTTCCCCAGGTGCGCATGCACATGTAGAGAGTCAGCCAGACCAGAGGCTCGGGGTGGGCTGAGCATAGGATACACAGGTCGCGTGCAGGCCCGCGTATAAGGTCGTGGCTCGCGCTGCGTGAGGTTGGGCCAAGGCCCGCGGGGGGGACCCGTGTGTAAGGCCTCGTGTGCGTGTGTGTTCGTGCTATTGCACCACTTCCCGAGTGGCTTGTTACTTAAACCTCACCTCAAACTCTCACCGTTTCAATGTGGGACACACTCCGCGCAACCAGGACCGCTTGATCAACTTCCACGTCGATCTCAGCCGTCCAGCCTTTTTAAAACACGCGACCCTCCCTCACGCCTTTGTAGCTGCCCGATCCCTCCTGATACATGATCCTGACCCTCGTTTTTTTTAACGATCATCACATATTCCGCACCCCATCCATTTGATCACGCCAGGAACTAATCAGCGCCATCAGTTTTTTTTTTCGCGCCAAGCTCTCCGCGTCGTCCCCTACCTCACATCGCGATCTCCGGCACTGGTTCCCGAGGACACCACCTCCCTTTGCACTGCTCCTCTGACCCTCGCACACTGCCACCTACTAGGGCCCTGTAGCTCCGTCTTCTCCACACCGGGATATTCCATGGGCCGAGCCACTTGGTTGCATAGAATCCTCTACTTAAACCCTCACACCTCATGAACTCACGACGGTACCTCCTTCTCTTTCTCACCCTTGACCTCCCAGCATTCCTGCAAGCTTACCGCCGTTCCAGGCTTCCTCCTCAAACAGGTAAGGGTTCTTCATTTCTTGCCTTCCTTCAAGGACCCCCATTATACACATCAGATGGATACATTTTATATATTTTATACTTGTATATATATATGCATAAATATATAACCCTCGGGTTCTTTTTACCTTCAACAAGAGAGAAAAAAAATGTTTCTGCTTTCACCTACCTATTTCCCGAAGATGGAATGTGAAAGAGTTCTTCACGTTTTTAGGAGAAAACCATACCAGCATGTATGCGGTATATATATATATACATGTAGTTTATGTATAAGTGTATGAAAAACAAACCCTTCGGTTTGTAATACCCTCAAGGGTGTTTGTATTTACGTTATAGGAAGAGTTAAATATAACCATGTTGTGTTGTGATTCAGCTTTTACAAAAAAAGTATATGTATATATTTGGATAAACCTGATACTTATATTTCAATATATAGTATATATATATATACCTTTTTGTATATACATAAATATGTGTACTCATAGACACCAACCCCTTTCGAGTTAAGGTACCCGAGATCATTCGGAGGATATGCTAAGATAATATATATATGTTAAGGTTGTATTTGTACCCGACACTTAACATATACCATTCATGTAAACTTTATATATATATATATGTATTTCTACATGTTTATATATATTCTTCAAAACGAGACAGATATGCTTTTAGGGGATGAATGCTTATTTTCAAATGATATTTGGGATGCAGTATAGCCCATTAGCATAATTGTTTTAATCTAAGTTGTTACATATTTATGTATTTATAATTTCATGAATATCAACCCCTCTTTATGAATATGTTCCTTAACTAAAAAGAATTAAAAGTCTTTTAGAATTCAAGGAATTTCACCGGCCTTATTTATTTTAGTATAAAACCCCTTTTTACAATTTTGGTGAATGTACAGATTAATCAGGTTATGTTTTACCATATTTAGGGGCTTTTATCACCGTATTTGATCGCAAGTTCTTCTTTAGGCATTAAGCTTCCATTGAATTAAAAATCATTTATTATCGTTTTATATACTTTAATAATGAGATTTTGTAAAAAGAGTTTTTTATGAAAAAAAAATTGAAAATGAATGAGATATTCATGGTGGTATGGGACATCTTGAATATTGGAATGGTTTAAGTAAATAATGAACGATGTGACTCACATGATAATAAAGGAAAATTTAAGGATGTGCCCTGATAGCGCTCCAATGCATTGGGTAAAGGCTTAATCTCTGGAGATGACTTTTTAGACTGCTACCTTGGTGAATAACCTTGGAAATTTTTAACGACACCTTGGGGATGGACCTTGGTGAAACGAAACGATTGTCAATATTAAATGTTGATGCCACATAATTCATGTTATAAGTTCTTTCCAAGATAATGTTCTTTCACAACTGATGCCTTTAAAGTTTTTATAAAGTTCATATTTCCCTAGCTTTAAGTTTGAAGCATGACTGCTGTTATCACTTAATAGAATAGTAACCAGCATATGAACATTTAGTTGTTTCCTTGTGCGCAACTCTGATTATGCATTACTTTTAACTATTTAAATTTATGCTTAATTAAATCACATGTAGTACTTTTTCATAACAACCATTATCACTCCTTCAAGATTGGACATATTCGTTTCATGTTTTTCTTGAAAACCTTGATTAAGCATTGTTATGTTTTGTGTGTTACAATATTTCTTAGTGAATGTTCAAATTCTTCTAAAATAATGTTTTCAAATGTTACAGTATTTTAAATTTCTTTTTAAAACCCCCTTACTGAGTATTTCAATGCTCACCCTACGTTTTGATTTAAAAAATTGCAGGTATCACCTTTTGGAAGATGAACTGTTTCAGAAGTTGTCGGTTTCCCAGAACCCGAACCCCACATGATTCTTTGTATGGGACATGATGTGTTGTTAACAAAGTGTATTATATTTTAAGATAACACATCATGTTCAAAAGGCACCGACTCCTATGGTTTCTGGGGTCGGGGTCTCTACAGTTGATATCAGAGGCTCGGTTTGGATAACTCTGGAAAGCCAGAAACTGAAACAAATATATATATATATATATATATATATATATATGTATATGTATTTCAATTTTATTAAAAACTGGGTTTTCTTAAATTTCAGGTGGAAAACGAAGGCACAAATCTCTTATCTCTCCCCACAGAGGCCCTAGAGTCCTTGTGTATTTAGCAAGCTGTGATGAATTTCTAAACTATGCCCATATCCACATGACATGTAAACACCTATACGATGTATCCAACTCACCTCGAGTGCTTAGCCTACACCAAGGGTTTGGATTGGATTAACTCTTTATGATGATGACCCAATTTCCCTCCTATGCACGTCGGGGAAGGAACCATGAGGGACTTTTCCGGATTTTCACGGCGGGTGAGAGCTTTGGAACTATGCTTGATAACCCTTTTCAAGAAGCTGCTGCTGACAGAGACCTCTGAGTGGGCTACCTTTGTCAGATTTTAAACTATGGCTTATGGGGTCAGTTGTTGGACTTCGGAAGGTTAGAAGACGAGTCCACCCGACTGTCTTGCCGACAACAAGTGTATGAAGATGTATCTCAACTTCATACTCCTTATGCTAGACTCATAAGACGTCATAGGTGCCCTCATGATTTTTTCCCTGAATTCTCGGCCTGTGTTTGGTTCGAGGAGTTAGGGAGTTTTGCTTCTCTGTGTGGAGTTCGTTTAGTCAATGTGTAAGGGAAACTCAAGCACTAAGAATAATGAATGTATGTTTATTGAAATGTTGTCTTTCCCCTTTCCTTGTCCTTACTTTGTATCTGTCCTTGAATGATTTTCAAGTAATGGAACTCCTATCTTAAAACATTCAGATGGAAGGACAAACCCACCTGTTATCTCTTCCCACTGAGATTTTGGAAATCATTGCGATCAAAACGTGTGAGGATGAGTATGACCCCTTCACAAATTTGCGAAGAACGTGCAAGCAATGGTTTGAGATAACAAACGGTCCGGATATTCTCCGCACCTGCCAGGGGAATGCCTCCATCTATTACCACATTGGCTCTGCTCAGCTAGCCGGACGTGAATGACGAGGAAGTTACCACGAAGGGCTCTTTCTTTGTTTCACCCTAGGCCGAAACTTCACGGCCAGAGTGAAATTCTAGGAGGCTGCATTAGAGGGAAATCATTATGCAGCTTATATGCTCCAACTTCTCAGCTTTAGCCAGTTTGACCATATATATGGCTTCGATATCCTCGACCGAGAAATAATTCAGCAAGTTCTTCATACATTGGTCTGCAAAGACCTTTCATAACTTTGTACTGTTCGAGCTTCCCTTTGGAGGCCTGAAGGCCCGGAACATAAGTGAAACCCCTCCTGTCTTAGGTGTATGTGGATTAGGGAGCTGGAAGAGGTGAGCTTCGCTACGGGGATCCCTCTAAATGCACCTGTTGACCAAATTCGTTGGTGGAGGTGGTAGGAACGATTTTGAACCTTGTAGTGTGGTGAAGTAAATTCCGAGGACACAATTTTCTAAAGGGGGGATAATGTGACGCCCCAGGTTTTATGAACTGGTTTAAGTAAGAAGTGTTATGCCTTTAATGATGTCTCTTGTTTTTTCGTTTTTCTAATAAGGAATTAGAGATAAAATAAAACATGGAGAATAAGGTAAACTGAGATATATTAAAACATTACTTTGCAACGAGACCCAACTAGTTGAAAATACCATACACAAGACCTAACACAGCCACAACAAGACTACAAAGAACCACAACCCGAGCAATCGGACAATCCTCATCTTCAGAGTCCATCAGCGTGAAAGGTATAACAGCCAGGGCCACGGCACACATACTCAACGCCAATGGTATGAGGAGAGCCATCCTTCCGGTTCCAGTGTTTTGTTTTAAGAAGTACCCCACACCCCTGTATTTATATTAGTTCTTTGAGTTATGACCGTTATGATTATATCCGTTGGGTTTTCAAAAAAACTACCATTGTGTTTCCATTAATAAAGTTTACTTTAAAAAGAGAACTCGGTTTTTATTCCCTCATAAACTTATGATATTCTTAAAACATTCTTTCATAAAAGATTCTTCATTTTAAAATAAAGAGTATTCATAGAAGTAAATCTCCTCTTTTTACAAAATCCTGATGGATACCTAGGTAGTTGAAAACGTGGTTTTCTTTTTGTGAAAAATATGTTTAGAGGGAATTTGTAATAATTATGTCTTTCGATCTCATCAACTATGTAATTTTTGGGAAACTATTGGTCTTTAAAAGAATTTTATAAAACAAATAGTGGAGTATTTTAAAAATACTAATGATTATAATAGTATTATACAAAAGATATATCTTTTAAAAATTTATACCAAGAGTTAAAATATTTTATCTAAACTTGAAATTGGTTTTAATATTTTAAGTTAAAACTATTTGCGTTTACTCAGTTCCTACAAATATTTATATTTCACCCTAATTTGAGCTAAATATATAATAAAAACTAAATTTTTATAAAAATTTATGTGGGACCCGACCAAGCCAAGGGCATCCCTTATGGGACAAGCCCCTCAAGGACACGGCCGAGACCCCCAAGGGACCCAAGGTACCACCATCGGGTTCCCCAGGTGCGCGTGCGCATGTAGAGAGTCAGCCAGACCAGAGGCTCAGGGTGGGCCGAGCATAGGTTACCCAGGTCGCGTGCGGGCCCGTTTATAAGGTTGCGGCTCGCGCTGAGTGAGTTTTGGCCAAGGCCCGCGGGGGGGACCCATGTGTAAGGCCCCGTGTGCGTGTGTGTTCTTTCTATTGCACCCCTTCCCGAGCGGCTTGTTACTTAATCCTCACCTCAAACTCTCATCGTTTCGATGTGGGACGCACTCCGTGCAACCCGGACCGCCCGATCAACTTCCACGTCAATCTCATCCGTCCAGCCTTTTTAAGACACGCGACCCTCCCTCATGCCTCCGTAGACGCCCGATCCCTCCTGAGACATGATCCTGACCCTCGTTTTTTTTTAAACGATCATCACATCTTATGTGCCCCAGCTGTTCGATCACGCCAGGAAAAAATCGGCGTCGTCCTTTTTTTTTCGCGCCAAGCTCTCCGCATCGTCCCCTACCTCACGTCGCGATCTCCAGTACTAGTTCTCGAGGACACCACCTCCCTTTGCACTACTCCTCTAACCCTCGCACACCGCCACCTACTAGGTCCATGTAGCTATGTCTTCTCTACACCGGGCTATTCCACGGGCTAAGCCACTTGGCTGAACATCATCCTCTACTTAAACCCTCACACCTCATGAACTCACGACGGTTCCTCCTTCTCTTTCTCACCCTCAACCTCCCAGCAACCTGAAAGCTTACCGCCGTTCCAAGCTTCCTCCTCAAACAGGTAAGGGTTATGCATTTCTTTCCTTCCTTCAAGGACCCTCATTATACACATCAGATGGATACATTTTATATAGTTTATACTTGTATATATATATGCGTAAATATATAACCCTCGGGTTCTTTTTACCTTCAACAAGAGGGAAAAAAATGTTTCTGCTTTTGCCTACCTATTTCCCGAAGACTGCATGTGAAAGAGTTCCTCACGTTTTTGGGAGAAAACCATACCAGCATGTATGCAGTATATATATATATACATGTAGTTTATGTATAAGTGTATGCAAAACAAACCCTTCGGTTTTTAATAACCTCAAGAGTGTTTGTATTTACATTATAGGAAGAGTTAAATATAACCATGTTGTGTTGTGATTCAGCTTTTACAAAAAAAGTATATGTATATATTTGGATAAACCCGATACTTATATTTCAATATATAGTATATATATATACCTTTTTATATATACATAAATATGTGTACTCATAGACACCAACCCCTTTAGGGTTAAGGTACCCAAGATCATTCGGAGGATATGCTAAGATAATATTTTAATGTTAAGGTTGTATTTTTACCCGACACTTAACATATACCTTTCATGTAAACTTTATATATATATATATATATGTATTTCTACATGTTTATATATATTCTTCTAAACGAGACAGATATGCTTTTAGGGGATGAATGCTTATTTTCAAATGATATTTGGGATGCAGTCTAGGCCATTAGCATAATTGTTTTAATTTAAGTTGTTACATATTTATGTATTTATAATTTCATGAATATCAAACCCTCTTTATGACTATGTTCCTTAACTAAAAATAATTAAAAGTCTTTTAGAATTCAAGGAATTTCACCGGCCTTATTTATTTTAGTATAAAACCCATTTTTACAATTTTGGTGAATGTACAGATTAATCAGGTTATGTTTTACCATATTTAGGGGCTTTTATCACCGTATTTGATCGCAAGTTCTTCTTTAAGCATTAATCTTCCATTGAATTAATCATCATTAATTATCGTTTTATATGCTTTAATAATGAGCTTTTGTAAAAAGAGTGTTTTATGAAAAAAAAATGAAAATTAATGAGATATTCAAGGCGGTATGGGACATCTTGAATATACGAATGGTTTAAGTAAAGCATGAACGATGTGGCTCACATGATAATAAAGGCAAATTTAAGGGTACGCCCTGATAGCGCTCTAATGCATTGGGTAAAGGCTTAATCTCTGGAGATGACTTTTTAGACTGATACCTTGGTGGATAACCTTGGTAATTTTTAATGATACCTTGGGGATGGACCTTGGTGAAACGAAACAATTGTCAATATTAAATGTTGATGCCACATAATTCAAGTTATAAGTTCTTTCCAAGATAATGTTCTTTCACGACTGATGCCTTTAAAGTTTTTATAAAGTTCATATTTCCCTAGCTTTAAGTTTGAAGCATGACTGGTGTTATCACTTAATAGAATAGTAACCAGCATATGAACATTTAGTTGTTTCCTTGTACGCAACTCTGATTATGCATTAATTTTAACTGTTTAAATTTATGCATAATTAAATCACATGTAGTACTTGTGCATAACAACCATTATCACTCCTTCAAGATTGGACATATTCGTTTCATGTTTTTCTTGAAAACCTTGATTAAGCATTGTTATGTTTTGTGTGTTACAATCTTTCTTAGTGAATGTTAAAATTCTTCTAAAAGAATGTTTTCAAATGTTACAGTATTTTAAATTTCTTTTTAAAACCCCCTTACTGAGTATTTCAATGCTCACCCTACGTTTTGATTTAAAAAATTTTAGGTATCAGCTTTTGAAAGATGAACTGTTTCAGAAGTTGTTCGTTTCCCAGAACCCGAACCGCACACGATCCTCTGTATGGGACATGATGTGTTGTTAAAAAAGTGTATTTTATTTTAAGATAACACATCATGTTCAGAAGGCACCGACTCCTATGGTTTCTGGGGTCGGGGTCTCTACAGGTGTTATCAGAGGCTCGGTTTGGATAACTCTGGAAAGCCAGAAACTGAAAGAAAGAAATATATATATATATATATATATATATATATATGTATATGTATTTCAATTTTATTAAAAACTGGGTTTTCTTAAATTTCAGATGGAAAACGAAGGCACAAATCTCTTATCTCTCCCCATAGAGGCCCTAGAGTCCTTGTGTCTTTAGCAAGCCGTGATGACTTTCTAAACTATGCCCATATCCGCATGACATGTAAACACTTATACGATGTATCCAACTCACCTCGAGTGCTTAGCCTACACCAAGGGTTGGGATTGGATTACCTCTTTATGATGATGACCCAATTTCCCGCCTATGCACGTCGGGGAAGGTACCATGAGGGACTTTTCCGGATTTTCACGGCGGGTGAGAGCTTTGGCACTATGCTTGATAACCCTTTTCAAGAAGCTGATACTGACAGAGACCTCCGAGCGGGCTACCTTTTTCAGATTTTAAACTATGGCTTCTGGGGTCAGTTGTTGGACTTCGGAAGGTTAGAAGACGAGTCCACCCGACTGTCTTGCCGACAAAAAGTGTATGAAGATGTCTCTCAACTTCATACTCCTCATGCTAGACTCATAAGACGTCATAGGTGCCCTCATGAGTTTTTCCCTGAATGCTCGTCCTATGTTTGGTTCAAGGAGTTAGGGAGTTTTTCTTCTCTGTGTGGAGTTCGTTTAGTCAATGAGTAAGGGAAACTCAAGCACTAAGAATAATGAACGTATGTTTATTGAAATGTTGTCTTTCCCCTTTCCTTGTCCTTACTTTGTATCTGTCCTTGAATGATTTTCAAGTAATGGAACTCATGTCTTAAAACTTTCATATGGAAGGACAAACCCACCTGTTATCTCTTCCCAGTGAGGTTTTGGAAATCATTGTGATCAAAACGTGTGAGGACGAGTATGACCCCTTCGCAAATTTGTGAAGAACGTGCAAGCAATGGTTTGAGATAACAAACGGTCCGGATATTCTCCGAACCTACCAGGGGAATGCCTCCATCTATTACCGCATTGGATCTGCTCAGCTAGCCGGACGTGAACGACGAGGAAGTTACCACGAAGGGCTCTTTATTTGTTTCACCCTAGGCCAAAACTTCACAGCCAGAGTGAAATTCCAGGAGGCTGCATTAGAGGGAAATATTTATGCAACTTATATGCTCCAACTTCTCAGCTGTAGCCTGTTTGACCATATCTATGGCTTCGATATCCTCGATCGAGACATAATTCGGCATGCTCTTCGTACATTGGTCTGCAAAGACATTTCAGAACATTGTATTATTCGAGCTTCCCTTTGGAGGCCTGAAGGCCCGGAACATAAGTGCAACCCCTCCTGTCTTTGGTGTATGTGGATTAGGGAGCTGGAAGAGGTGAGCTTCGCTCCGGGGATCCCTCTAAATGCACCTGTTGACCCTATTCGTTGGTGGAGGTGGTAGGAACGTTTATGAACCTTGTAGTGTTGTGAAGTAAATTGCGAGGACACAATTTTCTAAAGGGGGGGATAATGTGACGCCCCAGGTTTTATGAAATGGTTTAAGTAAGAAGTGTTATGCCTTTAATGATGTTTCTTGTTTTTTCGTTTTTCTAATAATGAATTAGAGATAAAATAAAACATGTATAATATGGTAAACTGAGATATATTAAAACATTACTTTGCAACGAGACCCAACTAGTTTAAAATACCATGCACAAGACCTAACACAGCCACCTCAAGACTACAAAGAACCACAACTCGAGCAATCGGATAATACTCATCTTCAGAGTCCATCAGTGTGAAAAGTATAACATCCAGGGCCACGGCACACATGCTCAACGCCAATGGTATGAGGAGAGCCATCCTTCCGGTTCGAGTGTTCTGTTTTAAGAAGTACCCCACACCCCTGTATTTATATTAGTTCTTTGAGTTATGACCGTTATGATTATATCCATTGGGTTTTCAAAAAAACGATCGTTGTGTTTCCATTAATAAAGTTTACTTCAAAAATAGAACTCGGTTTTTATTCCCTCATAACCTTATGATATTCTTAAAACATTCTTTCATATAATATTCTTCGTTTTAAAATAAAGAGTATTCATAGAAGTAAATCTCCTATTTTTACAAAATCCTGATGGATACCTAGATAGTTGAAAACTTGGTTTTCTTTTTGTGAAAAATATGTTTAGAGGGAATTTGTAATAATTATGTCTTTTGATCTCATCAACTATGTAATTTTTCGGAAACTATTGGTCTTTAAAATAATTTTATAAAACAAATAGTGGAGTATTTTAAAAATACTAATCATTATAATAGTATTATACAAAAGGTATATCTTTTAAAAATTTATACCAAGAGCTAAAATATTTTATCTAAACTTGAAATTGGTTTTAAGATTTTAAGTTAAAACTATTTGTGTTTACTCAATTCCTACAAATATTTATATTTCACCCTAATTTGAGCTAAGTATATAATAAAAACTAAATTTTTATAAAACTTTATGTGGGACCCGGCCAATCCAAGGGCATCCCTTATGGGACAAGCCCCTCAAGGCCACGGCCGAGACCCCCTAGGGACCCAAGGTACCGCCATCGGGTTCCCCAGGTGCGCGTGCACATGTAGAGAGTCAGCCAGACCAGAGGCTCGGGCTGGGCCGAGCATAGGTTACCCAGGTCGCGTGCGGGCCCGTGTATAAGTCCGCGGCTCGCGCTGCGTGAGGTTGGGCCAAGCCCTGCGGGGGGGACCCATGTGTAAGGCCCCATGTGCGTGTGTGTTCGTGCTATTTCACCCCTTCCCGAGCGGCTTGTTACTTAAACCTCGCCTCAAACTCTCACCGTTTCGATGTGGGACGCACTCCGCGCAACCAGGACCGCCCGATCAACTTCCACGTCGATCTCAGTCGTCCAGCCTTTTTAAAACGTGCAACCCTCCCTCACGCCTCTGTAGTCGCCCGATCCCTCCTGAGACATGATCCCGACCCTCGGTTTTTTTTAAAACGATCATCACATCTTCCGCGCCCCAGCTGTTCGATCATGCCAGGAACTAATCGGCGCCGTCCGTTTTTTTTTTTTCGCCAAGCTCTCCACGTCGTCCCCTACCTCACGTCGCGATCTCCAGCACTGGTTCTCGAGGACACCACCTCCCTTTTCACTGCTCCTCTGACCCTCGCACACCGCCACCTACTAGGGCCCTGTAGCTCCGTCTTCTCCACACCGGGCTATTCCATGTGCCGAGCCACTTGGTTGCACAGCATCCTCTACTTAAACCCTCACACCTGATGAACTCACGACGGTTCCTCCTTCTCTTTCTCACCCTCGACCTCCCAGCAATCCTGCAAGATTACCGCTGTTCCATGATTCCTCCTCAAACAGGTAAGGGTTCTGCATTTCTTGCCTTCCTTCAAGGAGCCTCATTATACACATCGGATGGATACATTTTATATAGTTTATACTTTTATATATATATGCATAAATATATAACCCTCGGGTTCTTTTTACCTTCAACAAGAGAGAAAAAAATGTTTCTGCTTTCGCATACCTATTTCCCGAAGATTGCATGTGAAAGAGTTCCTCACGTTTTTGGGAGAAAACCATACCAGCATGTATGCGGTATATATATATATACATGTAGTTTATGTATAAGTGTATGCAAAACAAACCCTTCGGTTTGTAATACCCTCAAGGGTGTTTGTATTTACGTTATAGGAAGAGATAAATATAACCATGTTGTGTTGTGATTTATCTTTTACAAAAAAAGTATATGTATATATTTGGATAAACCCGATACTTATATTTCAATATATAGTATATATATATACCTTTTTGTATATACATAAATATGTGTACTCATAGACACCAACCCCTTTCGGGTTAAGGTACCCGAGATCATTCGGAGGATATGCTAAGATAATATATATATGTTAAGGTTGTATTTTTACCCGACACTTAACATATATGATTCATGTAAACTTTATATATATATGTATTTCTACATGTTTATATATATTCTTCAAAACGAGACAGATATGCTTTTAGGGGATGAATGTTTATTTTCAAATGATATTTGGGATGCAGTCTTGGCCATTAGCATAATTGTTTTAATCTAAGTTGTTACATATTTATGTATTTATAATTTCATGAATATAAAACCCTCTTTATGACTATGTTCCTTAACTAAAAAGAATTAAAAGTCTTTTAGAATTCAAGGAATTTCACCGGACTTATTTATTTTAGTATAAAACCCCTTTTTACAATTTTGGTGAATGTACAGTTTAATCAGGATATGTTTTACCATATTTAGGGGCTTTTATCACCGTATTTGATCGCAAGTTCTTCTTTAAGCATTAATCTTCCATTGAATTAATCATCATTTATTATCGTTTTATATGCTTTAATAATGAGCTTTTGTAAAAAGAGTGTTTTATGAAAAAAAATGAAAATTAATGAGATATTCAAGGTGGTATGGGACATCTTGAATATACGAATGGTTTAAGTAAAGCCTGAATGATGTGGATCACATGATAATAAAGGAAAATTTAAGGGTGCGCCCTGATAGCGCTCCAATGCATTGGGTAAAGGCTTAATCTCTAGAGATGACTTTTTAGACTGATACCTTGTGAATAACCTGGGTAATTTTTAACGACACCTTGGGGATGGACCTTGGTGAAACGAAATGATTGTAAATATTAAATGTTGATGCCACATAATTCATGTTATAAGTTCTTTCCAAGATAAAGTTCATTCACGACTGATGCCTTTAAAGTTTTTATAAAGTTCATATTTCCCTAGCTTTAAGTTTGAAGAAAGACTGCTATTATCACATAATAGAATAGTAACCAGCATATGAACATTTAGTTGTTTCCTTGTGTGCAACTCTGATTATGCATTACTTTTAACTGTTTAAATTTATGCTTAATTAAATCACATGTAGTACTTGTGCATAACAACCATTATCACTCCTTCAAGATTGTACAAATTCGTTTCATGTTTTTCTTGAAAACCATGATTAAGCATTGTTATGTTTTGTGTGTTACAATCTTTCTTAGTGAATGTTCAAATTCTCCTAAAAGATTTTTTTCAAATGTTACAGTATTTTAAATTTCTTTTTAAAACCCCCTTACTGAGTATTTCAATGCTCACCCTACGTTTTGATTTAAAAAATTTCAGGTATCAGCTTTTGAAAGATGAACTGTTTCAGAAGTTGTCGGTTTCCCAGAACCCGAACCACACACGATCCTCTGTATGGGACATGATGTGTTGTTAACAAAGTGTATTTTATTTTAAGATAACACATCATGTTTAGAAGGCACTGACTCCTATGGTTTCTGGGGTGGGGGTCTCTACAGTTGGTATCAGAGGCTCGGTTTGGATAACTCTGGAAAGCCAGAAACTAAAACAAAATATATATATATATATATGTATATGTATTTCAATTTTATTAAAAACTGGGTTTTCTTAAATTTCATATGGAAAATGAAGGCACAAATCTCTTATCTCTCCCCACAGAGGCCCTAGAGTCCTTGTGTCTTTAGCAAGCCGTGATGACTTTCTAAACTATGCCCATATCCGCATGACATGTAAACACCTATACGATGTATCCAACTCACATTGAGTGCTTAGCCTACACCAAGGGTTGGGATTGGATTACCTCTTTATGATGATGACCCAATTTCCCTCCTATGCACGTCGGGGAAGGTACTATGAGTGACTTTTCCGGATTTTCACGGCGGGTGAGAGCTTTGGCACTATGCTTGATAACCCTTTTCAAGAAGCTGCTGTTGACAGAGACCTCCGAGCGGGCTACCTTTGTCAGCTTTTAAACTATGGCTTCTGGGGTCAGTTGTTGGACTCCGGAAGGTTAGAAGACGATTCCACCTGACTGTCTTGCCGACAACAAGTGTATGAAGATGTCTCTCAACTCCATACTCCTCATGCTAGACTCATAAGACGTCATAGGTGCCCACATGAATTTTTCCCTGAATGCTCGGCATGTGCTTGGTTCGAGGAGTAAGGGAGTTTTGCTTCTCTGTGTGGAGTTCGTTTAGTCAATGAGTAAGGGAAACTCAAGCACTAAGAATAATGAACGTATGTTTATTGAAATGTTGTCTTTCCCCTTTCCTTGTCCTTACTTTGTATCTGTCCTTGAATGATTTTTACGTAATGGAACACCTGTCTTAAAACTTTCAGATGGAAGGACAAACCCTCCTGTTATCTCTTCCCACTGAGGTTTTGGAAATCATTGCGATCAAAACGTGTGAGGACGAGTATGACCCCTTCGCAAAGTTGCGAAGAACATGAAAGCAATGGTTTGAGATAACAAACGGTCCGGATATTCTCCGCACCTGCCAGGGGAATGCCTCCATCTATTACCGCATTGGCTCTGCTCAGCTAACCGGACGTGAACGACGAGGAAGTTACCACGAAGGGCTCTTTCTTTGTTTCACCCTAGGCCGAAACTTCATGGCCAGAGTGAAATTCCAGGAGGCTGTGTTAGAGGGAAATCTTTATGCAGCTTATATGCTCCAACTTCTCCGCTTTAGCCTATTTGACCATATCTATGGCTTCGATATCCTCGACCGAGACAGAATTCGGCAAGTTCTTCGTACATTGGTCTGCAAAGACATTTCAGAACTTTGTACTGTTCGAGCTTCCCTTTGGAGGCCTGAAGGCCCGGAACATAAGTGCAACCCCTCTTATCTTAGGTGTATGTGGATTAGGGAGCTGGAAGAGGTGAGCTTCGCTATGGGGATCCCTCTAAATGCACTTGTTGACCCTATTCGTTGGTGGAGGTGGTAGGAACGTTTCTGAACCTTATAGTGTTGTGAAGTAAATTGCGAGGACACAATTTTCTAAAGGGGGGGATAATGTGACGCCCCAGGTTTTGTGAACTGGTTTAAGTGAGAAGTGTTATGCCTTTAATGATGTTTCTTGTTTTTTCGTTTTTATAATAAGGAATTATAGATAAAATAAAACATGTAGAATAAGGTAAACTGAGATATATTAAAACATTACTTTGCAACGAAACCCAACTAGTTTAAAATACCATGCACAAGACCTAACACAGCCACAGCAAGACTACAAAGAACCACAACTCGAGCAATCGGATAATCCTCATCTTCAGAGTCCATCAGCGTGAAAAGTATAACAGCCAGGGCCACGACACACATGCTCAACGCCAATGGTATGAGGAGATCCATCCATCCGGTTCCAGTGTTCTGTTTTAAGAAGTACCCCACACCCCTGTATTTATATTAGTTCTTTGAGTTATGACCGTCATGATTATATCCGTTGGGTTTTCAAAAAAACGACCGTTGTGTTTCCATTAATAAAGTTTACTTTAAAAAGAGAACTCGGTTTTTATTCCCTCATAACCTTATGATATTCTTAAAACATTCTTTCATAAAAGATTCTTCGTTTTAAAATAAAGAGTATTCATAGAAGTAAATCTCCTCTTTTTACAAATTCCTGATGGATACCTAGGTAGTTGAAAACTTTGTTTTCTTTATGTGAAAAATATGTTTAGAGGGAATTTGTAATAATTATGTCTTTTGATCTCATCAACTATATAATTTTTCGGAAACTATTGGTCTTTAAAAGAATTTTATAAAACAAATAGTGGAGTATTTTAAAAATACTAATGATTATAATAGTATTATAAAAAAGGTATATCTTTTAAAAATTTATACCAAGAGTTAAAATATTTTATCTAAACTTGAAATTGGTTTTAAGATTTTGAGTTAAAACTATTTGTGTTTACTCAATTCCTAAAAATATTTTTATTTTACACTAATTTGAGCTAAGTATATAATAAAAACTAAATTTTTATAGAAATTTATGTGGGACCCAGCCAAGCCAAGGGCATCCCTTATGGGACAAGCCGCTCAAGGCCACGGCCGAGACCCCCTAGGGACCCAAGGTACCGCCATCGGGTTCCCCAGGTGCGCGTGTGCATGTAGAGAGTCAGCCAGACCAGATGCTCAGGGTGGGCCGAGCATAGGTTACCCAGGTCGCGTGTGGGCCCGTGTATAAGTCTGCGGCTCGCGCTGAGTGAGGTTGGGCCAAGACCCGCGGGGGGGACCCGTGTGTAAGGCCCCGTGTGCGTGTGTGTTCGTGCTATTTCACCCCTTCCCGAGCGGCTTGTTACTTAAACCACGCCTCAAACTCTCACCGTTTCGATGTGGGACGCACTCCGCACAACCACGACCGCCCGATCAACTTCCACGTCGATCTCAGCCGTCCAGCCTTTTTAAAACGCGCGACCCTCCCTCACACCTCTGTAGCCGCCCGATCCCTCCTGAGACATGATCCCGACCCTCGGTTTTTTTTTAAATGATCATCAGATCTTCCGCGCCCCAGCCGTTCGATCACGCCAGGAACTAATCGGCGTCGTCTATTTTTTTTTCGTGCCAAGCTCTTGGCGTCGTCCCCTACCTCACGTCGCGATCTCCAGCACTGGTTCCCGAGGACAGCACCTCCCTTTGCACTACTCCTCTGACCCTCGCACACCGCCACCTACTAGGGCCATGTAGCTCCGTCTTCTCCACACCGGGCTATTCCATGGGCCGAGCCACTTGGTTGCACAACATCCTCTACTTAAACCCTCACACCTCATGAACTCATGACGGTTCCTCCTTCTCTTTCTCACCCTCGTCCTCCCAGCAATCCTGCAAGCTTACCGCCGTTCCAGGCTTCCTCCTCAAACAAGTAAGGGTTCTGTATTTCTTGCCTTCCTTCAAGGACCCTCATTATACACATCAGATGGATACATTTTATATAGTTTATACTTGTATATATATATATGCGTAAATATATAACTCTCGGGTTCTTTTTACCTTCAACAAGAGAGACAAAAAATGTTCCTGCTTTCGCCTACCTATTTCCCGAAGATTTCATGTGAAAGAGTTCCTCAAGTTTTTGGGAGAAAACCATACCAGCATGTATGCGGTATATATATATATACATGTAGTTTATATATAATTGTATGCAAAACAAACCCTTCGGTTTGTAATATCCTCAAGGGTGTTTGTATTTACGTTATAGGAAGAGTTAAATATGACCATGTAGTGTTGCGATTCAGCTTTTACAAAAAAAGTATATGTATATATTTGGATAAACCTGATACTTATATTTCAATATATAGTATATATATATACCTTTTTGTATATACATAAATATGTGTACTCATAGACACCATCCCCTTCCGGGTTAAGGTACCCGAGATCATTCGGAGGATATGCTAAGATAATATATATATATGTTAAGGTTCTATTTGTACCTGACACTTAACATATACCTTTCATGTAAACTTTATATATATATATGTATTTCTACATGTTTATATATATTCTTCAAAACGAGACAGATATGCTTTTAGGGGATGACTGCTTATTTCAAATGATATTTGGGATGCAGTCTAGGCCATTAGCATAATTGTTTTAATATAAGTTGTTACATATTTATGTATTTATAATTTCATGAATATCAAACCCTCTTTATGACTATGTTCCTTAACTAAAAAGAATTAAAAGTCTTTTAGAATTCAAGGAATTTCACCGGCCTTATTTATTTTATTATAAAACCCCTTTTTACAATTTTGGTGAAGGTACAGATTAATCAGGTTATGTTTTACCATATTTAAGGGCTTTTATCACTGTATTTGATCGCAAGTTCTTCTTTAAGCATTATGCTTCCATTGAATTAATCATCATTTATTATCGTTTTATATGCTTTAATAATGAGCATTTGTAAAAAGAGTTTTTTATGAAAAAAAAATTGAAAATGAATGAGATATTCAAGGTGGTATGGGACATCTTGAATATACGAATGGTTTAAGTAAAGCATGAACGATGTGGCTCACATGATAATAAAGGCAAATTTAAGGGTGCGCCCTGATAGCGCTCCAATGCATTGGGTAAAGGCTTAATCTCTAGAGATTACTTTTTAGACTGATACCTTGGTGAATAACCTTGGTAATTTTTAATGATACCTTGGGGATGGACCTTGGTGAAACGAAAAGATTGTCAATATTAAATGTTGATGCCACATAATTCAAGTTATAAGTTCTTTCCAAGATAATTTTCTTTCACGACTGAGTCCTTTAATGTTTTTATAAAGTTCATATTTCCCTAGCTTTAAGTTTGAAGCATGACTGGTGTTATCACTTAATAGAATAGTAACCATCATATGAACATTTATTTGTTTCCTTGTGCGCAACTCTGATTATGCATTACTTTTAAATGTTTAAATTTATGCTTAATTAAATCACATGTAGTACTTGTGCATAACAACCATTATCACTCCTTCAAGATTGTACAAATTCGTTTCATGTTTTTCTTGAATACCTTGATTAAGCATTGTTATGTTTTGTGTGTTACAATCTTTCTTAGTGAATGTTCAAATTCTTCTAAAAGATTGTTTTCAAATGTTACATTATTTTAAATTTCTTTTTAAAACCCCCTTACTGAGTATTCCAATGCTCACCCTACGTTTTGATTTAAAAAATGTCAGGTATCAGCTTTTGAAAGATGAACTGTTTCAGAAGTTGTCGGTTTCCCAGAACTCGAACCACACACGATCCTCTGTATGGGACATGATGTGTTGCTAACAAAGTGTATTTTATTTTAAGATAACACATCATGTTTAGAAGGCACTGACTCCTATGGTTTCTGGGGTGGGGGTCTCTACAGTTGGTATCAGAGGCTCGGTTTGGATAACTCTGGAAAGCCATAAACTAAAACAAAAAAATATATATATATATATATGTATATGTATTTCAATTTTATTAAAAACTGGGTTTTCTTAAATTTCATATGGAAAACGAAGGCACAAATCTCTTATCTCTCCCCACAGAGGCCCTAGAGTCCTTGTGTCTTTAGCAAGCCGTGATGACTTTCTAAACTATGCCCATATCTGCATGACATGTAAACACCTCTACGATGTATCCAACTCACATTGAGTGCTTAGCCTACACCAAGGGTTGGGATTGGATTACCTCTTTATGATGATGACCCAATTTCCCTCCTATGCACGTCGGGGAAGGTACCATGAGGGACTTTTCCGGATTTTCACGGCGGGTGAGAGCTTTGGCACTATGCTTGATAACCCTTCTCAAGAAGCTGCTGTTGACAGAGACCTCCGAGCGGGCTACCTTTGTCAGATTTTAAACTATGGCTTCTGGGGTCAATTGTTGGACTTCGGAAGGTTAGAAGACGATTCCACCCGACTTTCTTGCCGACAACAAGTGTATGAAGATGTCTCTCAACTCCATACTCCTCATGCTAGACTCATAAGACATCATAGGTGCCCACATGAGTTTTTCCCTGAATGCTCGGCCTGTGCTTGGTTCGAGGAGTTAGGGAGTTTTGCTTCTCTGTGTGGAGTTCGTTTAGTCAATGAGTAAGGGAAACTCAAGCACTAAGAATAATGAACGTATGTTTATTGAAATGTTGTCTTTCCCCTTTCCTTGTCCTTACTTTGTATCTGTCCTTGAATGATTTTTACGTAATGGAACACCTGTCTTAAAACTTTCAGATGGAAGGACAAACCCACCTGTTATCTCTTCCCACTGAGGTTTTGGAAATCATTGCGATCAAAACGTGTGAGGACGAGTATGACCCCTTCGCAAAGTTGCGAAGAATGTGCAAGCAATGGTTTGAGATAACAAACGGTCCGGATATTCTCCGCACCTTCCAGGGGAATGCCTCCATCTATTACCGCATTGGCTCTGCTCAGCTAACCGGACGTGAACGACGAGGAAGTTACCACGAAGGGCTCTTTCTTTGTTTCACCCTAGGCCGAAACTTCATGGCCAGAGTGAAATTCCAGGAGGCTGTGTTAGAGGGAAATCTTTATGCAGCTTATATGCTCCAACTTCTCCGCTTTAGCCTGTTTGACCATATCTATGGCTTCGATATCCTCGACCGAGACATAATTCGGCAAGTTCTTCGTACATTGGTCTGCAAAGACATTTCAGAACTTTGTACTGTTCGAGCTTCCCTTTGGAGGCCTGAAGGCCCGGAACATAAGTGAAACCCCTCCTGTATTAGGTGTATGTCGATTAGGGAGCTGGAAGAGGTGAGATTCGCTATAGGGATCCCTCTAAATGCACTTGTTGACCCTATTCGTTGGTGGAGGTGGTAGGAACGTTTCTGAACCTTGTAGTGTTGTGAAGTAAATTGCGAGGACACAATTTTCTAAAGGGGGGGATAATGTGACGCCCCAGGTTTTGTGAACTCGTTTAAGTAAGAAGTGTTATGCCTTTAATGATGTTTCTTGTTTTTTTGTTTTTCTAATAAGGAATTATAGATAAAATAAAACATGTAGAATAAGGTAAACTGAGATATATTAAAACATTACTTTGCAACGAAACCCAACTAGTTTAAAATACCATGCACAAGACCTAACACAGCCACATCAAGACTACAAAGAACCACAACTCGAGAAATCGGATAGTCCTCATCTTCAGAGTCCATCAGCGTGAAAAGTATAACAGCCAGGGCCATGACACACATGCTCAACGCCAATGGTATGAGGAGATCCATCCTTCCGGTTCCAGTGTTCTGTTTTAAGAAGTACCCCACACCCCTGTATTTATATTAGTTATTTGAGTTATGACCGTTATGATTATATCCGTTGGGTTTTCAAAAAAACGATCGTTGTGTTTCCATTAATAAAGTTTACTTTAAAAAGAGAACTCGTTTTTTATTCCCTCATAACCTTATGATATTCTTAAAACATTCTTTCATAAAAGATTCTTCGTTTTAAAATAAAGAGTATTCATAGAAGTAAATCTCCTCTTTTTACAAAATCCTGATGGATACCTAGGTAGTTGAAAACTTGGTTTTCTTTTTGTGAAAAATATGTTTAGAGGGAATTCGTAATAATTATGTCTTTTGGTCTCATCAACTATATAATTTTTCGGAAACTATTGGTCTTTAAAAGAATTTTATAAAACAAATAGTGGAGTATTTTAAAAATACTAATGATTATAATAGTATTATACAAAAGGTATATCTTTTAAAAATTTATACCAGGAGTTAAAATATTTTATCTAAACTTGAAATTGGTTTTAAGATTTTGAGTTAAAACTATTTGTGTTTACTCAATTCCTAAAAATATTTATATTTCACACTAATTTGAGCTAAGTATATAATAAAAACTAAATTTTTTTAGAAATTTATGTGGGACCCATCCAAGCCAAGGGCATCCCTTATGGGACAAGCCCCTCAAGGCCACGGCCGAGACCCCCTAGGGACCCAAGGTACCGCCATCGGGTTCCCCAGGTACGCGTGTGCATGTAGAGAGTCAGCCAGACCAGAGGCTCAGGGTGGGCCGAGCATAGGTTACCCAGGTCACGTGTGGGCCCGTGTATAAGTCTGCGGCTCGCGCTGCGTGAGGTTGGGCCAAGACCCGCGGGGGGGACCCGTGTGTAAGGCCCCGTGTGCGTGTGTGTTCGTGCTATTTCACCCCTTACCGAGCGGCTTGTTACTTAAACCTCACCTCAAACTCTCACCGTTTCGATGTGGGACGCACTCCGCACAACCACGACCGCCCGATCAACTTCCACGTCGATCTCAGCCGTCCAGCCTTTTTAAAACGCGCGACCCTCCCTCACACCTCTGTAGCCGCCCGATCCCTCCTGAGACATGATCATGACCCTCAGTTTTTTTTAAATGATCATCACATATTCCGCGCCCCAGCCGTTCGATCACGCCAGGAACTAATCGGCGTCGTCCGTTTTTTTTTCGTGCCAAGCTCTTGGCATCGTCCCCTACCTCACGTCGCGATCTCCAGCACTGGTTCCCGAGGACAGCACCTCCCTTTGCACTACTCCTCTGACCCTCGCACGCCGCCACCTACTAGGGCCATGTAGCTCCGTCTTCTCCACACCGGGCTATTCCATGGGCCGAGCCACTTGGTTACACAACATCCTCTACTTAAACCCTCACACCTCATGAACTCATGACGTTTCCTCCTTCTCTTTCTCACCCTCGTCCTCCCAGAAATCCTGCAAGCTTACCGTCGGTCCAGGCTTCCTCCTCAAACAAGTAAGGGTTCTGAATTTCTTTACTTCCTTCAAGGACCCTCATTATACACATCAGATGGATACATTTTATATAGTTTATACTTGTATATATATATATATATATGCGTAAATATATAACCCTCGGGTTCTTTTTACCTTCAACAAGAGACACAAAAAATGTTTCTGCTTTCGCCTACCTATTTCCCGAAGATTTCATGTGAAAGAGTTCCTCAAGTTTTTGGGAGAAAACCATACCAGCATGTATGCGGTATATATATATATACATGTAGTTTATGTATAATTGTATGCAAAACAAACCCTTCGGTTTGTAATATCCTCAAGGGTGTTTGTATTTACATTATAGGAAGAGTTAAATATGACCATGTTGTGTTGTGATTCAGCTTTTACAAAAAAAGTATATGTATATATTTGGATAAACCCGATACTTATATTTCAATATATAGTATATATATATACCTTTTTGTATATACATAAATATGTGTACTCATAGACACCATCCCCTTTCGGGTTAAGGTACTCGAGATCATTCGGAGGATATGCTAAGATAATATATATATATGTTAAGGATCTATTTGTACCTGACACTTAACATATACCTTTCATGTAAACTTTATATATATATGTATTTCTACATGTTTATATATATTCTTCATAACGAGACAGATATGCTTTTAGGGGATGACTGCTTATTTCAAATGATATTTGGGATGCAGTCTAGGCCATTAGCATAATTGTTTTAATCTAAGTTGTTACATATTTATGTATTTATAATTTCATGAATATCAAACCCTCTTTATGACTATGTTCCTTAACTAAAAAGAATTAAAAGTCTTTTAGAATTCAATGAATTTCACCGGCCTTATTTATTTTAGTATAAAACCACTTTTTACAATTTTGGTGAAGGTACAGATTAATCAGGTTATGTTTTACCATATTTAGGGGCTTTTATCACCGTATTTGATCGCAAGTTCTTCTTTAAGAATTAAGCTTCCATTGAATTAATCATCATTTATTATCGTTTTATATGCTTTAATAATGAGCATTTGTAAAAAGAGTTTTTTCTGAAAAAAAATTGAAAATGAATGAGATATTTAAGGTGGTATGGGACATCTTGAATATACGAATGGTTTAAGTAAAGCATGAACGATGTGGCTCACATGATGATAAAGGCAAATTTAAGGGTGCGCCCTGATAGCGCTCCAATGCATTGGGTAAAGGCTTAATCTCTGGAGATGACTTTTTAGACTGATACCTTGGTGAATAACCTTGGTAATTTTTAATGATTCCTTGGGGATGGACCTTGGTGAAACGAAACGATTGTCAATATTAAATGTTGATGCCACATAATTCAAGTTATAAGTTCTTTCCAAGATAATTTTCTTTCACGACTGATGCCTTTAAAGTTTTTATAAAGTTCATATTTCCCTAGCTTTAAGTTTGAAGCATGACTGGTGTTATCACTTAATAGAATAGTAACCATCATATGAACATTTAGTTGTTTCCTTGTGCGCAACTCTGATTATGCATTACTTTTAACTATTTAAATTTATGCTTAATTGAATCACATGTAGTACTTGTGCATAACAACCATTATCACTCCTTCAAGATTGGACATATTCGTTTCATGTTTTTCTTGAAAACCTTGATTAAGCATTGTTATGTTTGGTGTGTTACAATATTTCTTAGTGAATGTTCAAATTATTCTAAAAGAATGTTTTCAAATGTCACAGTATTTTAAATTTCTTTTTAAAACCCCCTTACTGAGTATTTCAATGCTCACCCTACGTTTTGATTTAAAAAAATTCAGGTATCAGCTTTTGAAAGATGAACTATCTCAGAAGTTGTCGGTTTCCTAGAACCCAAACCGCACACGATCCTCTGTATGGTACATGATGTGTTGTTAACAAAGTGTATTTTATTTTAAGATAACACATCATGTTCAGAAGGCACCGAGTCCTATGGTTTCTGGGGTCAGGCTATCTACAGTTGGTATCAGAGGATCAGTTTGGATAACTCTGGAAAGCCAGAAACTGAAACAAAAAATATATAAATATATGTATATGTATTTCAATTTTATTAAAAACTGGGTTTTCTTAAATTTCAGATGGAAAACGAAGGCACAAATCTCTTATCTCTCCCCACAGAGGCCCTATAGTCCTTGTGTCTTTAGCAAGCCGTGATGACTTTCTAAACTATGCCCATATCCGCATGACATGTAAACACCTATACGATGTATCAAACTCACCTCGAGTGCTTAGCCTACACCAAGGGTTGGGATTGGATTACCTCTTTATGATGATGACCCAATTTCCCTCCTATGCATGTCGGGGAATGTACCATGAGGGACTTTTCTGGATTTTCACGGTGGGTGAGAGCTTTGGCACTATGCTTGATAACCCTTTTCAAGAAGCTGCTTTTGACAGAGACCTCCGAGCGGGCTACCTTTGTCAGATTTTAAACTATGGCTTCTGGGGTCAGTTTTTGGACTTCAGGAGGTTAGAAGACGAGTCCACCCGACTTTATTGCCGACAACAAGTGTATGAAGATGTCTCTCAACTTCATACTCCTCATGCTAGACTGATAAGACGTCATAGGTTCCCTCATGAGTTTTTCCCTGAATGCTCGGCCTGTGTTTGGTTCGAGGAGTTAGGGAGTTTTTCTTCTCTGTGTGGAGTTCGTTTAGTCAATGAGTAAGGGAAACTCAAGCACTAAGAATAATAAATGTATGTTTATTGAAATGTTGTCTTTCCCTTTTCCTTGTCCTTACTTTGTATCTGTCCTTGAATGATTTTCAAGTAATGGAACTCCTGTCTTAAAACTTTCAGATGGAAGGACAAACCCACCTGTTATCTCTTCCCACTAAGATTTTGGAAATAATTGCGATCAAAACGTGTGAGGACGCGTATGACCCCTTCGCAAATTTGTGAAGAACGTGCAAGCAATGGTTTGAGATAACAAACAGTCCGGATATTCTTTGCCCCTGCCATGGGAATGCCTCCATCTATTACCGCATTGTCTCTGATCAGCTAGCCGGACGTGAACGACGAGGAAGTTACCACGAAGGGCTCTTTCTTTGTTTCACCCTAGGCCGAAACTTCACGGCCAGAGTGAAATTCCAGGAGGCTGCGTTAGAGGGAAATCTTTATGCAGCTTATATGCTCCAACTTCTCAGCTTTAGCCTGTTTGACCAT
This sequence comes from Viscum album, assembly GCA_963277665.1. Lineage (NCBI taxonomy): Eukaryota > Viridiplantae > Streptophyta > Magnoliopsida > Santalales > Viscaceae > Viscum > Viscum album. Next base: position 446,008,696 of record OY728138.1, read on the forward strand.
ACCTATGGCTTCGATATCCTCGACGGAGACATAATTCGGCAAGTTCTTCGTACATTGGTCTGCAAAGACATTTCAGAACTTTGTACTGTTCGAGCTTCCCTTTGGAGGCCTGAAGGCCCGGAACATAAGCGCAACCCCTCCTGTCTTAGGTGTATGTGGATTAGGGAGCTGGAAGAGGTGATCTTCGCTACGGGGATCCCTCTAAATGCACCTGTTGACCCTATTTGTTGGTGGAGGTGGTAGGAACGTTTCTGAACCTTGTAGTGTTGTGAAGAAAATTGCGAGGACACAATTTTCTAAAGGGGGGGATAATGTGATGCCCCAGGTTTTATCAACTGGTTTAAGTAAGAAGTGTTATGCCTTTAATGATGTCTCCTGTTTTTTCCTTTTGCTAATAAGGAATTAGAGATAAAATAAAACATGGAGAATAAGGTAAACTGAGATATATTAAAACATTACTTTGCAACGAGACCCAACTAGTTGAAAATACCATGCACAAGACCTAACACAGCCACAGCAAGACTACAAAGAACCACAACTCGAGCAATCGGATAATCCTCATATTTAGAGTCCATCAGCGTGAAAAGTATAACAGCCAGGGCCACGGCACACATGCTCAACGCCAAGGGTATGAGGAGAGCCATCCTTCCGGTTCCAGTGTTCTGTTTTAAGAAGTACCCCACACCCCTGTATTTATATTAGTTCTTTGAGTTATGACCGTTATGATTATATCCATTGGGTTTTCAAAAAAACGACCGTTATGTTTCCATTAATAAAGTTTACTTTAAAAAGATAACTCGGTTTTTATTCCCTCATAACCTTATGATATTCTTAAAACATTCTTTCATAAAAGATTCTTCATTTTAAAATAAAGAGTATTCATAGAAGTAAATCGCCTCTTTTTACAAAATCCTGATGGACACCTAGGTAGTTGAAAACTTGGTTTTCTTTTTGTGAAAAATATGTTTAGAGGGCATTTGTAATAATTATGTCTTTTGATCTCATTGACTATGTAATTTTTGGGAAACTATTGGTCTTTAAAAGAATTTTATAAAACAAATAGTGGAGTATTTTAAAAATACTAATGATTATAATAGTATTATACAAAAGGTATATCTTTTAAAAATTTATACCAAGAGTTAAAATATTTTATCTAAACTTGAAATTGGTTTTAAGATTTTAGGTTAAAACTATTTGTGTTTACTCAATTCCAAAAAATATTTTTATTTCACCCTAATTTGAGCTAAGTATATAATAAAAACTAAATTTTTATAAAAATTTATGTGGGACCCGGCCAAGCCTAGGGCATCCCTTATGGGACAAGCCCCTCAAGGCCACGGCTGAGACCCCCTAGGGACCCAAGGTACCGCCATTGGGTTCCCCAAGTGCGCGTGCGCATGTAGAGAGTCAGCCAGACCAGAGGCTCGGGGTGGGCCGAGCATAGGTTACCCAGGTCGCGTGCGGGCCCATGTATAAGGCTGCGGCTCGCGCTGCGTGAGGTTGGGCCAAGGCCCGCGGGGGGGACCTGTGTGTAAGGCCCCATGTGCGTGTGTGTTCGTGCTATTTCACCCCTTCCCGAGCGGCTTGTTACATAAACCTCTCCTCAAACTCTCACTGTTTCGATGTGGGGCGCACTCCGCGCAACCAGGACCGCCCGATCAACTTCCACGTCGATTTCAGTTTTCCAGCATTTTTAAAACGCGTGACCCTCCCTCACGCCTCCGTAGCCGCCCGATCCCTCCTGAGACATGATCCCGACCCTCATTTTTTTTAAAAAAAATGATCATCACATCTTCCGCGCCCCAGCCGTTCGATCACGCCAGGAACTAATCGACGCTGTCCGTTTTTTTTTTCGCGCCAAGCTCTCCACGTCGTCCCCTACCTCACGTCGCGATCTCCAGCACTAGTTCCCGAGGACACCACCCCCCTTTGCACTGCTCCTCTGACCCTCGCACACCGCCACCTACTAGGTCCCTGTAGCTCCGTCTTCTCCACACTGGGCTATTCCCTGGGCCGAGCCACTTGGTTGCACAACATCCTCTACTTAAACCCTCACAACTCATGAACTCACGACGGTTCCTCCTTCTCTTTCTCACCCTCGACCTCCCAGCAATCCTGCAAGCTTACCGCCGTTCCAGGCTTCCTCCTCAAACAGGTAAGGGTTCTGCATTTCTTGCCTTCCTTCAAGGACCCTCATTATATACATCAGATGGATACATTTTATATATTTTATACTTGTATATATATATGCGTAAATATATAACCCTCGGGTTCTTTTTACCTTCAACAAGAGAGAAAAAAAATGTTTCTGCTTTCGCCTACCTATTTGTCGAAGATTGCATGTGAAAGAGTTCCTCACGTTTTTGGGAGAAAACCATACCAGCATGTATGCGGTATATATATATATACATGTAGTTTATGTATAATTGTATGCAAAACAAACCCTTCGGTTTGTTAAACCCTCAAGGGTGTTTGTATTTACGTTATAGGAAGAGTTAAATATAACCATGTTGTGTTGTGATTCAGCTTTTACAAAAAAAGTATATGTATATATTTGGATAAACCCGATACTTATATTTCAATATATAGTATATATATATATACCTTTTTGTATATACATAAATATGTGTACTCATAGACACCAACCCCTTTCGGGTTAAGGTACCCGAGATCATTCGGAGGATATGCTAAGATAATATATATATGTTAAGGTTGTATTTGTACCCGACACTTAACATATACCTTTCATGTAAACTTTATATATATATATGTATTTCTACATGTTTAAATATATTCTTCAAAATGAGACAGATATTCTTTTAGGGGATGAATGCTTATTTTCAAATGATATTTGGGATGCAGTCTAGGCCATTAGCATAATTGTTTTAATCTAAGTTGTTACATATTTATGTATTTATAATTTCATGAATATCAAACCCTCTTTATGACTATTATCCTTAAATAAAAATAATCAAAAGTCTTTTAGAATTCAATGAATTTCACCGGCCTTATTTATTTTAGTATAAAACCCCTTTTTACAATTTTGGTGAATGTACAGATTAATCAGGTTATGTTTTACCATATTTAGGGGCTTTTATCACCGTATTTGATCGCAAGTTCTTATTTAAGCATTAAGCTTCCATTGAATTAATCATCATTTTTTATCGTTTTATATGATTTAATAATGAGCTTTTGTAAAAAGAGTGTTTTATGAAAAAAAAAATGAAAATAAATGAGATATTCAAGGTGGTATGGGACATCTTGAATATACGAATGGTTTAAGTAAAGCATGAATGATGTGGCTCACATGATAATAATGGAAAATTTAAGGGTGCGCCCTGATAGCGCTCCAATGCATTTGGTAAAGGATTAATCTCTAGAGATAACTTTTTAGACTGATACCTTGGTGAATAGACTTGGTAATTTTTAACGACACCTTGGGGATGGACCTTGGTGAAACGAAACGATTGTCAATATTAAATTTTGATGCCACATAATTCAAGTTATAAGTTCTTCCCAAGATAATGTTCTTTCACGACTGATGCCTTTAAAGTTTTTATAAAGTTCATATTTCCCTAGCTTTAAGTTTGAAGCATGACTGGTGTTATCACTTAATAGAATAGTAACCAGCATATGAACATTTAGTTGTTTCCTTATGCGCAACTCTGATTATGCATTACTTTTAACTATTTAAATTTATGCTTAATTAAATCACATGTAGTACTTGTTCATAACAACCATTATCACTCCTTCAAGATTGGACATATTCGTTTCATGTTTTTCTTGAAAACCTTGATTAAGCATTGTTATGTTTTCTGTGTTACAATCTTTCTTAGTGAATGTTCAAATTCTTCTAAAAGAATGTTTTCAAATGTTACAATATTTTAAATTTATTTTTAAAACCCCCCTAATGAGTATATCAATGCTCACCCTACGTTTTGATTTAAAAAATTTCAGGTATCAGCTTTTGAAAGATGAACTGTTTCAGAAGTTGTCGGTTTCCCAGAACCCGAACGGCACACGATCCTCTGTATGGGACATGATGTGTTGTTAACAAAGTGTATTTTATTTTAAGATAACACATCATGTTTAGAAGGCACTGAATCCTATGGTTTCTAGGGTCGGGGTCTCTACAATCAGTCTTCTGATTTTACATGATGATATCCCACTAGTGTTTCTCTGGTCCCCATAACAAATACTATTTCAACACGACTCACTTCTTCGTTGGAGTCTCTAAGTGATCCAAAATCATTTATATGGACTCTTTCCAAAACTCTATTGCTTTGGGTACACCCTCTCCAAAAAATGTCATAGGGTGGTGAAACTAAAACTCCCTGGTTAGATCAAACATACCCGGAGTGACCTACCCTGGGTCTCATTCCATCACTTGTATAATATGAGAAATGTTATCCTAGAACTTATCGTATCCTCTATCCCACTGAACCACTAGATCATCTTTCCCCATATATGGAAGATAATTCTCATTGATATCCTCTTGGATCCCAACTGGTTTACATCTCTATGGAGGAATTTCTCTCCAATGATATACATGATTCTTAGAACAAATAACACAAATATTACAAAAGATTCACATAAGAAGGATCTCCACTAGAAACAAACAAACCATTTCTCATACACTACCCCAATAGATATCATCACCCTTAGAACACTACTCTCTACTATCCCTACCACGATTCTGGTTAAATGGGGTTAAATAGAATACATTGCACTAATCTCTCATTTGAAACATATTTAAGACCATTTCCACAGTCACAACATAAATCCTTCATATTAACTCCATTTCCAATTTCACAACTTGCTACTACCAACAATATAACTCATTTATAACCATTAATTAAGCATAATTCTTTAAGAATTATCTAACATTATTTTTATTTTACCCACTTGAATCATTGTTATGAGAAAAAAATTCATTAAATTTCTCAAGAATGTAAAATTCATTCCACATTTACCATCCCACACACCCATCTCATGTGGGCCTATCAGGATGCTTTCCACCTATCTACCTATGTGCCTATAATGATGAATTATTCCTCATCCTCATGATACTTTATCCATGTGAAAAATATTGCTAAGAAATCACATCACACAATAAGTGCATCACCAAATGGTGAAATATCATTCAACTGTAATGACAGGAAATAAGAAAAAAAATTCCCACCCTACATACTTAGTTTCTTCCTCATACATGGTTTAGGCACTCCCATGAATAAGCTCATTTACAAGACCTGAAACATCTTATTATCTCATCTACCATCCCAAATAATAAGACCAAATAAAAGAACCTCTCTAATACCACTTTTTAACGTCCTTAACACAGGATCCACTTGGTGGTTCCTTAATTTGAGTCACCACATAATGTTAATCATGCCTCCCCATATGCCATAGGTTCCCGAATAGTAGTGAGGGTCTGATAAATCACCAGGGGATAATATACCCTCTTTCCTAGAGTAATCCAAAACAGATAACATATGAAATAAAAGAAATAGTATGTAATAAACTAGAAAAATTCATTACTAACCATTTACCAAATAGGTTATAATCACAACCAAACCAAAACTATACCAGGTAAATGATGAATTTTCCAAAAGTGAAGAAAATCCAAAATAAAGACAAACAACTGAATCCGCAAATTGGGTCCTGACTCCAAGTCTAGATCCTCATCCATTCTCATCTTGAGGACAACTCAACTCCCTATCACAAGGCCTTTGCCCTTATCCAAACCTATAAAAATGATGTCTACTTATGTACTCAATATTGGTTGAGATGGGTGTGAGTATAACATAGTAGGTCACCACCAACGATGTCTACAAAATATCCAGTCTAAACAGATTGAGCATAAAAGTATGTAATAACTAAAAAGTAAACCAAAATACAACTTGGGTGTCATTAGGTAGAAATTTTCAATTAAAACATTTCCCCCATTATTTCCATTTTAATCACTTATACCATCTTCTTTACTAGTTTATTTCCATACACTCTTCAATCACAATTCATAATTCGCTTAGCATTACACTTTATCACATCTAACTCATTTCATATTAATCCAAAAAATACCTTTTACCATTAACAATGTCACATACATAGATTATTTTAAATGTATTTTTATTTTAATTTCCATTAATTCTTTGTTTTGGGGGGTTTCCAAAGTTTTTATGGAGAATAGGTGAGTTTTCATGAATTGGGCCAAACCGTGAGCCCAATTCCAGATTTAAAAATAAAATTTGTTTCTTTTATAAATTATTCATTTTTTTATATTTTTCACTAATTCCAATTCCTAATTGACCTTCCCTAACCTATTAACACCACCAAGGTGATTTGGAGCTTTTAGAAATCCATAACCAGGGGTTATTTGGGTTTTTGTCTAAGGGGTTGGGCCTGCCCGAAATCCCAATTCCTGTTTTAAAAATAAAATTTGATTTTGTTATAACTTATTCAATATTTGGGATTTTTCGGTGATTCCAAGTCTCACTCAAGCCCAAGTAACCCAGTCGCGCGTCTGAACTCTCTCCCACCCATTTGGAGCTCTGTAGAATCGAGATTGTGTGCCGATCTTCATAGGGTTCCTCAAATCGCCCAGATTTGAAGAGGTAAAGTATTTCTTTCTTAAATCTCTCAATTCTCAGTCTTTTTACTCCATTCCAGTTCCTAAATGAGATTATACATCTTGTTAGAACGTACCCTAAATTTGGGCTCTTTTAAATTTCAGATACTGGAGTTTTGGAGTGATTACTTCAAGATACTTCAAGTAAATGAGCCCTTTTCTTTCCTCTTTCAAATTACTTTGGGTTTAACTCATTGTTATTAGGGTTTCATCGGTTATAATTGAGTTTAATAATGTCCAGAAACTAGGATTTCGAACCTAGGGTTTAACTTTGGGATTTCTTGGCCAATTTGTGTGGTTTTAGGTTTGATCTAGTTCTCTCTTGGTGCGGCGGAGGTGCGATTTGATTTCGCATGGAGATTCAAGGGGTTTTGTTAATTTGGTAGGTGATTCCATTGTGTATGAAATCTTTGTGAATTGGCTACTGTTTTTATGGTATTTTCATGCTTATTAAATTTTATTATTTCTGAAAAATATAGTTTTAGTGGTGTTTGTATTTAAAATGAATCCTAAAGGCCAATTTCATGTGAAATTGAGGGTTTTTCATAGAAACGTATTATTAGTTTAATTGGGTCTACCCTATAATTAACTAGTTGATTTTATTTAAGTATAATAGAGATAAAAATACTGTTTTTAATGATTTTCCCTTGTGTTTGTTGCTGAAAAATCTGGTTTTAATGGTGTTTGTGAACCACATGAAATTCTAAGAGTTGTGTTGTGTAAAAAATGGAGACTTTGCAATGATGTCGTTTCTTGAACCATATAGGGTTGCCCTAAAAATGATTTTGTGTTTTCACTGAAATGTATTGGGATCTCCTTTATGTTTTGGAAACTTAAATATATGCACATAGTATGCAAGTGAGGTTTATAAGGTGTTTTGTGTCCGAAACACTATGAGATTTTGAGGAATTGTTTAATGAAAAATCTATGTGTTTTGTTGCGTGTTTTAAGTGGTATAAAATGTGATAGCTACTGTATTGGTTGTGATTGACCAGTAATGGTGTTTTATGTTAAAATTTATTTATGTTGCATGCTGAAATTGATTGAGCACAAAAGGGGAAGCCCGGGTACGTAGGTGGGGCGGATTTGTACTAGTACGGCTAGTGGACCGGATGGGTTTTGTCCCTGTTTCACTTAGCATTTGGATAACGACAACTCTAACTAAACTATGTGGATGATTATTGGGGACCACTAGGTTATGGGTGTGTTCCCTACTAGTGGCTCGTGCACGAGAAAGAATTTGCTATGGTTACTTTACATCGAGGTACGAGGTACATAGGGCCCAAGACAACCTAGTGCCTAGGGGTGTTCCCAATGTTGTTGCTCATTGGATTTGTAGTATCTACCCATGTCTTAGGGTGTGATTGGAAGTAAATTACAGTATCTAACATTTCTATTTTAATGTGTTAATATTCTGAAAATTTTGGATTGAAAACTATTTTCAATTAGAGGTTTCATTTCTTGAAATTTGAACACTACTTTTCCTTGCGTTTGAAAACTGCTTGCTTTTTCACATTGTATTTCTTACTCTTTGGAATCATTGGGTGGTATCCTACTGGGCTTAGGCTCACACCCTACTTACACCTCTTGGGTGTAAGTAGACTTGGTTATGTTTGATTCAGGTAAAGTAAAGGCTAAGGGTGATGGCGGTTCACGGTGTTAGTTCTCATTCTTGGTGCGGAGTTGTGGAGATAGCTTGGGGGCGATGACCCCTAGTCGTGTGGAGTCCTTGGGGCTGTCTTGATGCTATAATTATTTTTATTTGGACCACTTGTATTGTCTTTAAACCAATGTACTCAGTTCTGGTTTTTTTTTTTACTTAAGTCTTGTTTGGCTCAAAAATTTCAGATTTATATTATGGATTGTTTTTAATGTTTTATGCTTTCATACTCGGGTAAATCGTTCCCAAACCTATATTAATGATACCCGGGCACTTGTGCCAGCCCGTGGGGATAGGGAACGCCCTTCGGGTCATGTCACGGGCTGGGTTTGGTGCCGGTTTTGGCGGTGACCAGATTCGGTTCGTGACAAAATGGTATCAGAGGAGGTTCGCTCCATGGGTCATGTTATTTGGGGAAGAGTCAGCATAGTCTGGAGATAGGATTTTTGGGACTTGAAATTCCAGTCATGGGTAGTGTGCCTGGCCAGCACACCTCATGAAGGGATTCAAGTCACCATGGTATGTATGGATTCATTTGAGTGCTTTGGTTTTCTTGGTTTAATGATGACTATGGGAAATGAAAAGAGAGTTGGGAGAATAATCTCAGTGAGCTCGCAGGGCCTGGCAAGCCATGTGGAGCCATGGATATTTCCCTATAATACTCTCTGTGAAGGCGAAGTGATTGGAATATGGCTGCCAACCATATGTCCAAGTCACCCACCGAAACTAGTTTCCTCTTGCATTGTTTTGTACTTTAGTTTTGAAATCTTAGCACTTTTGTTTTAAGGTGACTTGGTTTTAAGAAGCGTAAAGTTTTTATGAAATGATTTTCAAATAAAGAGGGAATGGTTTGGTTTATGAAATGGTGGAACTGAATTTTCACAATTTTTTTTTGAAATGTAAAATGGTGTTCTTACACCTCTTTGAAAGTAAGAACTATATTGAATTTGGTTTTGAAATGTGTTTCCAATAGAGTTTTCTAAACAATTAGAGTGTGTTTTAATGGGATGATATGTTTCGAAATTGATGTGAATAAATTGAAAGTGAGTTCTTTTCTAAATGGTTGTGTCCTTATAAAATGTTTTGTAAGTTGTGAATTGGGATTTCGATCTCATTGTTAGCAGTTTTGAGGAAAAGGTTGGGTTGGTTGACCATTTTGTTTTTGAAAAGTGGAAGGAAGTTTTGTTTTACCCTTTGGTATTTCCATGAGTGACCACATGCATGGGGTTATATGGGATGATGGATGGTTGATGGCACGACTGGATGAGTGCTGGGATGGATATGAGGAGGGTGCCCAATGTGGCACAAAAACATGCATGTGTGAGGCCCATGGGGTACCATTGGTGGATACGCTTACTGCTAAACCGTTTGTTTTCAAAGAATTGGTTTTAAAGAAAAACATGATGTCTTGATGAATAGTTTGGTATGGTTTGTATTATGGGTTTTTGAAAATGTTGATGTTGTGGGATGTTTTGAGTTCAAGAACCCCTTCTGTTTGAACTGTGTTTTGGGTTTGTGTCTGGATCTGGTTTGTGGCATGTTTTGACCAATGGACCAGCTTGGTTGGGTCCTTGGGTTCTCTCATTGGATAAGGTACGCCCCCATTAAGGGTTAATGCACAACTGAAGTGCAACCCGTTTTGTTTCGCCATTGGAAAATCCTCCAGTTGATCAATATAAATAATATTTTATCGAACATTTCTTTTATTGAGTCTACACCCATTCATTTCGCTGATTTGTGGATCCTCTTGTAGTGGGATAGTGCTTGGGGAAGGTTGAAAGAGACCTTAGTTTCTTAAGATTCCTGATTCACCAAAGGTGGGAGTGTTGTTTCGTTGTTAGTACAGATGAGTGTCCTGATGGTGTCTAAGAGGGCATCTGGGTTCTTTATAGTTTCTTTGAAGAAAGAGTTATTATTAAACAACCAATTTTGAGATTTAGGTCATGATATGATATTGTATCCACTTTTTGGACTTATCTGTTGTTTAGGGACTTTGAATATGGTCCTGTTCCATGTATTGTTTCTATCAATCGTCAGGGTCTTGTTCGGTGACGCATTGTGATGTTGTGTGCTCTTTTGACCATAAAGGTGAAGGTCACACAATCCTTTAAGGTTCTATGTTATGTTGGGATTGTTTCTCCCTTGGGAAAAACATCAAATCCTCTATCTTAGAGGAAGGTGTTTATACGTGTCTTTCCCTTCTATTGTTTCTCACCCAAAGAAACAGGGTGCGATGTGTGTGCATCTTCTGATCCCTTGTTTCAATTAAATGTCTGGTTTTGTTAAAGTGGGTTATGAAGTGTGTTATGTCTTGATGAACCCATCGGGGTATGAGGTGTAGTTGTTTGTGGAACCGAAAGAAGAAGTTCCACATAGGGGTTTCAATAGCCTAACTGCGTGGCCGAAGATGCTTCAATATTTTGAGCTCCAGCCATAGGTCCCGGAGAGAAGCTGGCGCGTAGTCAGGGGAAACACCAGTGTCGTTTAAACACTTATACAAAGTCCTATCCTCAGTATGAAATATAGGAACAGTTTAAACCTATGGTTTCATCATCTTCCTTCTGTTGTTCTCGTTCGGTGGAAATAGGTAGAGGGCCTTGTACCCATGTCATCGCCTAATGTTTTTCCCTCCCACGTTGATTTCCATTGAGTCATTGGAGAATGATTAGAAATTTGGCTAGAAAGTTTGTGCACACATTTTGTGCATGATTAGTAGTGTCAGTGTGCTAGGAAGCCATGTTCAAATAATGATCAGCATAGTTAGTGCATGGTTTCCCAAACCGTGCGGTCTGACCCTACACCCTTTCCAAATCTTAAAAAAAAATTGGGTCTTTTTGTGTCGGCCCATGCTGGTCAGTTAAGATGGTTGGTTCTTGTGGTGGGAAGACCAACTGTGGGTATCATGTATATTATTTTGTAAATTTCTAATTTATGTATACCCCTTGTACTAGGGAGTCTATTTGGGCCTCCCCCTATTAGTGTCTTGATTCTGTCTCGAAAAAAAAATTAAGTTGTCTCTTATGGTGGGGAGCCCATTTGTGTCTCTTCATACGAGTAACTCATATTTTTCCTTGGTTTTGTATGGGAAGTAGGTGTTATCATTTGGAGATATATAACTACCTACATCTTTCTTTGGTAAAAATTGATATTGGAGAGTGACCAATGTTTTAGTTATAGTAGGGCAAGTGTAACCTTGTTCGATGTTGTTGTTTATTTGGGTAAATTGATTGAGTATTGTTCTGATTGTGTTTGAGGAGTTTTCATTTGGGATAAAGCATGAATGTGCTTAATAATTTCAGAAAAGTGGTGTATGTTTTGTCTGTGAGAGTATTCCTTCCTTCATTGATCACTGGAGGTGTTATGGCCTTTGGGGGAGAAACCTGGCAAGAGAGTACCTCTTGGTTTCTCAGTTGAGTTTGGTTGTTGCTTTGGCCTTACTGTGACTTTCCGGGGCGGAAAGTTTTCATGGTGGGGAGAATTGTCACATACATAGATTATTTTAAATGTATTTTTATTTTAATTTCCATTAATTCTTTGTTTTGGGGGGTTTCCAAAGTTTTTATGGAGAATAGGTGAGTTTTCATGAATTGGGCCAAACCGTGAGCCCAATTCCAGATTTAAAAATAAAATTTGTTTCTTTTATAAATTATTCATTTTTTTATATTTTTCACTAATTCCAATTCCTAATTGACCTTCCCTAACCTATTAACACCACCAAGGTGATTTGGAGCTTTTAGAAATCCATAACCAGGGGTTATTTGGGTTTTTGTCTAAGGGGTTGGGCCTGCCCGAAAGCCCAATTCCTGTTTTAAAAATAAAATTTGATTTTGTTATAACTTATTCAATATTTGGGATTTTTCGGTGATTCCAAGTCTCACTCAAGCCCAAGTAACCCAGCCGCGCGTCTGAACTCTCTCCCACCCATTTGGAGCTCTGTAGAATCGAGATTGTGTGCCGATCTTCATAGGGTTCCTCAAATCGCCCAGATTTGAAGAGGTAAAGTATTTCTTTCTTAAATCTCTCAATTCTCAGTCTTTTTACTCCATTCCAGTTCCTAAATGAGATTATACATCTTGTTAGAACGTACCCTAAATTTGGGCTCTTTTAAATTTCAGATACTGGAGTTTTGGAGTGATTACTTCAAGATACTTCAAGTAAATGAGCCCTTTTCTTTCCTCTTTCAAATTACTTTGGGTTTAACTCATTGTTATTAGGGTTTCATCGGTTATAATTGAGTTTAATAATGTCCAGAAACTAGGATTTCGAACCTAGGGTTTAACTTTGGGATTTCTTGGCCAATTTGTGTGGTTTTAGGTTTGATCTAGTTCTCTCTTGGTGCGGCGGAGGTGCGATTTGATTTCGCATGGAGATTCAAGGGGTTTTGTTAATTTGGTAGGTGATTCCATTGTGTATGAAATCTTTGTGAATTGGCTACTGTTTTTATGGTATTTTCATGCTTATTAAATTTTATTATTTCTGAAAAATATAGTTTTAGTGGTGTTTGTATTTAAAATGAATCCTAAAGGCCAATTTCATGTGAAATTGAGGGTTTTTCATAGAAACGTATTATTAGTTTAATTGGGTCTACCCTATAATTAACTAGTTGATTTTATTTAAGTATAATAGAGATAAAAATACTGTTTTTAATGATTTTCCCTTGTGTTTGTTGCTGAAAAATCTGGTTTTAATGGTGTTTGTGAACCACATGAAATTCTAAGAGTTGTGTTGTGTAAAAAATGGAGACTTTGCAATGATGTCGTTTCTTGAACCATATAGGGTTGCCCTAAAAATGATTTTGTGTTTTCACTGAAATGTATTGGGATCTCCTTTATGTTTTGGAAACTTAAATATATGCACATAGTATGCAAGTGAGGTTTATAAGGTGTTTTGTGTCCGAAACACTATGAGATTTTGAGGAATTGTTTAATGAAAAATCTATGTGTTTTGTTGCGTGTTTTAAGTGGTATAAAATGTGATAGCTACTGTATTGGTTGTGATTGACCAGTAATGGTGTTTTATGTTAAAATTTATTTATGTTGCATGCTGAAATTGATTGAGCACAAAAGGGGAAGCCCGGGTACCTAGGTGGGGCGGATTTGTACTAGTACGGCTAGTGGACCGGATGGGTTTTGTCCCTGTTTCACTTAGCATTTGGATAACGACAACTCTAACTAAACTATGTGGATGATTATTGGGGACCACTAGGTTATGGGTGTGTTCCCTACTAGTGGCTCGTGCACGAGAAAGAATTTGCTATGGTTACTTTACATCGAGGTACGAGGTACATAGGGCCCAAGACAACCTAGTGCCTAGGGGTGTTCCCAATGTTGTTGCTCATTGGATTTGTAGTATCTACCCATGTCTTAGGGTGTGATTGGAAGTAAATTACAGTATCTAACATTTCTATTTTAATGTGTTAATATTCTGAAAATTTTGGATTGAAAACTATTTTCAATTAGAGGTTTCATTTCTTGAAATTTGAACACTACTTTTCCTTGCGTTTGAAAACTGCTTGCTTTTTCACATTGTATTTCTTACTCTTTGGAATCATTGGGTGGTATCCTACTGGGCTTAGGCTCACACCCTACTTACACCTCTTGGGTGTAAGTAGACTTGGTTATGTTTGATTCAGGTAAAGTAAAGGCTAAGGGTGATGGCGGTTCACGGTGTTAGTTCTCATTCTTGGTGCGGAGTTGTGGAGATAGCTTGGGGGCGATGACCCCTAGTCGTGTGGAGTCCTTGGGGCTGTCTTGATGCTATAATTATTTTTATTTGGACCACTTGTATTGTCTTTAAACCAATGTACTCAGTTCTGGTTTTTTTTTTTACTTAAGTCTTGTTTGGCTCAAAAATTTCAGATTTATATTATGGATTGTTTTTAATGTTTTATGCTTTCATACTCGGGTAAATCGTTCCCAAACCTATATTAATGATACCCGGGCACTTGTGCCAGCCCGTGGGGATAGGGAACGCCCTTCGGGTCATGTCACGGGCTGGGTTTGGTGCCGGTTTTGGCGGTGACCAGATTCGGTTCGTGACAAACAAGGTCTAGAAACAAATATATATATTCCAATTTCAACTCAATTGACATATCAACATGATCATCAAAGCATATACATTATCACAAGGAAATTCTATACATAATATTACTGTTAACTATGTTCCAGAATGTTGTAACACCCCATGGGTGGCTCGAAATTGGTAAAATCATCCTTATTACATCCTAAAGAAATTATGAGGGTTTAATTACATCATTTATCCAATAATTATACCATATATTTCTAAAGGAATTAAAATCACAACAAGATGGAAGAAATATCAAAACTAAACATGCAAAAATCTATAAAAACTATGGGATATAAATTGTAGACCACCTACCTCGAATCTGAAGATGAACGCACTATTAACCATAGCCTTAGATTCTGATTCAAGCACCCCATAAATCTCCAAACCAAGATCCAACGGAAGAATATGGTTTTTGATATTCTTATGAAGAATAAAAAATCAATAAATCCTAATCAGGTAATGATAAGAAAGAATATGTTTAGACTTACCTAGAGCTTCGATCTTTGACCAACCACTCTCCAAACAGCCCAAAATCAAATGATATTGATCCTTGGGAGGTATTCAGGGTTTAGGTTTGTCACTAGGTCTAGAGTATTATGAAATGCATAAAAAAATTTATGATATTAAAATTATTAGAGGAATGTTTGATAAATACTCACTTTTTAATGGGGTGCACAGTTTGGCTGCACGTTTTTCCAAACCGTGTGTAAACCACGTACTAGCCACTGTCTAAGAGGGTTGGGGATACATGGTTACATGGGAAGCTCCACAAATTTAAAAAAAATATGGTCCAATTGTACATAATTCCAATATCTAAGGCTACACTATTTGGATCTCCCCCTCGCACGGTTTACCTAACTGTGTACCTCCTCCACTTGGTTATCACGGTTTGGGAACATAGTTTGCACTAATATTGAACCAACGAAGAAACATGAAAAGAATGGTCATTTTCCTTTTCCTTTGATCCCTAAACCCCCATAACACCTCCAGTATTCCTCATACACCTGTTGAACATTTAATTAACCAATTCTGAGGGATTAAAAACAAAATTTAAACAAGTTCATGCCTCCATAAAAATAGATAACTTATAGGAACCTATTTCTTATATGTTTTGAGTTTATCACCCATGGATATATTATATGACTACATTACTTAAATTTATGGTTATTTACATATCCTTTTTATGATATTTATTTCATGGGGTTTATGTTTCAAAAGTTACCTAATCAGTAAAGTAATTTTGTCTCAATTTTCCTTCTTTGAGACACATGCCATGTTATGCACCAATATTCTTTTATATTGTTTAGATAATACCATTTAAAATTCTATATAATTAACCTCACTATTTTCATGATATTATAACATTCATGTAATTTTATTTTCTTACATGGTGAGTATAATTCTAATTTACCAAGTGGTAAGAGTTTATTGAATAAATCTTATCATTTATCGAAATAGGTTATGATTATGCTTCCATTGATGAAATATTATGATCCATATCTCAAGAGAACTCATGAATTTTATTCTCCTATATATATTAATGATTTATTCATGTATTAATACTATTTTTTAATTATTTGGTACTTAATTTATTTAAGGAAATGTTTTTATAAAAAAGCAACTTTATTTCTTCTCTCGGTCGTAAATCTGTGTCTTTCAAACAAAATCAAAAAAATTTCTAAAAGATGTTTTATTATTTTCATAATATGACAAAGAAAATTTTTACCCATGTTTTACATTTTTACATAAAAGGTTTGAAAGAAATATTCTTTTCATTTTATTATTAAGGAAATTTTCAAAAATTTTAAGGTGCAAAAATAATGTTCATCATTTATGGCATTACCCACCATCATGACTGTTATTTCCTTGAATATTCATTTGTAAGATTACAAGACTATTTTTAAAGAAATGTTTCTCCTAATTTATTTGAAATTTTTTTAATTTAAATTGGTTTTCAAAGATGAATTTTTTTAATGTTTTTTCAAGATTCATTTATTAGTTTTCAAGGAAAATTGTTTTAAAATTTCATTCCAATTTCTTTTATAAGTTTTCTTGAGGAACAGTTTTCAAAATGTTTTCAAGATTATATTATAAGTTTTCAGGGGGAAAAGGTGTGAAATTTTTTTTCATGCTTCTTTAATATATTTTCAATTAAAAAAAGTTTTAAAATGTTTTCATGATTTTTTATATTTTTTCAAGGAAATATTAATTTATAAGCATTCAAGGAAAATATTTTTTCAAATGTTTTAAAAAATATTTTATAAGTTTTTAAGGAAAAAGGTTTTCAAAATGATTTCAAGCTATATTTATAAGTTTTCAAATTATTTTAAAAGAAAATGGTTTTCAAAATGTTTTATTTTTTTAAAATCCCTTTCCAATGAATAAAGTATATATTCTTTAAGAAATGTTTTGGAAGGATATTTCAAAAATCTTTTCCATATAAGATGAAATCTATTGATGTTACTCATTTCGTTCTGTGAAATGATTCAAAGGTTTCATTAATATTTTTTCTCTGAATGGTTTTCTTTATGGAGTGATGTTTATGAAATATGTTTACCTTTATTGGGTTATATTTATATAAAATCCACTTGTTTTCACGAGTTATTCTTTTGTGAAATTATTATGAAAACTATATTTTTACACATGTTAAGATGTGATTACATGTTTATGACACACATTTCATTTCATGGGTTATGATATGACTATTTATGATCTTGTGGAACATGTATGTATGATTTCATTATGAGATGGGTGGGACCTATATCTCCCTCTAGGGAATTTGGTAATAATAAATGGTATATGGGAGAAAAGGGTACATGAGTTTTGACCAAGCCCAAAAATAAAATGGTACATGGTTTTTAGCCCAAGTCTAAAAAATATCATGTGCATTGGTTGTAGCCAAATACTGAAAGAAATTGGTTCCATAGGTTATATCACAATCCTAAAAATAAGAGGCTATATAGGTTATAGACCAAGCCCAAAATTAAGAGGGTACACAGGTTGTTAGCTCAATCCTAAAGCTGGTACATGGGTGACTAGGCCAAGACTAACAAGTTATGAAAGTATTGGTATGTATCCTTGATAAATTATCTTCTATGATTATGTTTATTCCACAAATTCCATGTCTTACTCCCATGTTATCATTTCATTGATTATGATATGAATCCTTTACGATTCATGTCTTATGAACTGCCAATATTTATTCCATGATTCATTTTTTATCTTTGACATTAATGGTTAGATCTTATAATGTTATGATCATGTTCTCATGCCCATAATCTCATGTTTATGCTTACATATCTCCCTTGTTTACCCTTAGAGAGCATCTGATCTCTCAACTTTATATGTTTCCTTCACCATGTTAAGAATATATATTTTAAGTATGATATGCCTAATAGGGGTTCTAGTCTTGGAGAACATAGTGGGAGATAATGTAGCTCACTCATGTAGCAGTGTTTAAATTTATTGGTTTCCAAAGGTACTAAACTAACATTGTCCGTGGGTGTATTTTTTGTAATTTATTATGTATTCTACATAAATTATGTAAAGTCTATGTACATTAATATTGGGTTTTTATAATAATTTTACATAGTGAGTGAGATATTTGAATATTAAATATATATTATTAAAATAAATATTAATCTCATATTTGAGGGACTAAACCCAATCATTTTAAGTAAATAATTTTCTCAATCTTTCAATACATATTAAGAGATAGAGAAAAATATCATCAATAATGATAATGACAGATAAAATTCATATAATTTCAATGTAAATCTAAATAATAAGAGAACAATATATAAATGTATATAAATAACTTTTGAAAAGGAGAAGAATGGCAGGGTAAAATTTTCAACATCTAATAAAAGTGGGAAGAAACACCATATGGATTGATTAAAGGTATTTATAGTTTATTTCTTATGTAATGATAAATTACATCAATATCATGATAGAAAATACAAGAGATATTCTAAAAATTATAATTATTAATTTTAAAATAGATGGTAAAATAATTTACTTATTTATGTAAGTATCAAAGGAAACTAACTTGGAATAAGCTAAGTGACAAAGAATGCGATTTTTCAGAATCTATTGTGGACGTTAAGGTCCAAAATTATGTGATGGTGGGGAATTTTATTATAAAATAAAAGTGAGTAAATATATTATTTTATTATGGATCTATAGACTATTTAATTTTTTCTAATGTTTTAAAGAGTATTGGATCGTACATTGATACCTTAAGGAAGGAGTTATAACATAAAACACATAGTGGGAATCTTACTAAAATTAAAATATGTCAGTACATATTTATTAAAATACAACGAGATTTTCTAGTAGAAAATTTTATTATTATAAAAATGGTTGGATTTGACATAATGTTTGGGATTTTCTGGATTTGAAAGTATAAAATAGGAATTTATTTCCAATAAAAATATATTTTAATCAATGAGGAAGATGAATAATCACTTGTTTTTATTGTATATAATTTATTAACTAAGACTTGCCTCTAACCATCTTAATTGGATCGTATTAATGAAATTATAAGAGAATAAGAAGATTAAATACAATATATGAAGAAGAAGGATATTCTAAGAATAGAATGTATATTGATTGTATGATATTTTATTGATGTATTTCAAGATGGTTTATTTTGATATCCATCTTATTATGAATTTAAATTCTCTATTAACCTCATATATAATGAATATCCCATATCTTCAAATATTATTAAATAAAATTTCTAGAATTAGTACAAATGAAGAAGAAACTGCAAGATCTATTTTATAAGAGATTCATATACCCTATAATCTCCCCTTATGGTGAAAAGTTTCTATTTCTAATGAAGAATGATAGGTCTATGAGTTTGTGCATGACTTATGTGGAAATAAATTCTATTACTATTAAGAAAATTTTTCATTTACCACACATGGGTGACTTATTTTATCAAATTCAAGGGGATCAATACTTATTAAAGATTAATCTTTTTTCAGTTGTCATAAATTAAAATTTAATAATGATTATTTACTAAAGTTGAATTTTTTATTTAAGATTTGGGTATTATGTGTTCATGTTAATTCCTTTTAATTTAAAAAAGTCACACCTATTCTTATGTATTTTATGAAGAAATTATTCATAGATTATCTTGAATTTTTTGGACCATATTTATTATTTATATATTGATATAATATATGATATATGATGAAAATTACAAACATATATGGATTTTTATTTAGAACCTAAGAGAAAATGTGAAATATAAGGAATTTAGTAGGTTTGAATTTTGATGTAAATATTTTTAATATTATCTCTAAGGATGGAATGATTATTATCCCTTCAATAGCCAAGTTGTTCGAATAACGGAGTACACAAATTAATAAGAATAAAATAAATATATTTCTTGGATTACATGGTTACTTTAAACTATTTTTTAAATGTTTTCCTGGTTTTTAAACCATTAACCAAGTTTCTATATAAGTGGATCGAAATAAAATGATCAAAGGAATATGAATAATTTTTTGAATATATAATGAAGAGATTAATCAATGAACCACTATTAACTTTATCAATGGGTAAGAAATTATTTTTTCATTTAAATTGATGCATCAAACAATGATCTAGGGTGTTCCATTATATATAGTGATGTAGTTTATTATTCTTCATCATAAAAATTACAGTCCCCTAAAAAAATTATCTAACACATGATCGTGATTAGTTAGCTATAATATTTTCTTTAAAGATATGGTGACATAGTCTGTTTGTAGAAAGATATGACATAAACATATAATAAAATTTGTAAGTATATATTCACACAAAAATAGATCATCATGAGGAAAATTATATGATAAAATAAATTAGGAACAGTGACCATGTGATACACTACCACCCTGGAAAATGAAAAAATAATTTTGATGCATTAATATGATGGATCATGAAGTTTTATCAATTATGGGAATAAAAAAGGATATGATATTCATTTATTTAGTAAATTTGTAAATTAAAATATTTAGGTTAGGGGAAATATCAATCCTTTTATAAGTAATTTCCTAACTATCTTTAAAATAGAAGATAAATATTGATAAAAAGATGAAAAAGATCTATGAAATACTATTAAAGATATGGAAGATGTAAGGTTGATAGATCTCAACTATGAAGATGGAGTTTTCAAAATTCGAAAGATATTAGGTGTACCATCAATACATGAGATAAAGCGTTAATTTTTAGATGGTGATCATAGTTTAATTTTCTTAATGTATATAATTTTCGCCAATAAGTATAATGATTTAGAAGAAAACTTCTAGTGGGATAACATAAAACATAAAATTTATGAATAGTTTTTATGGTGATTTGTATTCCCAAAGTAAAGTATAAGAGAAAAAATACAAATGGTTTTTGGAAACCTATCCCTATATCAATGTAAAAGTGGGATAATATCATAATAGACTATATTTCTAGACTTCATAACACATCCAAGAGGAATTATATAATATATTTTGTCATGGATCACCATAAATAATTCACATTTCTGAGAAATATCGGAGTATCTACCCCATGATAAACTATTATGACAATATAATAATTTATTTTTGAGGATTAATGGTTATCTATATCAATTATATATTATATGGACCCTAATTTCACATCAAAATTTTATAGGATACTTCAAAGGGGTTTCAATATTTATATGAATTGGAACACTACATTTCATCCTCAAAATCAAGGACAATTTGAAAGGGCTATAAAAAACTAGAAGACACGTTATGGCCATGTTCACTTGACTACCAAGGAACTTGTGACAAAAATATACATTTGGTGGTATTTTTAGACAATAAATTTCACTTTAGTATAAAACTAGAAATGTTAAAATCTTTATATAGGAATAGTTGTCTTACTCCAAAATTCTGGGCAAAATTTTGGGGAAGGAGGATAAGATCTATAAATAAATATTTTAAGGTATCTCAATGTATAAAAAATATATATATAATGATAATATAAACATGTGATTGATGTTTTACATAGGGGACAATCTCTTTTAAGGTTTCTTCATGAGAGAGATATATAGGGTTTAATATGAAGGGAATATTATATATATGTTATATTGGGGCATTTGGATTTGGAATATAATTTTAGTTGTGTCTTGTCATATTTATATGCCACCCAACCTCTATAAAGTACAAGACACCTTCTATGTCTTACTATTAAGGAAGATCATGGTAGACCCGATGCATGTACTCACCACTTTTTAGAAACAGTTATAACCTTATTGATCCTATGATGAATATCTGACTCAAATTCTTGATACAAGAGTGAAATTTTTTACAGAATGTAAATATTTAGTTAGTAATGGTACTTTAGAGAAATAAAGAGTTGGATTAAGTGATATCGGTCCCTAAAAAAGTAACTATAAATAATTACCTATAATTGTTTATAAATTATTGTATGTCCAAAATTTTGAGGGACATTTTATTTTTGGGATTGAATATATTATTGATAGATTTATAAAAATAAAAAAATATCATTATAATGTGAATTGTGATATACAAGTACTTTTATTTTATCTTTTTATTAAACTAAAAAATAGATACTTTTAATCACTATAAAATCTATAAAAAGAAATAAAAAACAAATAACTATATATGGAAACACCATAAACAAGAAATATGGGGGATAAAAATATAAAAAAAATAAAAGTATAAAAATACATTTCTATTATAAAGAAAATAATAAGAAATGTAATGGAAATTGTACTGAAACTAAGGGAATGATATAAATTATTTTAAAGAAGATAATTAAGTGTATTTTGAATGAATAATGTGATTATAGAAGGGAAAAGTGACAATTGAAATTAAAATGTGACTATTAAGTTATCATTATGAAAATGTTTGAAATAAATTGCATATTATCATATAGAAATAATATAATTAATAAATATAAATAATATATATTAATTGATGAGTGAGAATAAAATTACATATATATGCCTTAGAATAATAAATATTTAATAAAATGGAGTTTTTGAATTTTTCAAACTATGTACATGTCTAAAAAAATGAATGATTCTTATTTGGTAATTAAATTTATCAATTATAGATAATTTTTTCCCTAAAAATAACATTAAATTTTGAATTGAAATGTCAATATTTTTAAACTATACATTCTTGGGAAATTTCTAAGATACTTAAATTTTATGATGAATAATAAAATAAGGTGTACATAAATGTTATGTATTATGACTTAATTTTGATGAAAAATTTATATAAAAGATTATATAAAAGGATTCATTACCAAAAAAATTTTTTTATTAAAATAATATATTTTAAAATATTAATATCAATTCCCCAAACTAATTAAGAAATTCTTAAATCTAAAATGAATTTCATTTTTTTAAAAAACTATTATTTATAAACAAAAATATTTTCCATGTTTAAGATAAAATAAATTTATTTATTTATTTAATTAATAAATGTAAAAGACCATGATTTAAATTTCAAATACCATTATCTAAAACCATGGGCACACCAATGTGATTCGATTTTCTTCATCCTTGATTTCCAAAGCATATGTTTAAAAATTATTAATTAATTCTCTTTTTTTAATTCAAATACACACATTTATATTCAATATAGAACCATTAAAAATAGTTATTATCTCATTTTAACATTTAATATTCCATCCATGAGTCTCTTGGGATTCTATGGTGTGTTTTCTCAGGTATTAAAAAACTATTTAACTAGGTAAGGATTCATAATATCTTCTTTTAATTTTTATTTTATAGTTCTTTTTAATTTATTTACATGAAAATAAGAAACGATTTTTTTTTTCATTATTATAAATCCATTATTGTAATAATAAATAGTGACATTTATTTTTTCTCATTATACTGACTTCATAAATAATTATAATGTTAAAATGTTTCTATACCCATAAAAGCAATTTACCAACTCCCAATGTGTTGCATGTATTTTTCTATTACAGATTAAATATCTATAATAGGGAAAATTTATATGGAATAATGATAGAAATATATTTCATTTATCCTTTATTTTATACCTTGTTAATCCTCGATAACACTAGTATATTCTTATTTTGTTCATTTATTTATTTCTTAAAGTATTTAGAGTTTCAAATTTGAAAACAAAAAAATTAGAAGATGGTCAAAGAAAAATAATTAGTGAATAATTAGTAGTAAATATGTGGCTATATTTGGAAATATATATTCTTAAGATCTATAATTTATCAGACAATTTCCTAAATAGTTCAGCCAATCCATGTGATCTTCAAAAAATATATCCATTTTTATATTTTTTGCATCCTAATTTTTATTTTGAGTCCCAATTACCTTCCACCATTTTCTCTAACCTTCAGAGTTAATCCTCTCTAGAAGTATTTTCCTCTATAATTTTTTGTTAATTATATATCCTCCTCTATATTAAGTGATTATCAAGGTAAAATCCTCATTTATCTTTCATTTCTACTTATTCTTTTCTCATCTTCTCTTTTTCTTTCAAATTATTCCATATTATTTTACAATGTTGGATATGGTGGAAAAATATCAAGATAGTGTTGGGATAATAAATGGATTCTTAGTTTCTATGGTTCAAAAAGGATATCTCTCATCCTAATATTTTGGTTTTCCTATAACTCATGTGGTTTTTAATGGTTTCGAGATTGTATTTTAATGTGATTTCATTTATTTGACATATCTTTAGTACATATGTTTTATATAAATGATTTTATAGTAAATTTGTGTCTCTAAATGATATTTATAGTGAAATTAAAATGCTTCTATAGTGTTTTTCTTTCCAATATTGGAATAAAAAGGCATTACCATGGCTTGCAAAGGGAATAACTCTGATTTAATTTCAATAACTACAAGGTGTTTATTGATTTGTTCCAAAGACATTTTTTAGTTAAAATGGATTTATAAAGGGATTTTCATTGATAGTTGATTTCACATAAAGGTGGTTTTATGGTTTATTATGTTCTTGTTTCTTTAGAAACTATGTTTAATATTGTAATTATTTTTATTGATTATGGGTATACTCTTGTACACATGCTACTTATTGTTTTTGGATATAATTATTGAATTTATCATATTGGTTATTAATTTTGGAACTTTTTAAGGAGCTAATATGTATTGGGTGTTGGGTTGGGGCTTGATTTTCATTATAAATTATTGCATGAATTACTTTATTTGAGTATAGTGGTTTATATGGGAGTCTTGGGTGTTAGGTGGGAAATATTGGATGAGTTTTTCCATAGTAATGATTTCACTCTAGCTAGGGGCCCATAGTTAACATTTTGATATATCTCGAGGTTATTTCCCAATAAGAGGATAGGGGTAAGTCTACGTTTTTTTCTTGATTATATTTGATTAATAAATAATCCATGAGAAAGGTTCTAGGTTGTCCTGAATAGACTTGGGTTCATCATACCATGTTTTTTCTATTATGTTTATTTTAGTTTATGACATGTTCCCTCCATTGTTGTTGATTATTCCATGTGATATTAATTATTAAGACTCTTAATTATTTATTTATGTTCATTAATATTCAAAAATTAATGGTTTTCTAAAATAAAATGTAATGTTTTCTTCCCTAAAAAATCATAAAATATATTTTCTTATCATTATTCACACCAGCATTTGAGCCAAGAATTTTAAAAGAATTTTTATAGATACTTTTTGGTGTAATACAAGATGATTACCTGCACCTTATAAATAAATCTGTATGTTTATGTAAATATAGTCATTTTTTGATATAATTAAAGTCAAGGGAACTACTTCTTTTAGTATCATTCCTTAAAATCCTTCTTTTTATTTTGGTGGCATGATGATTGGGTGGTGACCATGGGTCATGTGGAGATGGTTTTTGTGGCCTTTTTAAAATATTTTAGCTTATTTTTCTCATGTACATATATCACCCTCACTAAACCATCCTCATTTTCACTATATCTCTCTCATATTATATGTTTCATGTATTTATTCTTTATATTTTGTTATGTAGTTTTGTCTGATGTTTGTTTTGTAATTTTCAACATATACCTTGTGTGAAAGGTTTTGTTAATTGAAAACTATTTATAAAATTTTTATGATTATCATAAATAAGATACGACATTCCATTTTTATTATAAGATTACATGGTTTTTATTATTATTTTAGAGGTTGAAATCATTCACATTCTATATATTTGATACCTGTGGAACTTGTCTATATCCTAGGGTGACCAGAAATGTGCCTCAACCCTTATAGTGAGATGAATTAGGATATGTGATGGTTAACATAGGATAGTTCATTACAAAATGATATTAGATCCCACTTTTTATTTGGGGAGTAAAGATAGATAAGTGTTTAGACTATTAGTACTTAATAGGTATGTACAAGGAAGTCTCTAACCATATCTTTCTCATACTGAACCCAAAGTTATCATGGATAATTAGGATTTTTTACCTTATATTTAAGCCTTATTTTAGATAGTTATTGATATTTTTTAATTTGGTTCTCCACTATTACAAGTTTAATGAATATGTTATGAGCTATTTTGATGAAATAAATGTTTTGGGGTGAAAACTAGGAGAAAAAAAAGGTGTATGGTTACAGTGAAAGGAATTAAAAACCATGTGAAAACCATGTATATAGTTCTAGGAACCTTCCAGTAGAGTCTACATAGACTGTGTATGACCGACCAAACTATGTGGAAAATCTGTAGATAGTTGGAATTATTGGAAATTTTAATATTTTTATCCCATTTTTTATACTAAATCACTCTCATTAATGCTATTTAAATTTATGAGGAATGAATTATTGATATTATGGGAATTGAATTATTTTTTAATCATTCTTACTATATGAAGTTTTTATAGATAATGCCTCCTAAAATGATGCAAGTGAATCGAAGAGAGATAAATGGATGAATTTCCACAATGAAACCCTTATGTGGAACCCACTATAGTTGATTTAGTTCTCTAGACTATTCAATCTTTGGATTGATAAGGAGTGTGAAATCATTATTGAGTGGTAGATTATTCTTAAGAATTCACGAAGAATAACCCAATGTCCTTTCTTGGGGATTGAGTGTATCAGGAACCTAAGTAATTTATTTTGAAAATTGTGAAAATATTTTTCCCCTTCAAATACCTAGGATCTCCTAGGTGATGGTTTCCACATATATTCTATAAATTCCAAGATGAAAATTTTAGATATTAATAGTTTTGGCCGATCTACATGAGGTTATCAACTAAAAATATTCTAGGGGATTCCTAATGATAAATTTTATCTAAAGACCCTAAAACGGCTGATCTGAGGAAGTATAAGATCCTAGAGTCCTGAAATCATTCTATTATGGATTAAACCACTTATTTTGCTAAGTTGGTCTAGTTTTCTCCCAAATTCCAAAAAAAATTAATTCCTCAAGTTTATATGATTTTATTTTTTCCTAAATCTTGATATTAGATCAATGTTTGATCTTTTTTTCTTATATATATATATTAGTGTTAGGTAACGTTGTTTTGAAATGAATGATATAATAAGACATATTGGTATGGGTAGTATTGTAGTTTCTAAAGGAGAATGTTAGAGATCCTCATTAGTTAGAAATTAAAGTGTGAGGAATCTTGAACAGGTAGTATTAGGAGTGTTCAAAAACCCTATAACCCTATTTTTTCATAACCATTAGGTTATAAAGTTATTAATTATTTTTATTGTATCTTGAGTTGGAATTCACATCCTAATTACTAGTAGTATTTTAAGATTTACAACAATGTGGTTGGTTGGGTCATTTTGTGCTTTTGTAAACATCCTCTTTAAAGTCATAAGGTTGGGAATTCTTATATCATAGGCTCCCAGTTACAGTCTGATATAGTAAAGAGAGAAGTAATTATCCTTATTAATACAGAGATCATATTTTTATGAAGTAAATATCTCATCATATTAGGAAACCTCAAATTAAATATGAATTTTTAAAATTATTTGTTAAAAAATATGCACCCATAGAATCAGAATCTAGGTTTGTATCCATTAGAGGTACTATATTCATTGATTATCAATTAATGATTAACAATTTCAATATCATAGGTGATTTCCTAATTCATTACTATATATATTAAGTATTATATTTTTTTGTAGTATGTATAATCAATTCAAATTAATTAATTTATTTCTATCATCAAAATTAACAATTTATTTCTCCTGAGAGAAACACTCATGTCCTCCAGGGGAGTGGTATTTAATATCTAGTGGAGTAGGGCCACTACTGTTATATATTAAATCTATCTCATGTCTGATATTTGGTTTACTCTATGATGTTTTTAAAAATAATTCTAGTAGTGGGATTCCTATATTTTTTTATAGGTATCTCTAGGATTTCCTAATAATTTTTCCTGTTTTCACCTAGAAGAGAGGTCGAATTCTACATTAATATTATTCTAAAGATAAGTCTCATATCCTTTTAATCATATCAGAATGTAACCAACAGTGGTTATAGAATTGAAGTTTGATATTGGGTATCTCGACATAAAGGGTTTCATGCACCATAGTGTGTCACCATGGGTGAAACTGGTTATCTTTGAAAATAATATTGATGGAATTATTTTAATTTATATTGATTATTAGAAGATAAACTAGGTGAATGTCAAAAATAAGTACACATTTCCCTTTATTAATGATATATTTATTTAGATCTCAAGAATAATATTTTTTTAATGATTAACCTTAGATCTGGATACCATTAGTTGAGGGTGATGGAAGATGACACTCGAAAGACCACCTTTAATAGTTGGTACAAGCAATATCAGTATTTGGAAATTCCATTAGGGATTAAGAATGATCCTTTAATTTTGAGGGAATTGATGAATATTATTTACCATGTATACATAGAAAACTTTGTAATAATATTTTTGGATGATATCTTTGATTATTAATAGTTCAAATAAGATCAATAGAATCATTTCAATTTTTTCTTGATGACATTAAATGATCATAACAAATATAAAAAATTATCTAACTAATAATTCCAGATTTAGTATGAAAAAATTCTATGTTATGTGGTGTCTTATAAAGCATTTTATGTATCCCTTTAGAATATTCAAGTGGTTATGTTTTTGGAAAGGAATAATAATTTAATTTAAATAAATATATTTTATGTTCATTCTAGATATTATAGGAGTGGATTCCGGTCTTTTATAAGACACCATGTCCCTTGAAAATTTTGACATCAAAGGGTTGAAATTTTAATATAACGAATAGTATTAGAATTTATTTGAGGAATTAAAATAAAGGATAACATCATCTCTTTGCTTGTCCATTTATGATCTTAGTGAAGGCTATATGATGTATTTTTCCCTTGTGTATAGGGTTGTGGTATGTCTTAATGTGTCATGTTCATGTTGTGGAATATGGACCTCACCTATTATTCCCATGTGAGATAAAATACATGACTTAATACCTAGAGTAAGAAATGGTTATGTATGCACAGAATACATGGCCCCACTATAACATTTTAGGAAGAATTTTATAATGTATATGGGAAAAAATCTAGAAAGGTATTTTCTCTATAAAGGATTTTAACCATAGGTAGATATTTTTAGTATAGTGTCTTAATATATTTTACTTTGATATAGCCTATAAATTCAGTAAAGGTAAATTGGTTGTTGATGCTCTAACTAGATATTTATTGAATAAAGTTTTTAATAATTTCATTAAAGAGCTAAATTTGACGAGCATTTTTTCAAAAATAACAAGGATATAAATTAATCGGTTGATCATATATTTATGTCTAGTGCATGAGTCACACATTATTTAGATGATTAAATTCAATAATAACAAGTATATAATACATATTCTTATAGTATAAATTAAATTATAAATGGTATAGAGAACTCATTTTATTAATCTTGATCTCATCGTGGTGCCTTATGTTTCCAAAAGAGATTAGTAGTCCCTTTTTCTTTGAGGCAAGACCTGGTAGAAAATTTTCGTCATTCTAGTTTGGATTCTTATCCTGATGCCAGTAAAATTTTCTTTGTCCTAAAATGATGATATTATTTTCTGGGATTAATGATAAATATTTCTAAATTTATATATCATTTTCTAACCCATAAAAAGGATAAGGATATATATAAAACCCTTCTTGATTATTATAGATACATCCCTTTTTATAAGAAAAGGGGATTATATCTCCATTTAATTTGTGATTTATTTTCCTTAGTCTCATAGGGGAATGAAATTAATATGGGTAATTATTGATTATAAAATAAATTCATCTCACTTTCTTTCTATAAGATAGACTTCTAATTTATAAGATACTATGATCATATATGTCCAATGTATTCTGAAGAATTATGGAGTGTTATCTTTTATTGTTTCATACAAGGACCCAAATTTCACATCATTAATTTGAAAGGGATGTCAGGAATAAATGGGTTTAAAATTAAATATGATTGAAACTTATCACCCACAAAAAGATAGTCAAGCTTCGTTGGATATTCAAAAATTTAAAGATATTATTTGTGAATGAGTTCCTAAATTTGGATTTTCTGTAAGAAAATTTTATTTATAATTGAATTATACTATACTAATAGTTACCAATCATTGATAATGATGGTTTTATTCGAGGTTCTCCATGGTCATCTATATTAGTCCCCCATCTCTTGGGAATAAAAATCAGTCATAATATAACAAGTAAATTTTAATTTATTTATAAAAGATTTAATATAGAGAAAAATAATCAAAAATCATGTGGCGATCAACATTATCATTAATTAGTGATTTTAGTGGGTAATCATGTTTTTCTCAAGGCCTTTTCCTGGATGAGATATTAATGAATGGGAAAGTGGGGTAATCTCATTCCTCATTATGTCAGACAATTTTAATTAATACAAAATCTAGGTAAAGTCCCATATTGTCTAGATTTAACATCCTAGTTAATTTCTTTTCCTGATTTTTTACATGTATCCGAGATGAAGAAAAATTATCCTAACTTTCTATATGTGATTGAATGTGAATATAAAGATATAAAACTCAATACCACTATAGTGTAACAACCAATTCTTATCCTTGATCATCATAGAAATGTTTTTTAGCGTAAATATATTCCTTTGTTTAGTGTTATTCAGAATAAAGGTAAAGATAACCATGAGACTTGGGAGTGTAGATATTTAATGAGGGAATAATGGGATCATATGTTTTCCAACCAATGAGGTTGGTAAAATTATAGTGAATTTTTTTAGCATGATGGGTAGAATTATGAAACCCCAATGTTACTAGTATATTTCTTTTTTATTTAGTTATTTATTTCTTTGATATTTTAGTTTTTAAAATTTGAAAACATAAAATTTGGGATGATGGTGTAAGATACGTGATTAGTGCATGATAAGTAGTAACAACGGATTCCAACAATGCAGTGGTGTGCTTCAATTCCAAAAGCTTTCATATGGTATGTGTACATTATCCCAAATCATGTGATATTTATAGAAAATAATTTTTTATATTTATCCTTTTTTATTATTTATTTGGAGTCTCACTTAGTCTCCCCCATTAATGTAAAAATTATTGGGGAATCCTCTACATCCATTCTCTCCACCTCCAACTGGCCTCTATTGGTGATCCTACCATATCATAACTGATTATTAAAGAAAATTCTGCATCTCTTCTCTATTTCATCTTCCTCAAGTATATTATTCTTCATTATAATTTTATATCAATTTTCTTAGTTGGAAATATTTTCTAAATACCATTTTAGAGTTAGGAAAATCAAGGGGTTCTTGTTTTCTAGGTTTCACAAAGTATCTATCTCATCCCTATTACTTCTTATTTGAAAAATTCATGTTATTTATAATGGTTTTAGGTATTTTTCAATGTTATTAATTTTATTTTACATGAATTTTTGGATTTTGTTTTATATCAATGATTTTATTGAAAATGTTTATCTTTAATGGAATTTTAGGTTGAATTTATAATGATTCTATAGTATTCATTTTATTAAAGATTTTAATATCAAACACCTTCCCATGGTTTCATATTTTTTTACCACAAATGAAATTCTAATTCCTAAAAGGCCTTTGATTAATTTTTTATAAGTCCTATTTTTGTTCAAAACGATTTATAAAAGGATTTTGATAGATGTCAGATTTCATATAAAGATGGTTTCATGGTTTCTTGAATTTTTTTATATCAATAAAAAAAATTAATTATTATTGATTAGTATTTTTTTATAACCAAGGATATCTATATTGGAGGATTTTGTTTTGTGCTTTTTTCAATTAGGTTTAATTTTGATCCTTTTTTTGAAGTATAATAAGGATAATATTTATATAGAAAGACGATAAAAGTTCACGTGATGAATTTTTGAGAAGATGACATTGGGTTCTAGTGTTTGGAAAAAAAATTGGGCTTAAAATATATGTAAAATAATTGGTTTTTACATAAACCCATAAGGGTCATGTGATTGAAAAAACCCTTATATATCATGTGATCAAATTAGAATAAAAGTATCAAGATATTGAGTTAAGGTGAGTACGTATTGATGAATTATATCATGTGATTGCATGATTTGAATGGTTTAAACCATGATATTCTTTAAATGATGGAAATAATTTCCGATAGGGGTATCACGATGAAGTCAAGTGGAGTGCCCATCCATAAAGGATTCACATGATTAACATATAGGAAGTTATGTTTTGAATGATAGAGGATTTTTACAACGGAAATATTACATTCATAGCTAATTCCGGTGATAGAGGGAGTTCATGAAGGGAGTCATGTGGCCTACAATTGAAGGTGGTCCGATTTAGGAGATTCTTTGAGGCAATCGAATGGATAGTTGACTTCATTTTTTAGAGTTTAAGTAAGTGGTTTATCATTAAAAATACCAACTATTAACATAGTTATGGTTTTGATTAGGGTATTAATGGATTTATCAGAGTTGTGAGGGTTTATATGTTTTTTTATTACTCAGTAATGTGGTTGGCTATGTACAAGGGTTTATATGGATTATTATTGTGATCAGAGAGAGATCAGAGTCACACAACATAGGTCATGTAAATTCATCAAAGATGAAGGTGTGGATAGTATAGCTCAAATAAAACATGTCATCTAGATAATTTATTCTAAAAGAGATACTTGATTATGGTACAGTGCTAGAAGAAATGTGTAGGAGTTACACACCCAGGGTTATGTGATCATATTTTTATCCCAAGGATATTTTAATTCAGATTCTCAAAATAGTCTTCGCTAAATTACTAGAGTTATAGGCAGTTATTAGTGTAAACATGAAGTATTGAATATCCATTTTAGGTTATTTTAACATTAAATGTTTCATAAATATGGAACCATGATATAGGCATAGTATCAGGTTTATGAGGAAAAAAATAATGTTTCAAATATATTAAATAAGGTCATCAAATCTGTAAAGACAACTATTTCCTTCAACAAAAGTAAATTGAATAGTTGAGGAAGAGGGAGTGACCCTCTGTTAAGGAATGACCAAAACATAAACTTTGTAAAGGTAGTGTACCTGGTATAAAGTGACCGTGGATGAAATCTAAAATCCTTGAAATCTAGTAATGATTATTGGATTTTTTACACATAGAAACATCATCGGTACATGCTCCTTGGACATATCCCTTTATGGTGAACCAAGTAAAATTTGTTGGGTTCTTTTTTTAGTTATTTGTTTAGTTATTTTTGAATGTGAATCTTTGTGAAATAGGTTTAACATGTTCCTAATAACATGGATACAAGATCCATTAGCTCCAAATAAAAATTTACCGCCTTACTTCACCCCACCCCTCTCCGGGTGACCAAGGGTTCTACCAGTTGTTTCAAAGGGAAGGCTTTGGGGGTAAAATTATACTTTAGTAGTCTTCTCATATGGAAAACTCAGTTAATTATAGGTTATTCCACAACTGTAAATACAATATATACCAATGGTTTTAAACTGTGGGTGTACTATATACCAACAGTTTTGCAAACCGTTGGTTAGTAAGCCATTGTGAAAGGCTTATACCAATGGTTCTTCTCTAACCATTGGTATATGGTAGTTTAATATTCAGTATTCCTAAGGTTTTCATGAAACCGTTGGTATATATTTATACCAACGGTTTATTAACTATTTGGATTTATAGTTTACATGCATTTTACCAATAGTTTAGAAATCATTGGTATATATTATTACCAACGATTATACAAAAGTGTTGGTAAAAATTTCTGGAAATATAATTACCAATGGTTCAAAACCGTTGGTACAGTGTTTTACCAACGGTTTATTCAAACCGGTGGTAAAAAAAAATTCAAAATACACTTTTCTAATGGTTTAAAACCATTATTATAGTATATTTTTAGAAATCGGAACAACAGCTATCACAGCATCCACCCATCCCCCCCATTGCATACAACTGCAAACACACCTCCAAACAACACTTATAATAGAACAAAAACCACCTGAAATAGCACATAAAAACAAAACACTCTTCCAACCATGACATGTACCACAACATAGGTTTTCCCATTTCAATCTTCACATGACAATAGTTTAAGTTACATACACCATTAACATAATTAACACATAATTTATAATGTAATTACATCAAGTATACACATACAACAAGTATACCCTTACAACAAGTATGTCCATAAACCATTAACACATAATTCATAAGTTAATTAAATACATAAAGAATTAAATTTATAATTCAGGGTTTGGGGGGTTGTTCAGGGGTTTGTGATGGCTGTCCAAGGGGGTAGGGGTTGTCCGGTTGGTGGGGTTGTTCGGGGGGATGGGGGTGTTTAGGGGGATGGGGCGTCCGGGAGGATAGGGGTGTCCAGGGAGGTGGGGGTTGTACACGGGGGGTGTCCAGGGGGTGGGGTGGTGTCCAAGGGGTGGGGGTCTAGGGGTGGGGGTTTCTAGTGGGTGGGGTGGTGTCTGGG
The DNA here is from genome assembly GCA_963277665.1 of Viscum album. Classification (NCBI taxonomy): domain Eukaryota; kingdom Viridiplantae; phylum Streptophyta; class Magnoliopsida; order Santalales; family Viscaceae; genus Viscum; species Viscum album. Next base: position 446,042,965 of record OY728138.1, read on the forward strand.
GGGTTGGGGGGGATGTCCATGGGGGGTGGGTGGTGTCCATGTGGTTGGGGGTTGTTTAAAGGGGTGGGGTGGATGCCTATGGGGGTGGGGTGGCTGCCTATGGGGGTGGGGGTGTCCATGGGGTTGGGGGTGTCTAGGTGGTGGGGTGGTGTCTGGGAGGGGTGGGGGATATCCAGGGGTTGGGGGTGTCCAGGGGGTGGGGGGTTGTCCAGGGTCATTGTGGGGGGGGGGGGGCTATCCATGGGGGTGTCCTGGGGGGTGGGGTGGTGTCCAGGTTGTTGGGGGGGATTTATATGGGTGTATGTGTGTAGGGGTGAGGGTGTCTAAGAGTGGGGTGGTGTCTACGAGGGTGGGAGTGGCTATCCATGGGGGCTGGGTGTCAAGGGGGTGGGGTGTCTAGGTGGTGGGGTATTGTCGGGGAGGGGTTGGGGGCATCCAAGGGGTTGGAGCTGTTTGGGGGGTTGGGGGTTTTCCATGGGGGTGGGTTGTCTAGGGGTGGGGCGGTCTAGGGGGTTGGATGTGCTGTCCAAAGGGGTGGGGTGGTGTCTAGGGGGTGGGGGCTCTCCATGGGGGTGGGGGTGTCTAGGGGGTGGGGGTTGTCCAGGTGGTGGGGTGGCGTCCTGGAAGGGTGGGGGATATAATGGTTTTAATGTAATCAATTTTATGGATTTTAAGATCATTGGTATTTTTAAAATGTATTTTTAATAGTTTTTATTTCAATAGTATGTGTTTCTTTATTAAAAATGAATGATTTTAGTGTGTATGGTTGGAAGGGGGATTTGGTTCTTAAGAAAAAGATTTCATTTTTATTGTGGAAAAAAAATACTATATGATTTTTGAAATGGAACCTTAAAATGGATTTTTATAAACCATTGGGGTGTTTTAAAAAGAAATAATTCTCTATTGTGTGATTTTGAAATGGGTTATGAAGAATTATTTATGATGTATCTTTATGGGATTTTTGATTTTGTGTCCCTTGTTTTAGAACATCAGATTATTTTACTAAAGGTTTTGTTTTTGATAATTTTTTATAATATTACCACTATGAATGAATCAAAAAATTACATAAGGGGATATCTAAGGTATTAATTCTAGTGTCTTGGTCTCGACTCAAACTCTTGTTGAAGTGTAATAACCATTTTCTTCTCAGATCATTTATTATGCATGGGGAGCTTCAAAAATACCATCCACTTTTTTTTATTTGTGATCAAGGATCCCAGGAGGCAACCAAGTGGGTATCTATGATTAACGAGATTTTTGAGTTGTTAGAACCCCTATAATTCACGGTGGTGGTGGTTGTCTAAGGGGTGGGGCTTTCTATGGAATGGGGGTGTCTAGGGTGGTGGGCGGTGCTGTCCATGGGGGTGCGGGCTATCTAGGGGGGGTCGAGGGTGTCTAGGGGTTGTTGTGGCTGTCTAGGGGGTACGGGGTGTCCATTAGGGTGGACGGGCTGTCCATGGGGGTGGCAGGGGCTGTCCAGAGGGTAGGGGGTGCCCAGGGGGTGGAGGGAAGACCATGGGTGTGGGCAGGATGTCCATAGGGTTGGGGCTATCCACGGGAGTTGGGGGCTGTCCACAATTGTAGGGGTGTTCAGGGGGTGGGTGGGGCTATCTGTGGTGGTGGGTCTGTCTAGGGGGTAGGGTGTTCAGGGGGGTGGGAGGGGATATCCAGGGTGTAGGGGTGTCCAAGGATGGTGGGTGGGATGTCCATGGGGGTAGGGGTGTCCAGTGGGGTGGGCAGGTTGTCCACAGGTGTGGGGGGTTGTCAACGAGGGGGAGGGGTGTCCAGTGGGTGGGCGAGCTGCCCATGGGGGTGGGTGGGCTTTCCACGAGGAAGGGGGTTATCCAAGTGGGTGGTGGGGCTATCCACGGGGGTGGGGCTATCCACTGGGGTAGGGGTGTCTAGGGGGTGGGCGGGGCTTTTCACAGGGGTGGGGGCTGTCCAGGGGGGTCGTGGGTGTCCATGGGGTGGGTGGGGCTGTCTAGGGGGTACAGAGTTTCCAATGGGGTGGGCGTGCTTTCCATAGGGGTGGGCGGGCTGTCCACAGGGGTGGACGGGTTGTTCAGAGGGTAGGGACTGTGCATGGGGGTAGGGATTTCTAGAGGGTGGGGGTGGTCCATGGGGTTGCAGTGGTTGTCCAAGAGGGTGGGGTGGTGTCTAGGGGGATGGGGGGATGTCCATGGGGGTGGGGTGTCTAGGGGGTGGGTGGTGTCCAGGTGTTGGGGTGGTGTCTAGGTGGGGTGGGGGCTATAATGGTTTTAATGGAATGAATTTCATGGATTTTAAGTTCATTGGTATTTTTAATGTGGTTTTGGATTTCATTTTATTTTTTAACAAAAATACAATATGATTTTTGAAATGGAACCATAAAGGGAATTTTTATAAACCAGGGGGTGGTCGGGGTGGTCCATGGGGGGTGGGGGTATTTCTAGGGGGTTCAGGGGTTGTAAAGGGGGTGGGCAGGGCTGTCCAAGGAGGTATGAGGTGTTCAGGGGGTGGTCGGGCTCTCTACGGGGGTGGCAGGGCTGTCCAGAAGGGTAGGGGGTGTCTAGGGGTGGGCGGGCTGTCCAGAGGGGTGGGGGAGATGTCAATGGGGGTAGGGGTGTCCATGGGGTGGGTGGGACTGTCCAGGGGGATGGGGGGTTGTCCAGGGGGTTGGGGGTGTCCATGGGGTGGGTGGGTCTGTCCTGGTGGGTACGGGGTGTCCAATGGGGTGGGTGGGTTGTCCATGGTGGTGGGCGGGCTATCCACGTGGTGGGGGTGGGCTAGCCATGGGTGTGGGGGGGGTCTGTCCACGTGGGTGGGGGTGGGCTATCCATGGGAGTGGGGGGGCTTTCCAACAGGGGAGGGTCTTTCTAAGGGGTGGTCGAGCTATCCACGGGGGTGGCGGGGCTGTCTAGGAGGGTACAAGGGTGTCGAGGGGGTGGGCGGGCAGTCGATGGGGGTGGGGGCTATCCAAGGGAGGGGTGAATCAGTCCCAGCAAATCATCAAGTAAATTTTTATTATTTATATATAAAATAATAAAGATAATGTGACCTACCTAATCACACATAAATTAAGGCACAACAAATCAATAAGCATCAAAGGTTATTAATATTAGTCAAAAATGTAATGGATCAATCTGTCCCTCATCACCATCACTATTATCATTGTCCTCATCAGCCTCGCCCTCGTCCTCGTCATCATCCCCATCATCATCCTCACCCTCCTCAATGCCCTCCTCCTCACCCTCGTGATGATCCTCGGCCTCCTCATTGCCCTCTCCTCTGCCTATCCCTCCTCCTTGCCCTCGTTTTCACCTCGGCCTCCACCTCACCCTCCTCCTCCTCTACCTTTGCCTCCTCCTCGCCTTCTTCTCAACCACCGCAATAAATGCCACCCAAGTGCACCATATATAGAATGAATCGATGAAATATATTCATTACAAGTTTTTTGGCCTCTGGTGGATGTTTTTGACGGTAAAACATCCATCAGTTTCATAAATGTAGTGTTTTCCCAAGCATACTATTTTTCCATCTCCGTGGCCCTTTTTTCAGCATGGTTTTGCCTATGCCTTAACCTGCTAGAATTTAGCGGCACTACAACTCGTACCTAATGAGGGCCAGTACCTCGTTGGAACTATACTCTTCCAAGTTGGCAGCATACTCTACCAGGGTGCTCATCTCCCAACACCTGATGTAAGTGATTGTTTGGCCAAAAATTGTCAGGTTCCTAGGCATCAAGGACCTCAAAAGTAGCCTGTTACAAATATAAATATATTATAAAGTTAAAAAATAGATTACTAAATTTTAAATCTACAAAGTAAAACTTACAATCTACTGCTAGGTCGGTTCATTAACCGCACTTCCATATTTCTTCTTCTACTCGAGAAAAATAGTTTTTCTCAAGGCACACGTCCTTCTATATTCAATTTATGCCTCTATAATGACATTAATGTAGGAAACCTTAATTAAAAATAGGATACCAATAATTAATTGCATAACTAAAATTATATAACAACTTTAATAATCGATTAAATTATAGAGGTAGCAATAGATAGTACAGTCGTAAAGAAAAATTATAAACTGTCATACCTGCTGCCTCTCATGATCTGGCATTGTAGTACATCCCCAATGTGTGTACATATTTTTTAGCATCATTGTTTTTTTATTTATACTAGTTGAATCCTAAATAAAATTCAATAATTAGTTATTAATGAGAAAATAAGAATATTTTCATTCTAATACCTCTCATGTGATTAATACCTTAAATTGGCCAGTCATCCAATGAGTAATCATCCATCGATACTATTATAACGGACAATCATACATGACAAATACTTCCTCTAACTCTGTGTCCAATATATCATGCTAGCCAATGTACAGGTCGTGCTTACATGCTCTCCATAGATCACTTAAATCCTTTAGACGTTCTGGCCTTGCAACCTCACTATCGGGGAAATTAAACCGTAACTGACACCAAAATATTAATTCATATAAATAAAAAAATTAATATATTTGCATAAAATACATCAGATTTTTAAAACATATCTTTTCCCAATCTTTATCCTAGACTTCATTTGGTAGTTGTCTCTATGATAGCTGGCTTACAGGAATGATGTCAGAGTATTTGGAAAGCCTCGCCAAATAACTCTTACATTGTTGCCTTGATTTTTCAATCATTTGACTATCTTCATTGTAGTCCACCATCAAATGTGTGCTTTAGTTCCACACCGCACGCATGTGTGTACGCCCCCACCTTCTATTATTAAGTGTATCTTTTTTGAAAGAAAAATAAATATTTATCAATACATGTTATAGTGAAAATAAATAATGGTGTAACCAATTTGTTTGGGTTGTATAAGTATACTTACTGTAATCTCATCAATGGGCACCGCTGGATCTATAGAAACTGAAGGAACACCCTATACAGATGGAGTGGGTCCCGATGTATGCTTCGCAGGGACAACTCTAGTGGAGCAGGAGTCGAAGAAGATGGAATATAAAAGCTCATAGAGAAGGAAGAAAAGGTAAAAGAGATGACAGGGATGGATGGGTCCGAACACTGGATGGGGAGTGGGAATCATCATCGAATATGGTACATATCGGCAAGGAGGCCTTAGATATAAATGGGTGGTGAAAACATAGGACGCACAAATATCGTGCGTGTCACTAAAAACCCACAGGGATCAGAATGTGGGATGGGTGGAATGTTAGTGGAAGGGGCAGGGTCTAAATTAGTATGTCGACTAGATCGTTTAACTCTCGTTCCCCCTCCCCTCGTACGAACACCCTGAGTACTGGGACAACTATTAGGTTGCTCATCAAATATCTGTCTCCTAATAGATGGATCCTGAAAAAAAAATTAAAAAAATTAATCACATGACATTATATATTATTTAAATACATATATTGAAATAAAATACTCCCTGCAGGAACTACTGGTGGAATGCCCAGCTCAATCATGCGACAATTGTTGTCTATAATCTGTTTTCATCGCCTCTCTTTAATTGGATTCATTTCCTGTATTGAAAACAAATAGGGAAGTAAATAGAAAAGGATAACTAAGGTGTAACTGAAAAAAATGAGAGGTAATAGGGGGATTCATCCGATAATTTAACTATGATTTTTTGTAGGTGATCTTGAACAGATATATAATGAAGTTAATAAATCATACAAGATGTAATAAATAAATTTAATTTTTAGTAGGGTGGTTATTTACTAAGCGTCATAAGTCTATTAAAATCATGGAACATTGATTATACCCGGATTCATAAGGGGTAAAGCAGTTTCAAAATTAAGGAAAATTTTATTTCTTTGGCCCAGATAGATGATGCAGGTTTCAATACATGTTTTGCAGAAGAATACAAAACATCATGTTCATTACCTTGTAAAATTTTAAAGGGAGGTCTTAGTGTTTTACAAATTTATAAAAATCATAGTTGAATCATTGAAATGTTCACTAAGTTAGAAATGTTGGTTTCATAGGTTTGAATACAGTTCAATTCCAAATTATGAAATGCAATTAAAATAAAATTGCAACCAATAAACATTGAAATTTACATAATGGTCTAGTCAGATACAACATATTTTAATCAATATTAAATCATTTTGAATAGTACCAACCTTAACATCCCTAGTCGAGGTAAACCAAAAGAATTGAGACATGAAAGGATGATTTTATATATTCCTCACCACAACTTCAGGTATCACAGTCAACTCTAACAATTAAGCTATTAGAGTCATAAAAAGTAATAAATGGATTGTTTCTAAGGAAGTAGGGGTGGTGTAAATTCCTTCATCACCATCATCAAAAATATGTCTTGGAATTACTTCAATAATGACTCCAAATTTAGATCAAATATGGTCTTTGACATAAAAAAAACTTTTTTTCCATTGATTCCAATACATATGGTTCATCGGTATCAAGAGTGCGAGGTCATATCAATTACTCTAAATACACAATAACAAATAAATGTGCCCTACCTTGTCATCAAATCAACCATTGTCGTTTCATCATCATGACTCGTCTATGAGAATAATAATCCATTATTATTATTATTTCAATGACTCCATAATAACCATCATTTTTAAATCCCAGTCTACTATCTGATGCACTAGAAAAACAGTCTATTGTGGAAGTAACCATAACACCATCATGTTGTGTTCTCATATTCATTTCTCTTTCAGTGATAATAAATCTGTACTCATTAATGACAAGTTGATTTACAATCACGCACCACAGTATTAGGACCAAAATTCAAAGATATTATTTCCTCAGAGACAGAGTCAGCAATAAATTCAATACCTAAAATATAAATCAATATTAAACTTAATTAATTATCGTTTTAAATTATTTTAAATAGTAATATTATTAGCTTAAATTTTAATGAAGTAGAAAACTCTTTTCTATGAAAAGTCTCCCCTCCTTATCAAAGATAAACAATGATGATTTCTATTAATAATCGCTTTATGTTACCTATAGATAAAAATAATATAGTTTTAATATATATATATATATATGATATACATATTCAATTTACTTACAAGATGTAGTCATTGAACAGTTCACAGTTGAAATAAACTATGTGATGTGCCATCTCTTGCTCTTCAAGGCTTAATGTCTGTCAATGTATATGATCTATGAATTCCTCCTATTTGAGGATGTGATTGAAAACTGGGTTCAATTTTCTCGTAATGGTCTTCTTCATTTCTCATTGTTCTATTCATTCTTTTAGTAAGATCAAACAATACATAGAGAAAAAATCCATACATTCTTGAGGCAAGTAACTGTTCACGATAGAACCTTCAGGATGATTCCTATTGTGGACATAAGACTTTAATGTGTACATATTTCTTTCAATTGGATATATCCAATGAAAATAAATAGGTCCTTCGATAATTATTTCAGTTGGAATATGGACAGTCAGATGCAGCATGCATGCGAAAAATGATGGAGAAATATTTTCTCTAACACACACAAAATTAATGGGGTATCAACCAACATTTTAGCAATAAATGAATGGACATATTCTTATCACAAATATCTATAAACAAATGGCACACTGAATAATAGTCATCCCTTACATTATTGGAAAAAATATGATGAATTTCCTATTAGAATCAACACATGCAGAAGAATGTGA